>OU343218.1:205357074-205410364 GCA_910596185.1 Chrysanthemum makinoi | reverse complement strand
TAATTGTATTTGGAAGCCTTAATTTAAGAGTTGACTATGATGTTAAAATTAACATCATAGTGAAAGGACTTTGAAGGTTAATATCAGGATATTTAACTTTTTTTGGAAGCCTTAATTTTATGTAATTTTATTTGAGCGAGAAATAATTAACTTTAGCTTACACAATAATTCATTGATGTTGAGTAAGAGTTGAAGATTAAGAATGATGGATTTACTATGAGTAGTTTTTCCATGATAATAAGAGACCATGACACATGTTTACATTGTAAGAATGAAGACTATGTTTGGTGATAAATCATATGTGAGAAGTAAGGATTGGAGTTGGACTTGTAAGATTGGTTTTGCATATAGATGGTAGAGGTTTCTCGACTTTAACCGATTGATTTAAGTCTAGGTTTTCATATTTGGCTAGGTCATATCTTTGCCGTTACAAAAGTTGATCACATTTGCATGCGCTCTGCGGTGGCGAAAAGGTCTTAATTTGTTTAGAATCCTTGGTGTAGGTTCACCTAAATATCTCATTGTTGTATTTCACATTGTAGCCCCCGAAAGCAACCAAAATCATGTCACCATTTATAAATGTTGATGATACAGAGAGCCCTTTGCTGGCGAGTAGATCTCTTTCCTTTCACTAAATTTGATTAATACATTATCAAATCGGTTAACCCTAATCTACCAAGCACCTTATTCAATCCAAGGTATACACAATTAAGGTTCTTCCAAAACAAGATTTTTCATGACAATATTCTCTTTGCAGATGTTATTGGCACGGTTGTGGCCATTGTAGACATTGTTCCTGTTAACTCTCCTGGTGACCGTAAAATAAGAAGGACCATAGTTATTCAGGATGCAAACTTAGTATTATATTTCTGTTATGGTAAAAAAAGATGAGGAACTTTCATAACTGATATAGATAACTTTCTGTTACAGAAAAACCAGATTGATTGTACATTCTGGGACAGCTGGACACAAATGTGTAACGAGTATGTTGAAAATCGTTACTAAAGGTCATGTTGCAGTTGGGAAAAGTGATTGGATTACAAATACTTTAATAGACAAACATGCAGGTGGACTTTCTTATTTAACTATAATATTTTTCTTCTGGTATTAAAAATTATATGTTTCCACACAAATATTTGGGTAAGCGATAATGTAACTATGTTTATATTTCACACAGGATGGAGACCTTGACATATTGCCCAAAGATTTTGATATCTTGCTGGAAAGGAAGCTTGCGTTTAAAGTTGACATCACAGATTATAAATTAGCCAAAAACAAATATGTCAATGGAATATCACAGATTTGTGAAGAAACTGATGTTATTTAAAATTTGGAGCCAAAGGTTCCAACTATTGAGGTATTATCTTATTATTAGCATTATTTTGTTTGATAAGTCCTGCATACATATTACTTTTGAGCTTTTAAATCGCTATGGAACTTTTGCTATTTTGTATCTATGGTTTATGTGTGTGCAATTTTTAGTGGTAATTTTAATTCCTGTTCCATGTAGATTTTGCATTATCTTATTGATCAATAATTATGCTTTTCAGGTCCGAAAGTATCCCTGCATTGTACCATGATGGATACATCAAGTTAAGGTCGTGGACTGATAGCTCATTGGAGTTGTACAAGGTTTGGATAGACTGAACTTCACATCTTATTTGGTTTGAAATATGGTTTCAGTTGAACTAACTCTCAGTTGATTATTAGTTATTATACATTAGGTAGATCATTTTGATGTATGCAAACTGTAGTTACTTAAATCACAGTGTGAGTGACCATATGACAAGAGTAAGAGTAATTTCACAATGCCCACCATTTACTGTGAAGTTGACTGCAAACTAACCTATTGACATCTTACATATGTGATATGTCTACGACAGAATTAATATCTGGATATAGGGTACTAATGTCACACCTAGGCGGAATGAAACACGATGTGGAAGGAACATAAGCACAAGATAATAGAACATACCAACATTAATATTAAAAAGAAATAATACTCCATTACAATACTAGTTTAGCCGTCATCGGCAAATATATTACAAAGTTTAGTTCCCAAAATATTGAGTTTTATTACATACGACTTGTAGCGACAAGTGAAAACTTCTTTATGCAAAACCTGGTAGAAAAAGCTTACTAACGATCACCTGAAATGCATGAGAGAAAAACGGGTCAACTATGAAAATAGTTGGTGAGTAAACACGTTTAGCAAAAAGAAAACTCGTAAGAAATATTCAATGGTTCGGTCATCGGAAATAGTTCCCAAAGCAAAGGCATTGTATATCCACTCAGTTCCAAGTTCCGCCCATACAAAACTTGCAACCTGTGTGTACACAACCCATTGCACAAAAATATAGCGTATCAAGTAGTCAAGTGTAAGCGGTCATAATAGTTCCCAAAGCAAAGGCATTGTATATCCACTCAGTTCCAAGTTCCGCCCATACAAAACTTGCAACCTGTGTGTACACAACCCATTGCACAAAATATAGCGTATCAAGTATATAATAGTTTAGAGATGCTCCGAACATGGGAGACTTTGCCTTTGCTCCAACAAGGAGACTCCTTTGTCACTCGACCACCTAGGAGAATTATTGAGAACACTCCACCATTAAGGCGAGAATTATTGAGAACACTCCACCATTAAGGTGAGAATTATTGAGAACACTCCACCGACAAAGGCTGAGAATTATTGAGAACACTCCACCGACAAGGCGAGAATTATTGAGAACACTCCACCATTAAGGCGAGAATTATTGAGAACACTCCACCATTAAGGCGAGAATTATTGAGAACACTCCACCGACAAGGCGAGAATTATAGTGATGCTCCGAACAAGGGAGACTTTAGGTCAAGGTCATAACACGTACGGTTCAATAAGTTCAAACAAGTCATAAGTTCGTAATTAAGTCCAAGAGTCTAAGTCAAGTTCAAAAGTTCAAGTCTAAAGAGTTCATAGAAGTAATAATCAATTTAGTTCAAATATGATTCATGCATTTCGCCCCAAAAATATAGTAAAACAGTAAAAAGGGGATGTGATTACTCACTTGATGAATAGATGTGACGACAAAAGTGGTTACACCGAAAATGTAGCGGGAATCTCGAAACTGACCTATTATGAATGATATGATATGCAATGAGTTGCAATGTAATGTTATGCATGCATTTCGTATGTTATTTATACCATTTGCGAGTTTTGAAAATAATACTTATCGTCGAAAAATACTCTTTTGACGTCTTGACCCTTCAAAAATGACTTTACAAGTATTTACGTCAAAATGTCATCCTACAATGGTTTTATAATGATTTATATTGAAATTATCACTTTTGTGCAAAACAATGTCGTCGGAATTTTCATGAAATTAACAAAAATGGCTCCGAAAAACTAGTCGTAAAATGGTGTACGTCGATCGTTAGAGAACGAACTCGACGGTTTTGGAAAGTTTGTATCGAAATCTAGAAGTTTCAGTTAAGGGGTTTTCGTCATAAAGGTCTCGAACATAAAGATAATAAGAGTTAAAGATGGTGATTTTGTCTAATATGTTGGTTAAAAAATGAGTTTCGGCCAAGTTTAGACGACTATAAATAATTTATTACAACTCCGCTATACAAACGGTTAATTGTTTTGAAAAATATGCTCGGTGATCTAAATTTTACTAAAAGACATTTCGTTCCAAAAAGTTCTACATCTACGTTAAAAACAGCCCTCAACATGGACGTTTTAGCTACCGTAACACTTGTCTCGTAAATTAATATAGTTTTTCAGAAAATAATAGTTACGGCAATTTTATGAAAACGTGCATATATTTGTCGTTTCAAATCCGTTTTCTACGTATAATACGTCCTTAGCTTCGTATCGAAGTATACTAATATATTTTTGATAAGTCGAAATAATTTGTGAAGCTTAAGGCTCATTTTTGACTCGAATAACATAAAAATAGTATGCTGAAATTTCTGAAATATATATATTTCATCGTCAAACTTTAAAAATTCACCACGACTTCGTTATAACTCCGTTTTTATCCGTTCAAGCGGCCACGGATTCGTTTTAAAGTATATTTTCTAAATATCAAGGCCAAAAAGTCGTGACTAAAGTCGGATTTTCCAGAAAAATGAAACAAGGACAGAACATAATATATACTTATCGAAAATAGTTTTTCTCGGACAAAACCTATTCTAATCCCTTCAAATCAACTCCAAAACTAATCTAATCCTACCATACATCTTCTTAAGGTGTCATGGGTTCCTAGACATCATCAAGACCAAAGTATACCAAGGGGATAATTATAGGATGACCAATATATATATATAACTCTAAAATCATGTAAAAATGGTATAAACAACACAAATCATACATGCTTGCTCCAAAAATGATGAGATGAGTATGAAATGAATATGTAAGATGAAAAATAACCATGAGATGCTTACAAGTGATATGATGAGGTGCAAAGAACCAAGGATTAGCCTAAACACTCTTGGTTTTTATTTCAAAACCTAAACAAGAGTGTATACTAGATTGTTTAAACTTGAGCTTTGGAAAAACTTGATGATCCCTTCTAATTCTTGTGTAGAACCGGTTATGAGATGAAAAACAAAGAGAGATGAGACTTTCTTGTCTTGTGAATTATTGAAAGTGAGTAAATGAATGAATGATGTTTGAGTGTAGACTTGGGTTTATAAGAAAATAAGTCACCATCCAATAAATGCTTACCCTCCCCCCTTGAACCGGTTTTGGGGGGGGATGAATCTCCCAAATTCAAAATTTTTTTTTTATATGTATATACTTGTATAATTGTAAGAAAAGTGTAGGTAAAGTGTTAATATTAATAACTTGTAAGGTAAATGGAAATTTTTAGGTAAAAGAGATTTTTAATAGATCAAAATAGAATGTAATGAGATAATAAAAATTGTAAAAATACATTCCTTGTGAAATTTGAGTGATAAAATAATTATCGAGTAGTTTTTAAGAAAAACGTCGTAATAATATAACTTTAACGATTTATATACCAAATAAATTTAAAACACTAGGTAAACTCAAAATATAGTTTTTATAAACTAAATGTAAGTTTAAAAATACGTCGGGATCATTTTTGAAAGTAACGGATTAATTATTCAAAATAATAACTCACGCGATAACGTTTATTTAATATAAAATTCACGCGTTTAGTGTGAAATGAAAAATCATGAATGAACCGTTATGAAATGATGAATATGAAGTATGAGAAATGACCGGAAAATGAGAATTGTGACATTCTTCCCATGTCAGCGGAATCACGTCCTCGTGATTCGATTAACGATACTATGGTCCGAACCTCGACAAGAGTTCTAAAAGTTCATGCTCGTACGAACAGTCTAAGTGATCATATCAATGCCCATGCGTACAGGTTCCCCATTCAACTAAGTACGTGCCCGTGATTAGATTTAATAGGGTAAACTTACCCAATATCGAACGTAGCTCTCAAAAGACCTTTAGGTTGTCGATTATAATCTAATCTCACAACTCATCAAACAAGAACTGTCATGAGGTTAAACTAAACCGACTTGAGTAAACTTGTCTCTTAGCTCGACTTTCGCAACTCATCAAACAAGAACTGTCACTAGATCAAGCTAGGAAACAAGTCTTTTGAATGTAGTCTTTTGAAAGATTCGCTCGATATTCGATTTGCTTACACAATCAAATCAAATCAACAAAATATATAACAACTAAGGTCGATATCAATGGGTCTCAAATTAATCAAGGTCGTGAACGTGGTAAGGATTGGAAGGAAGTTATGCACTCAAAATCATGTCGCACAGAAATAAAGAAGTCGTTCGAAAGAATGTACCCGTTAAGCGTCGCGGGCTTCCTCGGTACCCAGATAGAATGCTTGACCACGTGCGGGGGAAACATCAATGTTCGGATCTTGTGGGCCTTCTATTGCCAATGCCAAGTTTGGACGATTACCTCCTTGATTGGGAGTTCTTTTCAGCTTTGGACAGGTATTGCGAAGGTGATCTAGACTTCCACACTCGTAACATGCTTTTCTCTGTCTTTGATTTCCAGTTCTGTTTAAGCAATTTCGCGCGAAGTGGCCCGTCTGTCCACATTTGCCGCACCTTGGGCAGTCTCCTAAGTGATGATAATTACATCGAGTACACAAAGGATGTGGACCTTTATATCTTTTGCGCTCCTGGGTAGTCGCTCCATAGTTCCTGGTTATTCGTTGCCTCTTGTCTTGCTGACCCTGGTCTCGGCTTCCCGGGTGATCCTCCTGTCGCTTTCGTCCACTGTCGTTTGCTTGTGTTAGTTCTCCAGACCTGATCACATCATTTGTCAAGCGATATGCCATGCTCACAGTGGCTTGCAGAGTGGTTGGGTTCGACGAGGTGACATCCCTTCTAATTTCCACAGTAGAAACCATGTGAGGAACCATCCTAGTTAAACCTTCTCCGGCGTTGGTTCGTCTAGCATCGAGATGTGTTATAATTTGAGTGAGTAGATCCGCTATTCCAGCAGCGTTGTTGTCTGGATTGTCATTGTTGTTTGGGTTGCCTTGTTGTTACCTCACGGCGTGTGTTTCTTGCAGCCATGATCCTACAGAGGACCAAAACATCGGGTTGAGTAAACGACATTCGAACGAAGTCGAGATGAGGTGCAGAAGCGGTGGTAATGTGTTATAGTGATCGAAATATGACAGATCGGGGACATGCTATGTCTAACAAGTCGAAAGATGGAAAGAGAAGATATGAACAAGGTACGGTAATGTAGACGTGAACGTAAAAACATGCTATGCATACCCACCGACCAATGCAACTTCAGGTGACCAGACTCAAAAGACTCGACTAAACATGATTTAAATTTACCCTTCTTATCATTGCATGGTTCTTCATACATTAGACATAGTTGATCGGGCTATGTATAATTTATGATTAACGATGCAACGATAGGACTAGATGACTCGGATGATGTTCAATGTTTAATAAAATAAAATAAAAGAAATTTTTCCGGTTATAGCTGTGATTTTTATTTTTGAAAAAAAAATCGGCATTCTCTATAACCTTTGGCTCTGATGCCAATCTGTCACACCCCTAGGGAGAAACACGAGGTGTAACGGAAGGGAACATAAGCACAAGATAATAGAACATACCAACATTAATATTAAAAAGAAATAATACTCCATTACAATACTAGTTTAGCCGTCATCGGCAAATATATTACAAAGTTTAGTTCCCAAAATATTGAGTTTTATTACATACGACTTGTAGCGACAAGTGAAAACTTCTTTATGCAAAACCTGGTAGAAAAAGCTTACTAACGATCACCTGAAATGCATGAGAGAAAAACGGGTCAACTATGAAAATAGTTGGTGAGTAAACACGTTTAGCAAAAAGAAAACTCGTAAGAAATATTCAATGGTTCGGTCATCGGAAATAGTTCCCAAAGCAAAGGCATTGTATATCCACTCAGTTCCAAGTTCCGCCCATACAAAACTTGCAACCTGTGTGTACACAACCCATTGCACAAAAATATATTGCGTCAAGTAGTCAAGTGTGAGCGGTCATAATAGTTCCCAAAGCAAAGGCATTGTATATCCACTCAGTTCCAAGTTCCGCCCATACAAAACTTGCAACCTATGTGTACACAACCCATTGCACAAAATATAGCGTATCAAGTATATAATAGTTTAGAGATGCTCCGAACATGGGAGACTTTGCCTTTGCTCCAACAAGGGAGACTCCTTTGTCACTCGACCACCTAGGAGAGAATTATTGAGAACACTCCACCATTAAGGCGAGAATTATTGAGAACACTCCACCATTAAGGCGAGAATTATTGAGAACACGCCACCGACAAGGCGAGTTTGAGAACACTCCACCGACAAGTGAGAATTATTGAGAACACTCCACCGACAAGGCGAGAATTATTGAGAACACTCCACCATTAAAGCGAGAATTATTGAGAACACTCCACCATTAAGGCGAGAATTATTGAGAACACTCCACCGACAAGGCGAGAATTATAGTGATGCTTCGAACAAGGGAGACTTTAGGTCAAGGTCATAACACGTACGGTTCAATAAGTTCAAACAAGTCATAAGTTCGTAATTAAGTCCAAGAGTCTAAGTCAAGTTCAAAAGTTCAAGTCTAAAGAGTTCATATAAGTAATAATCAATTTAGTTCAAATATGATTCATGCATTTCGCCCCAAAAATATAGTAAAACAGTAAAAAGGGGATGTGATTACTCACTTGATGAATAGATGTGACGACAAAAGTGGTTACACCGAAAATGTAGCGGGAATCTCGAAACTGACCTATTATGAATGATATGATATGCAATGAGTTGCAATGTAATGTTATGCATGCATTTCGTATGTTATTTATACCATTTGTGAGTTTTGAAAATAATACTTATCGTCGAAAAATACTCTTTTGACGTCTTGACCATTCAAAAAGCACTTTACAAGTATTTACGTCAAAATGTCATCCTACAATGGTTTTATAATGATTTATGGTGAAATTATCACTTTTTGTCGCAAAACAATGTCGTCGGAATTTTCATGAAATTAACAAAAATGGCTCCGAAAAACTAGTCGTAAAATGGTGTACGTCGATCGTTAGAGAACGAACTCGACGGTTTTGGAAAGTTTGTATCGAAATCTAGAAGTTTCAGTTAAGGGGTTTTCGTCATAAAGGTCTCGAACATAAAGATAATAAAGGTTAAAGATGGTGATTTTGTCTAATATGTTGGTTAAAAATGAGTTTCGGCCAAGTTTAGACGACTATAAATAATTTATTACAACTCCGCTATACAAACGGTTAATCGTTTTGAAAAAAAAAAAATATGCTCGGTGATCTAAATTTTACTAAAAGACATTTCGTTCCAAAAAGTTCTACATCTACGTTAAAAACAGCCCTCAACATGGACGTTTTAGCTACCGTAACACTTGTCTCGTAAATTAATATAGTTTTTCAGAAAATAATAGTTACGGCAATTTTATGAAAACGTGCATATATTTGTCGTTTCAAATCCGTTTTCTACGTATAATACGTCCTTAGCTTCGTATCGAAGTATACTAATATATTTTTGATAAGTCGAAATAATTTGTGAAGCTTAAGGCTCATTTTTGACTCGAATAACATAAAAATAGTATGCTGAAATTTCTGAAATATATATATTTCATCGTCAAACTTTAAAAATTCACCACGACTTCGTTATAACTCCGTTTTTATCCGTTCAAGCGGCCACGGATTCGTTTTAAAGTATATTTTCTAAATATCAAGGCCAAAAAGTCGTGACTAAAGTCGGATTTTCCAGAAAAATGAAACAAGGACAGAACATAATATATACTTATCGAAAATAGTTTTTCTCGGACAAAACCTATTCTAATCCCTTCAAATCAACTCCAAAACTAATCTAATCCTACCATACACCTTCTTAAGGTGTCATGGGTTCCTAGACATCATCAAGACCAAAGTATACCAAGGGGATAATTATAGGATGACCAATATATATATATAACTCTAAAATCATGTAAAAATGGTATAAACAACACAAATCATACATGCTTGCTCCAAAAATGATGAGATGAGTATGAAATGAATATGTAAGATGAAAAATAACCATGAGATGCTTACAAGTGATATGATGAGGTGCAAAGAACCAAGGATTAGCCTAAACACTCTTGGTTTTTATTTCAAAACCTAAACAAGAGTGTATACTAGATTGTTTAAACTTGAGCTTTGGAAAAACTTGATGATCCCTTCTAATTCTTGTGTAGAACCGGTTATGAGATGAAAAACAAAGAGAGATGAGACTTTCTTGTCTTGTGAATTATTGAAAGTGAGTAAATGAATGAATGATGTTTGAGTGTAGACTTGGGTTTATAAGAAAATAAGTCACCATCCAATAAATGCTTACCCTCCCCCCTTGAACCGGTTTTGGGGGGGGGGATGAATCTCCCAAATTCAAAATTTTTTTTTATATGTATATACTTGTATAATTGTAAGAAAAGTGTAGGTAAAGTGTTAATATTAATAACTTGTAAGGTAAATGGAAATTTTTAGGTAAAAGAGATTTTTAATAGATCAAAATAGAATGTAATGAGATAATAAAAATTGTAAAAATACATTCCTTGTGAAATTTGAGTGATAAAATAATTATCGAGTAGTTTTTAAGAAAAACGTCGTAATAATATAACTTTAACGATTTATATACCAAATAAATTTAAAACACTAGGTAAACTCAAAATATAGTTTTTATAAACTAAATGTAAGTTTAAAAATACGTCGGGATCATTTTTGAAAGTAACGGATTAATTATTCAAAATAATAACTCACGCGATAACGTTTATTTAATATAAAATTCACGCGTTTAGTGTGAAATGAAAAATCATGAATGAACCGTTATGAAATGATGAATATGAAGTATGAGAAATGACCGGAAAATGAGAATTGTGACAACTAACCCGATCAAGTCATAAAATTAATTCTTGAATGATCCGTCTTGGGCAACTGTTTACGGATTACGAACCCTCTTTATTTCTTAATTGAGAATCTGAGTGACATTTTTCGTTGTTTTAATGTTTTGCATTTCTTTTTGTTAAATTCATTTTCAACATTATTGTTGATCCGTGTCTCTGTTTGTTTGTTTTTTTTTTTTTTTTTTTGTGTCAGCACCCAAGTTTCAGATATTAATTTAATATCTGTTTTAATGTTTTAATAATGCAGCATGAACTTCTTCGTGTTCTCTATCCAGTATTTATCCACTATTTCATGGATCTTATAGCGAAAGGCCATCTTCAAGAAGGTAGGCACATTATATCTTGAACCTATAACATATATGAAATCATTATTTTTATTGAGATTCTCGTTTAACCTTAAAAAATGATGCTTGGATTTTTAGTTCGAACCTTTTTTAATACCTTCCGAGGAGATCATGAGATGATGCATTCATGTGACCTCACAAAACTGGAAGGTGTTCTTTCTCCATCTCATCTGGAGGTTAGTTATTGATACCCTGAACCTCTAATCTCTGTTAAGTATCTGCAATTTTGTCTTAATAAACTCTTTTTCCATGAGTGTGCAGGAAATGGAGTTTGCTCATACTTTAAGGCAGAGCAAAGTGAAGATAAAGATATGTCAGGTTATTATTTGCTTCCTATATTTGTAACATGATTAACGTATTTTCTATTTTCTTGTATCAACATGCCACTGGATTGATTCATTTTGCAAGATAAGTGGTTCATTATTAACTTCTATTAACTTTGCCTCTCCTCCTCCCTGGCCTCTTTGGTCCTTGTGAACTGCCACCTCCTGTGTTTGATTTATCAACCACTTTTTGTATCTAATACTTCATATTCTGTTTGTAGAAAAGGACAACTTGCAATGTTCCTAGCATGGTTCTAAGCATGCACATACTAAGCAATTTGTAGGTCTTAACAAATTGTACGATAACACATAAGATACACTATATGTTTGTGCTTATTATACACTCCACAGAAGAAAAGAGCTAGGTGTATTGATCTGGCTTCTAGATGGTATTGCCCAAGAGAACTTTTATATTATCTGGAAATATAAGCTTATTATAAAATATATTTTATTTATGTATTCAGATATTTTTTATTTTAAGATACATTTTAGATATCATAGTTATTTTAGGATACCTTTTATTATAGATATAGATCATTAGGGCTTTAATTTTCATTTTGTTGAATGAATATGAATTAGTGATTTGAGGCCATTGGGAGAGCCAAATCGAACTATCGAAAGTTGGTCATCTATCTCACTATCTTTATTTCTTGTCTTTGTTATTATTCTTTATCTCTTATATCTCAAGATTGTATCCGATTCGTATCAAACTTCTCATCTTCATCAATTTCGCTAGAACAATTTTTTTTATTTAATAGTCCTCCCAAGTGTGTCCCCCTTAGTATTGTACGATGATTATGCATCTCCATACTATTATTAGCTCTATTTACACATGATAAAATTAGGATGTGACATATGGCATACCACTAACAGTGATGGTATATGGGTGTGGCCGTATGGGAGCCTTATGGAAGTCGTAGAGCCTGTGTAGTCTCTGTTTCGGTACAAACCTAACGAAGTCCAAGTTTCTCTTTCCTTTTTTTGCTAGGAAATGATATGCCATAGTAGTTTTTCAGCAATGTACTGAAATATTTGCTTACACATATATAGTATCCTGTGTATAATAATACTAAAGATTTTCTTTTGAAACCATATCAGTTTACAAATCTTTTCTTTTCACTTATCTGATTCGAAACTCGAACAACCTTATAGCATCACACATGTATAAACACATTATGTTTGCAAGAATACCAGCTTACATCTTCCGTCTATTGTTTGGATTGCAAGTTAGTCATTCTCCTTTTGGCTATGGGTCCATGCACCTTAAGTTAATATGTTGCATTCTTTAATTAAGTTTTGTTGCTTCTCTGCAGTATTCTTGAGCTTCTGTGGAATATCTACACAAGACACAATCGATTATGATGCTTGGTATTATTAATGAATATATTGATTTCCAAGGTAAGTTTTTCTATTACAACCAAATTTCATCAATTCTGGAGTGTAGTATATTGGGTTATCGATGCAAAAAATGTAATCTCATTCTTCTTTAGACTCATTATTGTTTTTGTCTTTCTTTTTTAGTCTCTCCTGGACAGCCTAGCTCAATCGCCGTGTCTCCCAACCAGATGCATTAGAAGGTACTAAAGATAAAAAAAATCACTCACGTCATGCTAAATCTATATTAATTTTTGGCATATGATGCAGAGCTTTTCACGGGCAGAGTAACAATGCCTCAGTTAGGAACATAAGAAATAAATTTACGGATAGCGAATGCAAAAGGGGTTGCAGCTTGAAGGTTGAACCTATAATGCAGTTTTTTCAAGAGGGAGTAATCAAAGCTTAAATTTTTCTCTGTTCTGTGAATGCAGGTAGTTGCTTGTCCATGTGCTTTGGGTTTACCACCAGCGCTCAACCATCAACTACTAAAATGATTACTCAACCATCAGGAGCTTCAAATAGCCAGCAAATTACGCCTGTTCCATCAACTTATCGTGTGCTTGCACCACCTAAACCTTCGCCACTTCAAGGTTCCAGAGTTTCCAAGTGTCTGTTCAATACTGCTCTTCAAACACCCTCACCATCAACAGCCGACAAGTTTGTCTCACCAGTTGATAATCAGACCCCACCTTCAATGAACAAGAAAACCATCTCACCCAAACAGCAGTTTACGTCTACCAATCCGACTGTTATTACATCTAACACTATTCAAGTTTCGAATGAAGCAAGTTTGTTACTATTCAATCAAGATCAATCATTGCATTTCATCGCCAATGAAGTCAACAACCTCTAAAAGGTTTAGTACTGCTAAATGAAGACTGGATTTTGATGGTTCTGAGATGACGGCTTCTGATATCCTGACTTCTGATATCCTGACATCTGATGAGAATACTACAGGATCTCCTTCAGAAGATGATGCTTTTTACTTTGATTTTCCTAATTTAGATTGTCTAGCAGATTTTAATTTGAGCAATTTGTTGGGTGATTTTGATGACGGTGAGGGACTCAATTACTTTTTCCAAACAGATAACGGATCTTCTCCAGAGACTCTTTCAGAGTAAGACGCTCACTCAACCTGTTTTCGACCGGAAGCGTTGCGGTTCGTATCACAAATTAAGAAGCGTAAGTGAATCAACATATGGATTTCCAAAAGTTACATTATGTGTTTTATTTTATAGGATTTTTCATCATTACCTTTTACTGAAACACAAAATTGTTGTGCAGTCTCTGAAGCTCTTGAACCTACATTTACTGAACCGCAAAAGAAGAAGAAACAAGTTAGTTACTATGTTCCACATTACTATATAAAATCTGCAAATGATGATTGTGTTGCATAAAAATCTATTACATTTATTAGCCCAAAACTATATCATGAGTGATAATTGATACTGTAAAATTTAAGCGTTAGTATTTGGATGCTTCTTTTGGTAGCGCTAGAAAAGCAGTGGTTTAAAAAAATATGCAAATGCTATTTGTCTTTTCACGTGGCCGTTTCCGACTTTTTATTAGTTATCCTGAGATAAAGCGGCATAAGTTAACTTACAAGCATAATTGTTGGGGGCGTTATTTAGCATAGTTAGCGGTCAACATTTATAAAGAAAAACTCCATATATGTTCTGTATAGTTAGTTACCTAATATCCTAAAGGATTCACTAGAATGAAACTACATCATAAGTCATTTTAGTCTTATTTACAGTAACTGATTAGGTATTGAGATATTCATCAACAGCCACCGAAAGAACTGCTTACGTACTTATAGAATTATCCTCAATAAGATATTCCCTCTGTCTAAACTTGAGCGGATCAATTCTAGCTTCCGAATGAGTAAATACGTTATGATCACTGCTATGCTTAAGTACTTAGTGCTATGGCTACTCAATTCCTATTTACAGTACTTCCAGGTTCCTCGCTAGGTCAATGCAAACCCGGTTTCACCCGTTACTCAATATTACCATCTTGAGACTTGTATCCTTATGTATAAAAAAGGAAATCTTTGTGTGATGGCAGCAGTGAACATAATGTTAGTAGCCTAACAGTTTGTTTTAGTGAATTGTATGTGCCGGAAATTAGTTTAAGCTGGCACTATAGACGTTCTGTTGTTTAACAAATCCTTCATGTGTTACGTGAATCCATCCATTTATAAGTAAATTGGTCGAAGTGTCCACCTTGAATAGGCTGCAGAATGGTTGAGTACCTGAATTAAATGGGATGGATCATGGATTTAACATGGTTATAAAACTTAACAATAAATGACGATCGAACATTTTTTAGATAAATCCATCTATTTGATTTTATCCACTAGGACACGTCATTACAAAATTGACCACAAATCAAAGTTCTGTATCTTACAACTAAACCGTTGTATCCTACACGAGTAAGTATCTAAAGACTCAATTCACTGGATACACCAAGACCATTGATGGCGACTTGAAATATAAAGAGGTTCCTACAAGTTTTGCCTTTCACACAACTTGCGAGGTAATTTTTGTTGTGTCATTACTTTCATATCATCGTTGTATTTCAACGCTTATCTATCATTTCATATGCCCCGCGACTCCACAATCCCTTATAAAGATGGGCTCAAGGTCAGTTCAATGATGCAATTGGTTATTTAATGTCCTTGTAGGGGCTGAGATTAACTAGCAAAAAAAGTTATCTAATGTGCGCAATGGTGTCCTGATTTTCTTCTTTTTTTGGGGTATGTACCATCATCTTTACAACTTTGCGGTTATTTTCTACTCTTCCTGGCCCGTCCACCTTTACTGAATTACTGTTTAGTCGTGTTTTGTCGTGTTTTTTCTTATTTTACTTGTGACTGTAGATGTTTAATTTTTAGTTGAAAAAGTATGTCAATGTTATGTTTTATTTGTTATCATTGACGTTAAAATTGTTACTAATTAGATTTTGTAAAAGCTTACAAATTTTATTAATCCAATGATTTAGATATTGTTTTCTTTTAAGAGGTGTTTGTTTAGAACTTTTACTTTGTTATATCAGATGAATATCTATTTGTCAAACTATAATTATATTCTAGGACAGATGTTCAATAATATCTTTATATGTATATAAATAAACCACTTATTTTAAACTAAAAAGTAAAAAAAAAAAAAAAAACATAAAAAAATTGCAATTGTAAATTGTTTTTTGTCAAATTGTTTAATAATTAATATCGGTCAGCTAATTTTCATGTTTAACGCATTAACAAACAAGTCTTACTTAACTAATACCTTACAAGGAATTTTATAAGTCATGCCCGCCCATCGGCGGGCTTAAAATATATATATATATATATATATATATATATATATATATATATATATATATATATATATATATATATATAGAATCTAGATCAAATGAGAGATTTTTAAAGTTGTAAAAATGAGAACCAATGAATGTTTGACAAGTGGTTTTTGAGTATTAAAAAAACTGAAAATTAAGTATATAATCAAAAGGGTAATTTGGGTATTTCATCTATCTCCATCTATACCAACCCTTTTTTCTCTTTCATTCATCATAATAGCACTTACCATCTCTTTTTTCTTCTTTATCAAACCTACCTAGCTTTTTTTTTCTTTTTTTTTTTTTTTTCTTTTTCTCTAATATGTCATCTCATCAAACCCATTAATCACAAGCACACTAAGATCTTAATAAATGTCTTATATACGGAGTATCTTTTTTATCATTGTTCTTTCTATCTCTGAACCATAAACATAAATTCCATGTTTTGATTATGCACAGAATCTTGAATGAAGGTTTCCGATCTATAACCTCATCTCATCTCATATCTGCGACCTTCTTTTTTTTGTGAAACCCTAGCCCGTAGCTGTCGGTTCCGATCTCTAATATGGTATACGATCTTCTAACCCCCGCCCTCGAAACCCGTCGTTTAAACAGGTGATTTGTAACAGTTAATATGTTGCCGAAAAGGCAACATTATTTGTTTGTTTCGAAACCACCATCAAGGTGTTACAGTTTATGTATAAGATGGGTTTGTGACCAAACGATCGCTGGCGGTTTTTGTATGGTTCAGATCGGAACACTAGTCGTAGTCGCCATGTGTATCACCAGTTTTGCGTTGGTCATTGTCGTCATGTGTATCCCGGTGGCTAGAATAGTGATACACCAGTTTTCCGATTGGTCTTTTGTGTGTCGTTAATAGAGAGATTTCTTCGGCGAGTTTTTTAGTTCCAAACAGTTTGTGTATGAGAGATGTTTGTAACAAAACGTTCGCTGGCGGATTATATTATGCATCTTGGTTATGGAGGCACGTTATTTTGCTTACCCATAAATTCATGCTTACCAAGGGATAAATCCTCACTATTCATCTAGTTTGATCTAATTGTGAGGATTAACCTAAGATTTAAAAGACAAACCTAAGTCCATGTTTTTTTTCTTGTCTTTTTGTCTTTTTTTTTTATTCACATATTTTTTTGTCTTTTTTTTATTATTTAATGTTTTTTTATTTAATTCACATTTTTTTTTAATTTGTTTTTTTTTAATTCGCGTTTTTTTTAATTAATTCACGTTTTTTTTCATTCGCGTTTTTTTCTTCGTTTTCGTCTATTTTCATACATTTTCGTCCATTTTCATACGTTTTTGTCCGTTTTCATACATTTTCATACATTTTCGTTTTCGTCTGTTTTCATACGTTTTCATCCGTTTTCATACGTTTTCGTCCGTTTTCATCAGTTTTCTTTCAATTTCGTCAATTTTTCATACGTTTTCATCCATTTTCAAACGTGTTTTTACGCTTTCATACGTTTTCGTCAGTTTTCATACGTATTCGTCCATTTTTTTACGTTTTCGTCCGTTTTCATACGTTTCTGACTATCACAAGTGATATTCAGAATATCACTTTTTGATATTCTGAATATCACTTGTGATTTTCTGAATATCACTTTGTGATATTCAGAATATCACTTTGTGATATTATGAATATAACTTGTGATTTTCTAGAGATCACTTTGTGGTATTCTGATAATCACTTGTGATTTTCATGTCACAAAACATTAGTTGAAAATCATTTGTAATATTCAGAAAATCACAGAATATCACTTGTTGATCATCTGGATATCACAGAATATCACTTGTGATATTCAGAGTATTATTTGTGATACTCAAAATATCACTTGTGATATCACAGAATGCCACTTGTGATATTCAGAGACATATGAAAACGGCCAAAAACATTTAAAAACTGACGAAAACGTATGAAAACGGACGAATATGTATGAATTCTAAACCAAAGTTTGACCATTTTATCTTTATACGTGGTAAATATAAACTTACATATTTTTATAAGTTTCAAAATAAACAAATTAAGCTTGTGAAACATAAACCGAAATCACATAAGCTAATAAGCAAATAAAATAAGATTTAACAATTACCCCCAAACTATGTAGTTGCTATTCAAATTATATATTTGTGATATTCTGAATATCACTTGTGATTTTCTGGATATCACTTTGTGATATTATGAATATCACTTGTGATTTTCTGGATATCACTTTGTGATATTCTGAATATCAATTGTGATTTTGATGTTACAAAACATTAGTTGAAAATCACTTGTGATATTTAGAATATCACAAGTTATATTCTGAATATCACAGAATATCACTTGTGATCATATGAATATCACAGAATATCACTTGTGATATTAATAAACGTATGAAAACGTCTAAAAACGGACAAAAACGAACGAAAACGTAAGAAAATGGACGAATATGTATGAAAGCGTAAAAACGAGTATGAAAACGGACGAAAACGTATGAAAACAGACGAAAATGGACGAAAACGTATGAATAATGAACAAAAACGTAAGAAAACGGGCGAAAACATATGAAACAGACGAAAACGTAAGAAAATGGATGAATATGTATGAAAATGGACGAAAACGTATGAAAGCGTAAAAACAAGTATGAAAATGGGCGAAAACGAACGAAAACGTATGAAAACAGACGAAAACGAAAAAAACGCGAATTAAAAAAAAACGTGAATAACGTGAATTTAAAAAAAACGTGAATTAAAAGAAAAAGACAAAAAAAAATGAATTAAAAAAAAAACAAAAAAAAACAAGAAAAAAAATTGAACTTAGGTTTATCTATTAAATCTTAGGTTAATCCCCACTATTAGATTAATCTAGATGGATGGTAAGGATTTATCCCTTGGTAAGCATCAAAATAAATGTAAGCAAATGAAAATTCCTCCTTTGGTTATGTTTAAATCTTATTTGTAATATGTGTACACATGAAGACCAAGTAACATTTAGTTATTTCAGTAGCCATGTACTTTCAATGTTCCTAAGACTAGTCAGCACTTATAGAGTCAAAGCTATAAAGTCAAGTATACATGTTCCCATGATTTCCATGTTTTTAGTCATGTTCTCATAATGTCTTGCAAGTATTTGCAATATTACTTCCCTTACAATTATTATAATGACATCATTGAGAAATGAAGTAACGAATGAAGTTAGTTTGAAATCTTGTATCTCTTTATTTATTTGAAGAAATGAAGTAACGAATGAAGTTAGTTTGAAATCTTGTATCTCTTTATTTTTTGGAATCTTGCACGTTTAAATCGATCTCTTAACAGGATGTATCAGTTTTTAGGATAAATATGTATTTCTTATTTTTTTTATAAGTGATGTATCAATGTTTGACGTGTACGAGTGATTCACTAATTTTCTCGGTTGTGGGTTCGTTATGTATCATATTATGATGTACCAGACTAGTAATTTTTTATTTATTTTTACAAGTGATGTATCAATGTATCAATGTTTGATGTGTACGAGTGATTCACTACGTGCTCGTGTATTATATTATGATGTACCAGACTAGTAATTTACTGTATAGCTATATTTTGATCTTTAAATATATAATATAAAAAGTCATATACTGGTGATGTGCATCAGGTTCTCATAAACAAATAGTTGGAAACTAAAACATTACTTCGAAAACTTGAAAATGCTTCAAAAGTGACGTTTATACTTTGTGTAGTTGTCTAGTTTGGGAATTGTACAATGGAATTCTATAAAAAAAAAACATAAATTAGTAAAATTTTTAAACAAAACTAACGTGAAGACAAGGCTACTTACACATTTACAGAAATTAATGTATATTAATGGTATTCAATGGCCCCTAAATCATTTATTTTTGTGCTACATAAAACCCTCAAATTCAACATTTATTACAAAAATGTCATCCATCTAGTATTAATGTCATCTAATCTCAATTAGTTGATCTAATGGTTCATAATAGTCTCTATTTTTACAATTTTAAGTTATCTCTCACATTAACCCTTCCTGTATATATATATATATATATATATATATATATATATATATATATATATATATATATATATATATATAGAATCTAGATCAAATAAGATCAAGCTTAAAGTTGTTAAAATGAGATCCAACTAAAATTTGACAAACGACACTCTCCTTATAACAAAAATAAATTTTTTATTAACTACAACTAAAATTGTTAAAGTTTCAATAGATTTATTTTTAAAATTTACGAAACCTAAGTGATACACTTTGATTAGAAGTGTAATGTGTATCAGGTTTTTGTATATGTATCAGATTTTGGAATATTTATTATTGTAATGTGTATCAGGTGTATCACTAATCCAAACTCATGTATCATTTGGTTATTAGTTGCTAAAATGTTAATTTGTATTAAAATATTATTTTTGTGTGTATTATTGCTAAAATTGTTATTTATAAATGTTTTAGTAGTTTTTTAAACTTGATCTTATTTTTACAACTTTAAGTTTGATCTTACGTTAACTCTCCCCTATATATATATATATATATATTATATAACAGGATGCATTTGGCATTAATGCCACCTCAATGCCACATAATCAAATTTCATGCCACATAAGCATTTGTTGTCCAACTAAGCAATTAATTGTTAATTTTCGGAATTTTTTTTTTTTTTTTTTGTAATTTTCGGAATGTTTTTAAGCATTTTCGAAAATTATTTATAAAAAAGGTTCCTTGCAAGGTTTGAACCTTGGTTGTTTTGATAAATAACTTGTGTGTTTACCACTTAGGCAACAAGTTATTTTGATAATTATGTTGCATATTATAATCTATAAATGGCTATAATTTTATTGGAATCATATAGTAAATACAATTTATCTACAAAAATTAAGTAATTATCTTTTTAAAAACTTATTATACGTAAAAAAGTTACGCCTCTTTTAAAACAAAAATAAGATTTTAGGGTTTTATTGTTTTTTAATGTGTTTTTGTGCAGGTATCTCAGAGTATAAACAATGGATCATATATTTTTTTGACAGAAAAAGGATGCCTCTTTTCCCTCAAAACCCTTATGATGAAACTTTGTTACCGTGTATGCATATGTTGGTTTGTTTACAGCTTTTTTCAGGTTAGACATCGTCTTTGCGGGTTAGTCTTCTTCTTTGAACACATGTTGAGTTGTGTGCATGCATGCTAATAACATCAGGTTAGATATAATTTTTATCTTGCTTTTAGATATAAATCTTTGATGCTTTTTTTTATTGTTTGGATCTTCACCTCCCTTTCTGAAACTTTAAATACGCTTCAGGTACTTGCTATTTCTTAACATTTGTACGTGTTCAATGCACTAGCTCTCTAATGGTATATGTGCAGCACTATCTCATATAAAGCATTTGTTGAAGGCGAAGCATGAGCTTACACACTTCCAACGTTCTTGCTTCATTTGCCAATATGTTTGTTTGAAAGTACTATTTGGATGTCCATACTATATTATGGTTCCGGCCTTGCCCCTGAAGCTAGCAAGTATTAGATTGCTATTGTTGCGTATTACTTCTTTTTTCAGACTGTTAATAACAAAAAGATGCATCTTACTATGTTATCCAGGTTCTTCAAGTACTTTCTGCTGGTTTTTTTGATCCAGAATGTCGGAGGAGGACTTTTTAGGCTTATTGCTGGCCTGTGTAGGACTATGAACATTGCTAACACAGGTGTTTTCAAGTTGACAGAGGTCGGTTAGTGAAACTAAAGGAAACTCAGGGATGGAAGCACAACAAGCTACCAACCAACAACCAAGGCTCAGAACAACTTCATCTAAGTGAGGCACTATTCGTTATATAGTCCTTTTGTATTATTGAAGAAAATACTTTGAGTTAGAAAAAATGTTTCAAACTCCTGTAAGACGATTGAAAAACAGTTAAGCTTTACCTGTTGGCTATGCCTATTGCAGACTTTGTGAAAGTAAACACCAAAGAATCAAGATTAGATGACACGTGTCTGGTCTTTAGTGACCCCTTTGGATAATTTGTTACAGGTATGAGAGCCTAAAAGGAGTAAAAGCATTCCTGTAATGGAGCCTTTTTCATCTTTTTCGTTATTGAAAAAAAAATACTCATTCAGCAGAGCTACTCTCTAGCCCAATTTACTCGAGTTCATTGAATCTATTACACTGATCTTAGCCCATAGCTATCAATTTATGGAAGGTGTTGTCTCCGAACCTCTTATTAACTCCCTAAATTTAGAAATACAAATGTTGCAGATTATGATACAAAAGTGAGTCTGTTGAAAGGTCATAATGTTGCAGATCAATATATAATTCTTTTAAACTGTATTTTTATCTAATTTTACTTTAGCGATTTTGGTGTATATGATATAGAAACCGATTTTCAAGAGTTGATAACATTTAGTGAAATAATTTGTAGTTTAGGTACTTAGGTGTGACATAAAGGGAAGTACGTGAATACTTTTTGGTTTAAGACCTTTGATTATAATTTATAAGTGTATTTGAGATGCTAACTTATTTTCAGGATATGATACTACAGTCATTGATATTGGGAATCCAAGCGTAGATGTTACTCCGGTTTTCATTGATGGCGTTTCCGAGTTCTGTGGTCGTGTTCCTGCATCTGGTGTATCTCGATTGAAGCTTCAGCATTATGCAAGTGTGTATCATGCTGGCACATTCAGAAATCGTTGATTATCAGCCAAAATTTTTTCAATCATGATGAACTAATTCCTAATTTATTTATCTTTGTTGTTCGACAGGCAAGGAAATTGCTGCCGACTGGTAGGAAGAATACCTTTTACCTCGGTGTAATGGTTTCAGTGGTAAGTGGCTTTTCCCTTGCAGTTTGCTTCGTATCTGTATTTAAAGCACCTGTTACTATAAATCGAAAAAAAGGTTTACTAAAACAGATAGCATGTCTAGAGATTGCATTAAGGTATCATGTGGGTACACTTAATTGGTTAGCCATTGAATTACTCAAATGTTTGAATTCATTACTGTATGCTCCAGTCTTGAAGTCGTATAAGCAAGCTCTAGGAGTTGGTAAAATAGCATCTATTCTCAGTAAAGGTGAGACAGTCGTAATTAAGTTGGAACACGATTTTGGATATATGCGCGTCACTTCCTGGCCATGTGAGGTAACAATTATAACCTTATGTATAGTTCACAATACAATCCAATTTGATAGAAGATATATTTTTACATGAAGATTTTCTGTAAGTGTAGTTGAATTTGTGTGAAGTTGAATATAAAACTGAATTCAGACCCGTTAAAAATATTTAATCTTTATACCCTAATTGCTTATTTCTGTAATTTTATGATACTTTGCAGGTGTAAAGATGAATGAGGGATCCGTATGGAAAATAAGAAGTATATTGACTTAACCAGGTGTGTCATCTTCTACGGTTTCTAAATTGTGTTTCGATTATTCGTTATTAATTATTAGTAGATAATGCGGATTATTGTAATCGAATGCTGATACATAATGGCACCACGTACCTAATAACATTTCAGCCGAGGTAAAGATAAAATCTTATGTAGAATTACCTAAGGTCATGTTTGGTACGAGTCTAATTTCGAATTATTGTTTGTTTAGCGTTATTCAGACTTGAAATTAAGTTAAACGAAATGGATTTAATTACAATGATTTACCTATCTGCTGTATTTCATGATGCATGAAAAGGAGCCTTCTTACGAAAACAAAAAACTTATACCAAGAATGTCTAATAACGAATTAAAAATTGGGTAATAAGATTTAATAAACAACCACTGTATTGATGTACGTGGTGGTGGGTATTGGTGTCAGTGCAACAAAGGTTATGTGGGCAACCTATATTTGGATTCAGGCTTCCAGGTTTAGTATCATAGGAAATTATTCTTTAAAATGTATAACTATTGCATTCACCTTTATAAACTATAAGGCGATAGGCCTGATTCAAGACATGCATTGGCTGTAGATTAAAAAGTGAACACTTTTGAAGATTGGATAAAGCTAAACCTCTTATGCTTATAAACTTATTTGGTTTGAAAATGAAAACGTGAGATAATTAGATAATCGCTTTCAGAATGCGATGTCAAAATTCGCTCTAGGGGGTCACTAGGCCAATTGGTTGTCAGTATAGATACATGTACTTCCTGAATTGTATGCACATGCCTTTCAGCGACCATATTGGTAGCGTCATTCTATTTGACTTTTGTTGTCTTTTTTGGTTTATGTAACTGATGTGTTGTCTTTTGTTGTCTTTTTTGTTTATTGGTGGCGCCGTTTAGTGTCCTGCTTCTTAAGTACTCGATTACTATCCTACCTTTTCTTTCTAACGATGCCGGTGCAAAAATTGAGTTAAAATATCGGGATTTGAACCCATTTCCAGCCACTTGCAGTACCTTGAGGTACGTTATATAATGGTTTCGTGGATGCTTTTATTGATAGACTAAATCTTTTTTAACATAATACTTTTTAATCACAGTTGCCGTTGTTGACCAGCAGGAATAACAAAGATCGAATATGTTTACATCGATTGAAAGACCTACTCTGATCGAATATGCCTCCATGTTTGGGCAGAAGCCTGCGGATTCTGGTAGTTTTGGATCCACTACACAGTTAAGTCTTTCTAGAAGCCTATCTCATGAATCGTCTACTTTGATATGGTTTGGCTCGCCACCACATGAAGCTTCAAGTAAACCCTCTGTTGGTGCTACTAGCACACCAGACTTTGGACCCTCGGTCAACCATGCCTTTGGTGACTCAAGCATACCTGCCGTTGGTTCAGCGTCAACTTCAGCGTTTAGCAGCACAGGTTCTGCATTTGGTGTTTCTTACTCACCTTTTGGATCAACCACTCCAGCTTTAAAAGCAACAAATACCCTAGCATTTGGTGCTTCTAGCACTGCCGCATTGGGCGCCTCGAGTACTCCAGTGTTTGGCTCTTTGCTGCCTACTCCTACTTTTGGTGTTTCAGTCACTGTAGCTATTGGAGCTCCGAGTACCCCAATAGTTGGTGCTTCCATTGCTCCTGCATTTACTGCCTCAAGTACTCCAGCGTTTAGCTCTTTGCCCACTCCTGCTTTTGGTGCTACTAGCTTTTCTTTCAGTTTCTCATTCAGTCCGGTGTTTGTTCAATCAGCATTTGCATTTCCCATTTTACAAGTAGTTAATCAAACACCCCCTTAATTTGCTATAGCATACAGTTTTTTAGTACCATCTCAGTAACTTAAACATGGCTCAAAATATTCAAGATTGACGATTAGTAATCATGGTTTCCGAGCAGTGGTGCAACGAAGAAACCAGTGGGTATACTACATGTGAAGGTTGTACGGGCACGTGAACTCTTAAAGATGGATATACTTGGATCTTCTGATCCGTATGTTAAGCTCAAAATAAGTGGTGGGAGGATTGTTCCTTAGAAGAAGACTTCTATAAAGACTAAAAATTTGATCCCCGAGTGGAATGAAGAGTTTAAACTTACTGTAAACGACCCCATGTCTCAAGTCCTTGAACTTCATGTATACGACTGGGAAAAGGTGCGGTTTTTAATGTTCTTCAAAATTTTAAGTTGTAAATTGTTGATCATGTTTTCTTGTGTAGGTTGGGATGCATGACAAATTAGGAATACAAGTTATCCCATTAATGCTACTCAAACCGCATGAGAAAAAGAATTTGACTGTTGGTTTGGTTAAGAATTTAGATTCCAATGAAACCCGTAACAGGAAGCCAAGAGGCAGTATTACAGTGGAACTAACTTTCATTCCTTTTGTGGAAGACACTACAGGCTTAAACGGGGGCAGCGAGGCTACATTGGCTGCATGCTTGACGGGATGCGCATTGTGTAAATGTGGCACCATCTAAGTACTTATGAGTAAACTTCATGATTGAATGTATTGAGCTAGAGTTGTAAAACGACAGTGTTTTTCCCAGAGTCCTGGAGCAGGTAAAGTAAGTGTTTGTTTTTACATGCCATACATGCTTCTGATATTTTAATGAAGGAGAAGTTAACTGCAAATTGATGTAAGTATATATGCACCATACAAGAGTATTGCCTCGGTATGATTCCACTTCTGAATTCAGTATCATCCCCACAAGTTAGATCCAAGAACTCCCTATTGGTGTTGCTCGCCTTTGAAAAAATCGATGTAATATACGCCTCCTTTTTTAATAATCATATAGCAGAGTTAAGTTTTTAAAAATGGTGGTATCTTTGCTATTATATTTAGGTCATTTTGATATTCCAATTTTTAGCTCTATAGTCGTGAGATATGTTCTAAGAAAAATGAATGCATTATGCCTCAATAGACGACTGCAACTAAGGGTACATGTAAGAATATGAGTATAACATGTGTTTTGTATACACACATTATTAGCTTTTTCTCTAGTACCGAAACCACTTTTGATTTTGTTGCATTTTTTGAATAGTTCTGACTCCAACTTTTTTCTGCAGGTTTAGAAAAGCATGCTATGGATGGTCAGACAAAACATGTTATGTCATAACCTTTAAGCAGTCAATACGTTAATGATACCATAGCTATGATACCAGAGGTGCCCATAGGATCTTCTCATGTGAAGCATCAAGTACAAGAACATTTGAACCAACAAATGCTTACTTCTGGTAATGACTCTATTCAGAATGTTCATGATATCTATCTGTTACCAAAAACCCGTTCAATGGATCTAACATTCAGTTGAATGGACAGGTTCAAGGTTCTATGTTTTGTCATTGAAGAAAATGATATTGGTTCAGAACAAGCAGGATATGTGCATAGATTTAAGCGTTGGTTAGTTTTCTTTTGTATAATTTTATTTGAGTTTCAACGTTTGCAACCACAAGAAATACAATTTTTTGTTTATATGTATTGACACTTAGTTTTGCATATAAGTTTCTATTTACATGTATTGACATTTAGTGCTTCTACCTGATCTTTTACAATGGCAATTGTGTTTCTACTTCTTAGGGGTTGAAAACAATATTATAGATATGATGAAGCAGAAAATAATGAACCGGTTTCATAAACGTAATTCAACAACTTAATCTTACTAAACAGCTATGCAGCATGCGTTTTCATTCTGCATTCACATTGCTTTGATATGAAGAAAATGTGCAGGCTAGAGCACTTCACATCTGATCCACTGTATATTTGTTGTATTTCATTGTACATGGTCATGAGTATACACATTTAGTACAATATCAAAATCTTGTGGACCTAAATAAGGCTTTCAATAAAAAAATATATAGAATAATTCTAAGCTCAGGACATCAGAGTGTCTCGAGAAATGGGCCAACGTTTGGCTTGGATTTACATTGAAGGGTTGCCTTTATCGGTATGGTGTTCAGGTTTTGTTTCATTGCTTATTTTTCTGCACAGCTCATTTTCCAGCCCAAAGAGGCGTTTGGTTCTGCATATTTTCAGCCCGAACAGCGGGTGTTTGTTTGCTGCAATACAACCCTAAAAAGGGTGCGTTTGCTGTTGATTTCCTACACTAAAAAGGGTGCGTTTGCTGCTGATTTTCTGCACTAAAAGGGGTGCATTTGCTGCTGATTTTCTGCACTAAAAAGGGTGCGTTTGCTGCTGATTTTCTACACTAAAAAGGGTGCGTTTGCTGCTGATTTTCTTCACTAAAAGGGGTGTGTTTGCTGATGATTTTCTGCACTAAAAAGGGTGCGTTTGCTGCTGATTTTCTGCGCAACAGGGGGTGTTTGATTTGCTTATTTTCAGCCCCGAAAAGGGTGTATTTGTTTGCCTTGTTTGGTCCTCGGTTCACAGCAGTAACACCAAAGAGGTGTTTGGTGTTTGTGTGGCCTATTTCAGCCCTCGAAAGGGTGTGCTTTGTTTGGTTTGTTTCTCGGTCCGGTCCAACACCCACGGGGATTTTAGTTTTGTCCTAATGTAGATTTTAAATTATTATGAAGGTTAAACATGAAGAAATTGTTTCCCGTCTATATAGATGATATCCTTTGAATATGCGTAAAATGGAATATTGCAATAGGATCTCCATTAAAATCTACTCGATTTTTTATTCTTTGTGTATGTAGGATATCGATAGGTATCCCTGCATTAGCAAATAAAAGCAATCATATTCTTTATAGGAGCTCACACGTTTATTGATTTACTTCAGGACTCATTAGGTAATTCAATTTTCAGTTCATTCGCAAGCGCATGTTGCCTTTGTTCTAGCATATATGTGGTGGATATGATTCCAAAGGTCTTTTACAATTTATATACTATGAATTTATGTAGTACGTGAAAAATTCAGTGATAAATATATTTTCAGGTTTCTTAGCTATGTATGTATTTACGTAGTTTATTTACACACAATGAGTAGACGATTTGGTGATTAATTTTGCCATTCTTTTTCTTGGTATAGGTCATTAGTCATCTTACGATGGCATTAATACTTTAGATACGTGCAAAATCAGTCGATTTGAAAAACATGGAAGCTGTTCAGTCGATGTATATGTTTCTTTGGCAAGTAAGTACACAAAATATTAGCGCCATTTATAGATATACATTGTTATGAGTAAATTCTAGCGTCTAACATTTGGCATTAATTGTTATTTTATTTGTTTCACTTACTCGATGTGGTTTCAATTAATCCTTTGTATATGTTGTAGATCTTCTATGCTGAATACGGCCTTATCTTGCTTGTGCGCTGAATTGACCATCTTCTGGTGAAACAACACGACATGCTACCAAATAAGTAGAGTTTTTTGATAAACTTTCACCACGTTACGTGATTTCAGATCTAGGTTACGACAAATAGCGATTCCCTGTATGATATCATACTATTTTTTTCCTTTCGATCTCTATGTATTTGGTGTTGAATCTCTATATGTTGTCATAGAAATGAAATTAAACTTCAATTCAGCAAATAACAACTAAATTTTATAAAAATATTATTTGACATATCCAGACACTTATATGGAGAACCTGCTACAACTCTCACAATTTATATGTGATATATCCATTATCCACGTTATTATATTTGATGCATTAATCAGTATTGTTTTGTGTGTACTATCAAAGTTTTTATTATGTTCCAAACAAATATATAAATCGTTGTCTACAAAGAAGCTTTGTTTAGAATTTAAGTTAACTGTTATATCACTTTAATACATTTTCATTATCTACAACTTTACAAACATACATAAAATTCATAATGTTGTAAAAATTATATTTGTTGTGTTATTAACCATCCACGCAAACCATACAATTATTTGTAATTCTAAAAAAAAAAAAAAAAAAAAAATTGTTTTATAATATTGTTTGACAATTCTAAAAAAATGTATTTAAGTTAACAAAAAACAACAAACAAATAATTATAAGTCATGTCCGCCCATTGGGCGGGCTTCGAAAACTAGTATATATATATATACATATATATACATATATATATAACAAGGTAGACGATGGTTCGCCACGTTGCGGTGGGCCGTTGTTTCACGTCGTCGATCATTGCACGAGGTTAGAAGCATAACAATAATGGAGCAAAATACTTATACATTTACTTTAATTTCAATAGCTACAATAAAAACTTGTACATTTTCATGGAGCAAAATACTTATATATTTACATGTACACGGTGTTGACGATTGATACAACAAAAACACCAACTTTAATGGTTTAGGAAATCATTCACTCTCTAAATACATGAGTCACTTGTATATCCCAAGATTCAAGACTTGAATGTAACGCAAGCTACTCTAGCGTTTGTTAAAATGCAACCCATAACCCACCACAAATAAATCCATGTACTGTCAAAGATAGAAATATAGCTTTACATAATCTGAACCAATCATGTAGCTCTTAGAGCTGCTATCACACCAATAATGTCCATGGCATGTATTAAAAGCGATACACTTAAACATGAGGATAAGCAAAGGTAGAGCATAAATAAGTACATTCAGCTTCACTAAAATAAAAACAGCGATCAGGCTCCACATATTCATGTTGGAAAAAAAATTAGTTGTAGTCTCACAAAAACTTGTATAATATAGTTTTTTTTTGGCACACACACAAAGACAATTGAGGACATCAAATAAAGACTAATTTATAGCATCATTTATCTTTATGATATTGCTTGTTTTATATAATTTTATATGAGAATAGATACTTAATTGATTATTTCTGTAAATCTCAGTTATTATCTAGCAATTGGTGAAAGTTAATAAAGAGAACTTGTTTTGGAGATAAAATGATGAAGTTGAAGAAGTCTGCTGATTCTGAACCAATACGCCGTATTATTCTAGACAAATACGCCGTGTCACTATACTTAGAAGAAATCAAGACCATTGTCTGACTTTGATGCATACGTCGTATTCACTTCTACAATAAGTCGTATTCACCTCAGCGAATACGGCATATCTAAAACTTAACTTCACAAGACATCCATGAAGGAAACACATCAATACGACATATCCAAGATCTCTTATACGCCGTATTAAAGGGCGGTTGATGAATATTCTGGAAAATAATAATCTTGGAGCCACGCTATTTAACCTCGATACGCTGTATTGGACTTCTCTGATACGCCGTATTGACCCTTTTTTAGAGACTATATATAGAAAACCTAACATTCGGTTTTCGGAGAGCTTTTAACCATCAAGTATGATTAAAACTTCGTTTTAAACTATTTAGATTGACTCATGTCCATCTATTTGTTATGCGTGTTGGATAATTATAGATAAGCATATAAGTAAGTAATGCAAAAATAAAGAGTAAGGAAACACAACACCACGACAAGAGTATTTATAGTGGTTCGGCTACAAGGACACGTTCCTTGCTCTACTCCACTCCCCGAGTACCCCACTCGAGAGTTCGTAAGCACTACACAACACAAGCTCCTTAATGTGGCGGAGAAGCCTTCACAACGTTGCCTACTCTTTATCCGGTACTAGGCTAGACACCGAGTTCTTCCATGAGGTAGAACCACACCTATCACAACGTCGCCTACACTTTATCTGGTACAAGGCTAGATACCGGGTTGATTTACAAAGGAGGAACTACTACCCAACACTACACCACTACACGACTACCCCAAAGGAGACACACTCCTTATTACAACACCATAAGGATATCAATATCCTTTAACCCAAACTATCTATCCTGTACATCGATGCACCATATCGAATGTACACCTTTGGCACCTTTCACTAATGCCTTCAACACAACACTTCTGTGGAGGGAGAAAAGAACTATATACACTTCAGTGGTCTTGATGATGACGAAGCTTAGCAACTCATGACCTTGAGCTTAGCACCATATCGAATGTACACCTTTGGCACCTTTCACTAATGCCTTCAACACAACACTTTTATGGAGGGAGAAAAGAACTATATACACTTCAGTGGTCTTGATGATGACGAAGCTTAGCAACTCATGACCTTGAGCTTGCACGTCTTCAAGAGGTGGTGATCTCGCCTTTAAGAGGAACCTAGAGAATCACAAAACATAAAACTACATAGAATGATCCTTTGGATCTGAGGTTAGAGATGTTACAATACTAAGAGAGAGTATGTGTAAAAGTGGTCGTGAGCAAGAGAGAAATGGCTCACTATTTATAGACAAAAATGTCTACTGTCCAACGGTTCCCACGGATCCCTCCCCAGAGGGATCCAGCTAGTGCAATCCTTGGGATCTGGCTGCTGGGTCAGCTTAAGTCCAAATTTTGGGTTGCAAACCGGTTTATGGGTTATGGTTTATGAACCATGGGTTATGGGTAATGTGTTATGGATACCCAACAAGATGCAATGTAACTAGACATTAGGTTATGGATCTTGGGTCATGGACTTTGGGTCATGGATCATGGATAATACCCAACATGACTTCATGCATGATGTCATGCAATGGGTCATGGGTTATGGATCATGCTCCATAGGTATGGGTTATGGACTTGGGTCTTTACCCAACAACATTCATTGTACCTAGTCAATGGATCATGGGTTGTGGGTCATGGGTCATGGACTTTGGTTTTTACCCATTATATTTGTAACACCCCAACCCGACAAGGGTAAAGATATCACCATACGGTTTCATATCAGAACTTTAAATAATATACAAAAGCGGAAGCCTTTACAAAAAATTACAAAAGATAATATAAATAACTTAATATTCAAAATAAATCTAAGATCCCTATTTACAAATCCTGCTCTCGTCTCTACGCTCAACCCAGATCAGCTATCCCATAAGCTCATCTTGAAATGCTAAATACCGCCGCAGAAAAGAAAGTGCGGCTGAGCTTACAAAGCCCAAAGTGAATGCAGATATAACGAAACAAAAGCTAAACAAAACAAATGTACAAATAACGAAATCAAAATGAAATGATGACAAGGGATCTTTTAGGATTCTGCGGAAGCACAAATATACAGAAATCCAAACAACCACATATACCTTTTAAACACCTCATAGCACATTAATGACACAAACACAAACACATCAGAACAACCAAACACTTAACATATCAAGAATAACAGATTACATATAAGCTAAACGAAGAGTCTAATGACTAACGAAACAGTTACGGATAATAAACGTAGCATTCATACAAATCAATTAATCTACATTTAACACACTTAAATCAATATTGCAAAGCGGCGGAAATAGCAGTTCAATCATGGCAGTCTCACATACAGATAGAAAACATAGTAAACATACTATAACTAAATAGACAAAGACATAACATAGTCATTAGCAATTATCGAACGGATATCATAAGCTAAACCAATTCTCGGATCGAATCTTAACATTTACTGAGTTTTAACATAGCAGATCAATCATAAGCGCATGATAACTAACATATAGGCAAGGTTTACCAGATTAATGGAACAATTGTACTTATCAACTTTCAGGATACTTACTTTCACATTAGCACATTGATCTCACAAATAAACGAATTCACATAACAATAACTAACATAACATCAGATAACAGCATGCAAATCATATTTAAACATATTAATCATATCCTAACATAGTAAACGGCAGTCACATAAACATACAAAAGCATAATAACATATGGTAACATATAATAAGCCTAGCTTATAAACACTTGAACCTACCGAATCAAAATCAGAATACTTAACATAGAAATAACAAATAAAGATTTAGTTAACTACCACAAGCCCGAACATATCATATCGAAATATCTTTCTTCTTCAAAAGGTAACCTCAGAAAATAATTGGAGGAGCTAGCTCCCAGAATTTTGTGAAGGCAGCGTATTACACGACATCATTCACCGAAAACATATCGGATAACAGATCGGATCTAGGATGCATCCATACGCCCCTTCCTACATATACAAAATATGCTTCACCATCCGAGACGTGGAGAACATCACTCTACTTCCCTAGAGTCATATCAGAGGTGCATCACTGATACGGACATGGAACCCCCATGACTAGCGAAATATTTGGCTTAGGTAACGACTAACTTAAGTCAAACAGATTTTCAGACATGGCACAGATCATAGTCAAACACAAGGTCACAGATGACACATCAGATAGTTCATATCATAAGGTTCATATTCAGATATTCGAAGTCGAAGTTCATATCACGGTGACATATCATACATTCATAAGCAGAAGTTCATAATCAACCATAGCAATGTTCAACGATTGTGCATATCAAAATCTTCCTAACATAAGTTCACATCAGATATAGCATAGTTCACTAGAACATGTATTTTACACATGTAACAGATCAAACAATCAGAAAGGGTTCATAGCAATGGCATCGGAAACCCTAATAGAAAAGCTAACGAAAGAAAACGTTAAAAGGAACCTTTACTAAAAAGGTCATAATATCTGTACCTTAAAGCAAATGAGAGGAAAGCAAACGAATTTAGGAATACGAAGATGTAACGTCGCGTCTCCTTCAACGAATCTACACGGATTATGATTTATTCAATACTTATTAGTATCATTAATGTCATAACGGATTAATCTCATTAATACTTTTAGAGTTGTCAGAATATTCTTATTTTTAGTGACGGACGGAATTACAACATTTTAGAGTATTCATCATTAATTAGCCAAACTTATGGGTTACAAATGATAAATGGTAAACTTAAGGGTTTAATATGATAAATATCTTATTTGAGGACTTATATGATCATCATTCAAAGTATAGGGTTTATAAATGTCAAGGACGGATTTTAGGACTCTCTTTCAAAATATTTTACAAAATCTTTTATAACTTACATGATTAACCAAGACTTCACACGTAACATTGTTCGAATGCAACTTAATGAGATCATGCATGCAATACTTTAATTCATGATATTTAGTTCTTTACATTCAATCATAACTCACGCATGTTTACATCACGCTTGGTACTAGCTCATTTGCTCTTAATCAATAGTTACTAACGACTCCAAGACTTACCATTCTCACATGAAATAACGAATTTGCACACTTAGCTTTTAACCCTAATCGACTTCCTATTTACGTCCTAGGGTTTCCCATACTTTTAATATCATTTATTACGCATTTAATTTACATGTCACCTCTTTTAATGATTTCCTCTTTGACCTAGAACGTATATGAAAAACAAACCGAAGTTACCTCAAAACTCATGCATGCCTCTACACAATTAACTCACACTTGTCGACCCATAATTACTCAGAATTACATATTACACCTTTAACATCTTTAATTATACGATCTAACCTTATATTATCAGATTTTACAATTTTAGCCCAAAGGTTTTAGAATTTACAAAACATACCCTTTTAAGTTAATAACAATTCGAATAGTCCTCTAAATATCCAAAATTACACGTTTAACCCTCATACTTATTTTTATACGTTTAGTACCTTTATTTTACTGTTTAAAGAAATAACCTTTAAGTTTCATAATTTACAAAACCAACCCAAAACTTTTATTTAAAACCGATTTGATGCATAATTCAAGAACAATCCTAAACCTAGGTTTAACCCATCATTAATTCATCATTACTACTGCATTAATTATCCTTAATTATAACAAGCAAACCCTAATTCTTATAAACCCTAATCGTCCCTTTTAAATTCTTCCTTTTTCATACGCGATCGAACAAAACAAATCCATAACAATTCACACAAGCTTCGAATTCACTAATATGTATTTTATTCAGGTCGTATAACATATAAGAGTCTCCATAAAATTCAGATCATGGTTCCAAAAATTACTATATGCTCGTTCTCTATTTTATACGCTTTTAGGGTTTTTAGCTTATATAAATTCGTACGACATATATATATTGCATGACCTATTTTTATATGTTACATATGAATATAATGGATGAAAATAATGTCATAGACGTACCCTTGATGAGAATCGAATGCTAGAACAAAAGAAACCAAAAAAAAACTCTACTCGGCAAAACCCTAATTTACCAAGAAAATCACAACGATCAAACCAGCACCTTAAAACCTCGAACCAGATTTTTAACACCTTCTTTACCTTCAAACTCGTCCAAGAAAAATAGCTCTAAGCCTTGAAAAATGAATGTCGAATTGTCTAGGGTTTTTCTTAGGTCGGCAAAAGTATAATCGTTGTTTAGGGATTAGAATAAACCGTATCATGTGTTTATATATGGTTTTTATAATTTTTATATGGGCTATATAATGTATTAGACTCATAAAAATTACCATACATTTTTCTTAAATTACTTTGGGCCTTGTTCTTAATTTATACACTTTATTAATTAGTTTAAATACTTTTCGGGCCTAAATAATTATATGGCCGATTTTTAATACTTTTCAAAATACAAAAATTAAACTTATAAAGTTCTTAAAATTTATTATGATCATATCTGATAATTTTCTGAATTTACATAGCTTATTTGGTACTCTTTAAATTAATTATTCATATTTTTTGATCATAGGGGTATTTTAGTCTTTTTGTGAATTTTAGAAATTCAGGTTTTACAATTTCTTCCCCTCTAAAATAAAATTTCGTCCTCGAAATTGAACAAGACGGAACAGAACATAAAACGAATCGGATTTCAGAATTCCTAGGAATATAACGAACGCTAATCTTATCTCGGAACAAATGGATTTCTTATCAGAATCTACAAACTCATAAATTTCAGAAGTCTAATCAATAATCAAATACTTACAACAGATAATCATATACTTATCAAAGTAATGGCAGATAACAGATGAGGTGCCGAAAATCAAACGACAAACTCTAACTTATTCAGATATCTAATGAGGAGAACAAACATGTACATAGACAAAACGAATCCTAACGGTCTCACTAGTTGCAGATAATCAAACTAAAAGGATTTTAATGTCCCTCAAACACTTCACGAAATATCCAATGCTCACAATAAGGGTACACGGAGACGTACACATTTAGAGCAAACATAGCAGTCCATAGTTCACACAAATCATAACAATTCCGGATTCCAAGCGTACAAAACTTATACGTAACAGATACCGACGAAAATCTCATAATTAGGTACAGAATTTCAAACGAACATGAAGAGTGCCAAATAACATATACAAGTCAAAGTCCAATCACTTATCAATCACCGGCATTTCCCAGACGTCGTATACCTTCAATAAGTTCAGATTATATGATCTCGATATTATTACGTTGATCAGGCGTCATAATACTTGCATCACATAAAAAGTTCTTATTGTCACTATATTCGGTCTCGGGTCATGACAAAACACATAACTAATATCATAACAAAACATATTACATACGGATAACATACAGATAGCAAGTAGCATACTATAACAAACCAGATCCACATGAGTATACCATCATGATGGTCATACTTCATTTCAAGCTGTAATTAAACAACATCATTAAGAAAATAAATAGCAGACGAAACTTACGAGGACTAACGGAAACTTAACGAATCTATCAGAAACAACAGACAGGAACTACACTTTCAAAATTTCGTTTTATTTCCACTAATCAAACAAAATTTGAAAAATCGTCATAAGATGAACTTCCAAAACAAACTTAATAATCCAAGACTCAATCATCTAAATGAAACAAAAGGACCTAAACTCAAAATCCAATGTCAGAAATTTCTCATAAAGAGGACAACTAATCAGGAGCGCAATTTCCTATTCTTGTATCGGATTAAATCTACTAGTAGTCGTAGACTCCAAATCCGAGTCCACCTCGTATTCTTCCTCGTGTCCCTCTTCTTCCTCTTCTTCCTCACTTATCCATCCGTTCTTGTTTCCTTCACGCTGCGGTAGTAAGCGACTAGCAAAGTCACTTTTCCGATTCCTCTCTTCTTCCTCCGGCACACGATCCACGAAAGCATACAAATCACGACTCTCAGCCCAACCTACTCCTCCATCTTCAAAGAACTTGGGACATCTATCATGATACTTAGTGGTGAAACCTTGGTTGTCAACGACTTTAGTTTCGTACTCCTCTTCTACTTTTCCGTCTACGTTCTTCAAGGTCAGCTTCTCCTCGATTGTGCATGGCCACATATAGGCCGGAACTCGTATCCTCCTATTGGTCCGCTTCATTCTACCAAACCTCTTGCAGCCTTTAGCAATAACAACGGTCCACTTCATCCTCTCCCTAGGTTGCCTAGCTGGTCCTTGTTTGCTCCTATCGGATGAACAAGGGCGACGAGAAATAACCATCTAAAAGAATAACCCACTATTAGCAAAATCTAAGTACGATAGTGGACGCAAGAAAAGTACGCAGAAAGGAAAATCCTAAATCTACCCACTTCTCACAGGTCATAGCCTAAGCTCTAAGGGTCCTAAAACCTGGCTCTGAAACCATAAATTGTAACACCCCAACCCGACAAGGGTAAAGATATCACCATACGGTTTCATATCAGAACTTTAAATAATATACAAAAGCGGAAGCCTTTACAAAACTTACAAAAGATAATATAAATAACTTAATATTCAAAATAAATCTAAGATCCCTATTTACAAATCCTGCTCTCGTCTCTACGCTCAACCCAGATCAGCTATCCCATAAGCTCATCTTGAAATGCTAAATACCTGCCGCAGGAAAAGAAAGTGCGGCTGAGCTTACAAAGCCCAATGAACAGATATAACGAAACAAAAGCTAAACAAAACAAATGTACAAATAACGAAATCAAAATGAAATGATGACAAGGGATCTTTTAGGATTCTGCGGAAGCACAAATATACAGAAATCCAAACAACCACATATACCTTTTAAACACCTCATAGCACATTAATGACACAAACACAAACACATCAGAACAACCAAACACTTAACATATCAAGAATAACAGATTACATATAAGCTAAACGAAGAGTCTAATGACTAACGGAAACAGTTACCAGATAATAAACGTAGCATTCATACAAATCAATTAATCTACATTTAACACACTTAAATCAATATTGCAGCAGCGGAAATAGCAGTTCAATCATGGCAGTCTCACATACAGATAGAAAACATAGTAAACATACTATAACTAAATAGACAAAGACATAACATAGTCATTAGCAATTATCAGAACAAATATCATAAGCTAAACCAATTCTCAGATCGAATCTTAACATTTACAGAGTTTTAACATAGCAGATCAATCATAATCAGACGGATAACTAACATATAGGCAAGGTTTACCAGATTAATGGAACAATTGTACTTATCAACTTTCAGGATACTTACTTTCACATTAGCACATTGATCTCACAAATAAACGAATTCACATAACAATAACTAACATAACATCAGATAACAGCATGCAAATCATATTTAAACATATTAATCATATCCTAACATAGTAAACGGCAGTCACATAAACATACAAAAGCATAATAACATATGGTAACATATAATAAGCCTAGCTTATAAACACTTGAACCTACCGAATCAAAATCAGAATACTTAACATAGAAATAACAAATAAAGATTTAGTTAACTACCACGAGCCCAGAACATATCATATCAGAAATATCTTTCTTCTTCAAAAGGTAACCTCAGAAAATAATTGGAGTAGCTAGCTCCCAGAATTTTGGGAAGACGCGTATTGCACACGACATCATTCACCAGAAAACATATCAGATAACATATCAGATCTAGGATGCATCCATACGCCCCTTCCTACATATAAAAAATATGCTTCACCATCCGAGACGTGGCAGTAACATCACTCTCTATGCCCTAGAGTCATATCAGAGGTGCATCACGTACGGACATGGAACCCCCATGACTAGCGAAATATTTGGCTTAGGTAACGACTAACTTAAGTCAAACAGATTTTCAGATATGGCACAGATCATAGTCAAACACAAGGTCACAGATGACACATCAGATAGTTCATATCATAAGGTTCATATTCAGATATTCAGAAGTCAGAAGTTCATATCACAGTGACATATCATACATTCATAAGCAGAAGTTCATAATCAACCATAGCAATGTTCAACGATTGTGCATATCAAAATCTTCCTAACATAAGTTCACATCAGATATAGCATAGTTCACTAGAACATGTATTTTACACAAGTAACAGATCAAACAATCAGAAAGGGTTCATGGCAATGGCATCGGAAACCCTAATAGAAAAGCTAACGAAAGAAAACGTTAAAAGGAACCTTTACTAAAAAGGTCATAATATCTGTACCTTAAAGCAAATGAGAGGAAAGCAAACGAATGTAGGAATACGAAGATGTAACGTCGCGTCTCCTTCAACGAATCTACACGGATTATGATTTATTCAATACTTATTAGTATCATTAATGTCATAACGGATTAATCTCATTAATACTTTTAGAGTTGTCAGAATATTCTTATTTTTAGTGACGGACGGAATTACAACATTTTAGAGTATTCATCATTAATTAGCCAAACTTATGGGTTACAAATGATAAATGGTAAACTTAAGGGTTTAATATGATAAATATCTTATTTGAGGACTTATATGATCATCATTCAAAGTATAGGGTTTATAAATGTCAAGGACGGATTTTAGGACTCTCTTTCAAAATATTTTACAAAATCTTTTATAACTTACATGATTAACCAAGACTTCACACGTAACATTATTCGAATGCAACTTAATGAGACCATGCATGCAATACTTTAATTCATGATATTTAGTTCTTTACATTCAATCATAACTCACGCATGTTTACATCACGCTTGGTACTAGCTCATTTGCTCTTAATCAATAGTTACTAACGACTCCAAGACTTACCATTCTCACATGAAATAACGAATTTGCACACTTAGCTTTTAACCCTAATCGACTTCCTATTTACGTCCTAGGGTTTCCCATACTTTTAATATCATTTATTACGCATTTAATTTACATGTCACCTCTTTTAATGATTTCCTCTTTGACCTAGAACGTATATGAAAAACAAACTGAAGTTACCTCAAAACTCATGCATGCCTCTACACAATTAACTCACACTTGTCGACCCATAATTACTCAGAATTACATATTACACCTTTAACATCTTTAATTATACGATCTAACCTTATATTATCAGATTTTACAATTTTAGCCCAAAGGTTTTAGAATTTACAAAACATACCCTTTTAAGTTAATAACAATTCGAATAGTCCTCTAAATATCCAAAATTACACGTTTAACCCTCATACTTATTTTTATACGTTTAGTACCTTTATTTTACTGTTTACAGAAATAACCTTTAAGTTTCATAATTTACAAAACCAACCCAAAACTTTTATTTAAAACCGATTTGATGCATAATTCAAGAACAATCCTAAACCTAGGTTTAACCCATCATTAATTCATCATTACTACTGCATTAATTATCCTTAATTATAACAAGCAAGCCCTAATTCTTATAAACCCTAATCGTCCCTTTTAAATTCTTCCTTTTTCATACGCGATCGAACAAAACAAATCCATAACAATTCACACAAGCTTCGAATTCACTAATATGTATTTTATTCAGGTCGTATAACATATAAGAGTCTCCAGAAAATTCAGATCATGGTTCCAAAAATTACTACATGCTCGTTCTCTATTTTATACGCTTTTAGGGTTTTTAGCTTATATAAATTCGTACGACATATATATATTGCATGACCTATTTTTATATATTACATATGAATATAATGGATGAAAATAATGTCATAGACGTACCCTTGATGAGAATCGAACGCTAGAACAAAAGAAACCAAAAAAAAAACTCTACTCGGCAAAACCCTAATTTACCAAGAAAATCACAACGATCAAACCAGCACCTTAAAACCTCGAACCAGATTTTTAACACCTTCTTTACCTTCAAAATCGTCCAAGAAAAATAGCTCTAAGCCTTGAAAAACGAATGTCGAATTGTCTAGGGTTTTTCTTAGGTCGGCAAAAGTATAATCGTTGTTTAGGGATTAGAATAAACCGTATCATGTGTTTATATATGGTTTTTATAATTTTTATATGGGCTATATAATGTATTGGACTCATAAAAATTACCATACATTTTTCTTAAATTACTTTGGGCCTTGTTCTTAATTTATACACTTTATTAATTAGTTTAAATACTTTTCGGGCCTAAATAATTATATGGCCGATTTTTAATACTTTTAAAAATACAAAAATTAAACTTATAAAGTTCTTAAAATTTATTATGATCATATCTGATAATTTTCTGAATTTACATAGCTTATTTGGTACTCTTTAAATTAATTATTCATACTTTTTGATCATAGGGGTATTTTAGTCTTTTTGTGAATTTTAGAAATTCAGGTTTTACAATATTACCCATTACAATATGTACAAAGTATATAAGTACATTTCCATATTATGTAAACACTAGTTGTTTATACATATTAAATTCTATAAGATTTAAACAATATTACTTGTTTAGTGTTTATATGAAAATGTCTTTTGTTTTATATAACTTATTTACTAAACATGTTTTGATATGGTTTTAATATGTTTAGTATAAGTGTGTTAGTGAACTATTGACTCAAACCATTTACGTATTTTATTTTTTTCGTTAAAATGATTTTACGTTTGTTATCGACAAAACATTAGAACATTACAACAAAAGTGGCTTTTTAGGACCCTTTGTGTGGGACAGTATGATAATGGAGTCCTAACAAACTGTTTAATAGGACATATGAGCGTTTAGGGTCCTTTTTAAATATTTGCTACTTAGGCGATGTCCTAAAAAGGTATATAATAGGATGGTCGATGATTTGGGGTCCTATTATCATATAACTTAAAATGACACTTAAAATATGGATCCTAATAAATTACCTTTATAAGACGTTTATTCATTATGGTTGTATTATAATAAACCATAATAGGACACTTGAGTTTTGAGTCATAAGACATCAGTTAGTTAAAACGCTTATTCACAAAAAGTTTTATTATAGCAAAATTTAATAGGACCTTTGACACGTGGGTATTATAACGTTAACCTTTATAGGACGCTTATGTACAATGGTTTTATAACATCATTTTTTTAAAACGATTATTTACAAAAGTTTTATTATAACAAAACTTAATAGGACCCTTAAATGATGCATATTAATTATGGTTTTATTACAATACACCATAATAGGACACTTGATATATAAGTCATAAAACATTAATTATTTAAAACGCTTATTCGCAAACGTATTATTAAAACATAACTTAATATGACAGTTGACACTTGGGTCCCATAGATTGATACACCATCATAAGACACTTGATATTTGAGTCATAAAACATCGGTTTTATGGAACACTTATTCGCAAACGTTTTTTTTATAAGAAAAGTGAATAGGACCTTGACAATAGCGTCTTATAACGTTAACCTTTATAGAACGCTTATTCATAATGGTTTGTTTATGATACACCACAATATGGCACATCTTTTAGAGTCGTAAAACATCCGCTTTTATAACGCTTATTCAGTTTTATAGAACGCTTAATTGCAAAAGTTTTATTTGAAAAAAATTAACAGGACCCTTGACAACTGTGTCTTTTAACATTAACCTTTATAGTACGCTTATTTGTTGTGGTTTTATTATCCTACGCCATAATAGAACACTCCTTTATTTGAGTCATAAAACATCAGCTTTTTAGAACGCTTATTTACAAAAGTTTTATTTAAACATTAGTTAGTATGACACTTGATACTTGGGTATCAAAACTTGATACACCATAATAGGACACTTGTTATCTGTCTTTGTATTGTTATATGTCTCAATCTTTTGGAAGTTATGTATGGGTTATATGTCTTTGTATTGTCCTTATCTTTTACACGTTTTCGTCCGTATTTACACGTTTTGCTCCGTTTTACACGTTTGCCTTTTACGCCGTCCGTATTTACACGCCGCCGTTTATACACGTTTTCATCCGTATTTACACGTTTTCATCCGTATTTACACATTTTCGTTCGTATTTACATGTTTTCGTCCATTGTACACGTTTTCATCCGTATTTACACATTTTACATCCGTTTTTACCGTTTCCGCCTATTTACCGTTTTTACACGTTTTCGTTGTCCGTTTTTATACGTTTCATCCGTTTTTCGCCATCCGTATTACACGTTTTCATTCCGTAACTACACGTTTTCGTCCGTATTTACACATTTTCGTCCGCTACACGTTTTGTTGTTTTTACACGTTTTCGTCCGTATTTACGCGTTTTCGTCCATTTATACATGTTTTCATCCGTATTTACACGTTTTCATCCATATTTACACGCCGTCCATTTATACATGATCCGTATTTACTCGTCCATTTATACATGTTTTCATCGTAATTACGCCGTATTTACACGTTTTCATCTTTTTACACGTTCATCCGTATTTACACGCTTTTCCTCTCAATTTACACGTTTTTTGTCCGTTTTACACGTTTCCGCCGTTTTATAGGTTTTCTTCGGTTTACACGTTTGTCCTTTTACACGTTTTCATCCGTATTTACATGTTTTCGTTCATTCATACATAATTTCGTCTGTTTTTACACGTTTTCGGTCATTTTCACATGTTTTGTCTATTTTTATACATTTTCATCCGTTTATACACGTGTAAAAACATATGAAAACATGTAAAAATGGACGAAAATGTGTAAATACAGATGAAAATGTGTAAAAAAGAATGAAAGCATGTAAAATCGGACGAAAACGAGTTAAATACGGATGAAAACGTGTAAAACAGGACAAAACGTGTAAAACGAATAAAACATGTAAAAACACAAAACGTGTAAATACGATGATGAAAACGTGTAAAATGGACGAAAAGTGTAAATACGGACAAAACGTAAATACAGATGAAAACATGTAAATACAGATGAAAACGTATAAAAACGGACAAAAACGGTAAAAACCGATGAAAACGGTAAAACGACGTAAAACGTGTAAATACTGGATGAAAATGTGTAAAACGGACGAAAACGTGTAAATACAGATGAAAAAGTGTAAAACATATAAAACGTGTTAAAACGGAAGAAAACGTGTAAATACAGATGAAAACATGTGAAAACAGGCGAAAACGTGTAAAAACGGTCGAAAACGTGTAAATGCGGATGAAAACATGTAAATACGGATGAGACCATGTAAAAACGGACGAAAACGGTAAATACTGATAAAACATGTGAAAACGGATGAAAACGCAGTGAAAACGGATGAAAACGGACGAAAACGTGTAAAAACGGACGAAAACGTGTAAATACGGATGAAAACGTGTAAAAACGGACGAAAACGTGTAAAAACCGACTAAAACGCGGTAAATACGACAAAACGTAAATACGGGATGAAAACGTGTAAAAAGCGGACGAAAACGTGTAAATACGGATGAAAACGTGTAAAAACGGACGAAAACGTGTAAAAACCGACGAAAACGTGTAAATACGGACGAAAACGTGTAAATACGGACGAAAACGTGTAAAAACCGACGAAAACGTGTAAAAACGGACGAAAACGTGTAAATACGGACGAAAACGTGTAAATACGAATGAAAACGTATAAAGGACTAACGGTCGTTACTTAGTTGTCAAAAGATTTGAAAAAGAAGATGACAAGGACATTTTGGTCATTTCATTCGGATATGGACTGGATCCAAAACATATGCAAACCACAAGAACTGAACAGTCAAAAAAAACTTTAGTGACTGAAAGTGAAAGAATGACCAAACCACTGTGACCATTTATGTAATTAACTCTAATTAGAAATAGTGATTCTGATTCAAATTAAGTAAAAGCGCATGCTAGATAGCAATTTGTGACATTGATATCATCGATAAGTTTGAGCTTGTGGATTTCAAACTTTACAAAGTTATCCGTCGCACAGGTTATAAAATATACTTATCGAGTTGTTGCATGGCGGTACATAAAAGTTTGACATTATAAACTTACATGATGCATGACGCTTCTTCTTAGGAGTGTGCATTGTTTGGGTAATAATTGAATAAATCAAACCGAAAACCAAAGTTATAACCGAATCGAACAAAAAATTCTGTTTTTTGTTTGGACATGATTTTGGCTATTTCAATCAAACACCGAATTTACATGTGTCTTGACTATAAATTGATAAATGTTTGTTGAAAACTGAAATCTAGGTCGGGGATGAAGTTGTCCTTAAAAGCATTCGACTGTAGCAAAAGGATGGGTGAGGAGCTTGAACCCAAATGATATAGTTGGTGGTACAGAGATTGGACGAGGATGGTGTGAGGTAAACGTTCATATACCAACAAAAAGAGATGAAGTGTTGGTGAGACCCTATGGGTTATTTGCCACAATTGAAGACTGTGTTGGTGCAACCATAGCATGGCCTTGTCCCTTTATCTCGGTATGTCTTTGTTAATCTTGTGATACCAATAATTTTACTAACATGGAGCTTAATGCTTATACATGGGTGTTTATTTGTAGGTGGTCCGTGAGGATTGAGAGAGATGATGCATGATGACCACGGACTAAGCTTCTTGTTGCGTTAATGTATTGTTTAATGTTAACAGACTTTATGTTAGATTCTGTCTACCTTATTTATGTTTAGTGATTTTGTTATGACAATTGCTAATTTGAAATCACTACTAGAGATTTTGAAATAGAGCCCCCTTAATAGAGCCCGGTTTTAGTGAAAAACGGGCTCTAAAGAGATTTCGTACTCTAAAAAAGGGTATAGAGCCATGTTTTCTTTTGCAAAACCGGGCTCTATGTTAGGAAACATTATGGCCGTGTTTTCTTCCACAAAACCGGGCTCTATTCCTCCTATAGAGCCATGTTTTCTTTGTAAAAACCAGGCTTTATCTAAAAAATCGTTAGAGCCATGTTTTCTTTGTTAAAATCGGGCTTTATCAAATTTTGTTTTGCAAGCTGTCATAGGCGGTTCATCAAATGAAAATACTTGAAAACTTTTGGGCGCTTAATTTCCCTCCCCAATTTTCATTACCTTAACAAACCCTAAACTTTTCCCCCTCTATTCACAATCCCAGATTCACTTTCACTTTCACAACATCCCTTAACTAACGTCACCCGTCACACACCATTGCCTTCACAAGCCACCTTCATCACACAACCAAGCAAACTAATCAAATTAGGAGATACCAAACTGCTACAAATCTACAATGGATGTTATTGTTCAATAAACCTTTAATTTCTCATTAATGCTGTTGTTCAGTTTTATTCAGGCATAAGTTTCATTTGTTTATATGTTTTTTGTATTGTTAGGTAATAAAGTCTTGATTTTGGAATGAAATTGTTGTAATTAATTGTTTTTTTTTAATTATATGACACTAAAACAAATCTTTATTTTCAATACGAAGACACTAAAACTAGTTGTAAATGGTTGTTTTAATGGGTGTTTTTGGCTATGCTATTTGCTGTCATAAATGGGGGGTTTGGTCAAAAAAATTTGCCTCACAAACTAGGGGTTTTAGAACCTGGTTTTTGCTGTTGTTAATGGGGTGTTTGGATGTGGTGTTTGTTGTAATACATGGGTGTTTATGCTTGTGCTTTTGTCATACATGTAAATGTATATTGTGATTGAACTATTGATGTCTTCAATGTATACGAGTTTTTATTATGAGGTTCAACAAATTCAAAAGGCATTGAAAGTACTGTTATACTCTTTTTTCTTAAGGTAATTCCTCTCACCGACTTAGATTGAAGGTAATTTCTTTCATATCTTTTTTATGAATTGACTAAATAAATTAAAATCTAACCAAGTACTGAATTTACTCAATTGTCTATGTTCATGGTTTGTACTGATATTGAGTTCACACAATTGTCTATGTTCTTTGGCTTAGTAGAGAGGAACCACAAGTTTAACATATACACATAAAGGTGTCTACATTTTGCCTTCCATATTGAAAGTAGCTTTGGAGTAAGGTAACCATGAAGGGGCTTCTACGGTAATTACGAAGATTGTTGATCAACGAATTGGTAATAATAGAAATAGATGACTCTTTGCGCAAAATTGCTAATGTTGTTTATTTAGTCTAGCATCTGCACTTGATTGTACAAATAAACCGACAAAATTTTACACTCGAACCCGATTAAACCCGACCCTATGGTCAACCGTACCACCCACCATCGCAGGTTGTGGAAAAAACGTGTATAGATTGTATTATTTTTTCATAGTGTGAAGTAATGCTTTAAACATATAAATGGTTGTAGCCGGAGTTAAAGAACAATGACTAATTATGTGATAATTAAACATGAAGATAAACTTGCTACACCAATTTATTTCTATTTTAAATCTGCCAATGAATAATGTTCGTCTAAACCAAACTTCAAGCAATTTCCAATTGTACTAAGCATTTACAGTTTTATTATGCGTATGAGATTAGTTTCATATTTTGCACTAATCCATTAAACAATGTCTAGTCTACCATATCATATCCTTAAATATTTGTTGCTGTTGACTACTTCAATTTCAATAATCTTCTCAATTTGTTTTCAAAAAAACTATTAAAGTCGTTTGTATGCATAGTTGCTTACTTACAAATTACATATCCGTCACTTAATACAGAATCGGGTGCCATTTGTTTATCCTTCTTTCCCAACGCTCTTAATTCAGCTTGGTCGAATATGGGCCTTAAAAACCCAATGTCGTAGGTTCAAATCATACAGAGCGTGCTGATCTAAAACTTTTATGTCTGATTTTAGTAGTAATACATGAATTTTTGTTAAGTATATTCTCATTAGTAACAAAAGACGCACTCGTAGAGGCTCGAGAAAGACTAGAAAAAGCATGCATAACCAACCATTGTTGTTAACCATCTTTAATTGTTGTATGTTTTGTGTATGTCTCAATTCTTGACTAATTGGATTATGAACGACAGTGATCTCGTGGACTCACTAATTGGATTGTAATCAGCAGGATAAGATAGTGTCAAACTACGACATAAAGTTGTAAGTTATATTTTCTCAGAATTTAGTGAATTCATAATCATTGAGGTCAAGTCGGTGACTCATAATCATTATGGCTATTTGGGATTTCTAATTTAAACTTAGGTTTTATGGGGCTGTATGGAATTGGGGGATTGAACTGCTTAGGTTGTATTGCAGCTAGACAAGAAAAAGCTAGAGTTGGACAGAATTATTTCCAACATTGTAGAAATGCAGGTAACTAGTGTTATGTTTCAATTGAATCATTTGAAAAGGGAAAAATATGTGCTTACACTTCTGAGTTGTATGAGTTTTAATTGTGGTATTTGATTTATTGCAATTGCATCTGGAATTGTTTGAAGTCAAAAGGCAGAAGAAGTTGTTGATTTGGTTTCTTTACACCTCAAAGTTTGTCATAACAACTGAAATTATAGTATTAGAATCCAACATAGACCACAAGACATGTACGCATAACTTACTGGATATGGAGCTGAACAAGGAGAAAATGTATGTATAACTTACTAGTCGTGTATGCTTATTTCCTGTATCTCTTTTGGTTCTATAGACTTGCAGTTATATATGAGGACTAAATTGCAGAAGCATATCAACAAGAAAGATTCAATTATGTAGCTACCGTTCAAAGATTGTAAGTTTTACTTTTTTTTCATGTGCTTGTTATCTTAAAATTGTTAATTGTAGTATTTGATTTTGATGATGCTCAGAATATGAAAATTGTTGAATCTGTGATTGAAACTAAAGCCGTATTCTTGGTTTTATCTGTTTTGCTAACAACTTTATTAAATATCCCTAGCTATTGGTTTTAAAGTAAAAAAGACTATGTTGAACTCGGTTAACAAACTTATCACTATATCAAATTTTTAGTAATAAACTGAACCCACATATAAACAGGACAAAGGATAAAAATCAGCAGAGGCGATATCAATCTCTGAGATTACTGAAAACTACTGTAAGTTTTTAATTAAACGAATGATCGCTAAACTATAATGTTAAGGGTAGTTTCCATGATCAATCAACATACATTGCTTTATATCTGATTACTCACAGGGAAACTAAGAAATAAACTTTGTAGAGTTGGGATTCTAAGTGTAAGGTTAGGATATTTAGTTACATGATGAATGCCAAGTACTTAATAGTTGTTTCTTTTTTAGACGAAATGTGCTCAAACATATGAAACTGTTGCTATGAAGAAGGTTCATCATTTGTGTTTTGGCGTAGCTACTTCTTGGACATGTAGGCTACTTAGTTATGGTTAATTAAATGCTTGAACTTTTTTTTTACTTGCAAGTCAATTCTTAAATGGTTAAAGTAGTCGGGGATGCTTCATTAACAGCTTCACGCTTTCCTTCATATCAAAACTATTATATATTTAACTTGTTCTAATTACGAGTCATGCTTTATATGCAGCTGTATATATGATGATTCGGCAAGGTCGAAAACTCAAGAAATGGGTCACTTTTCTCCTCAAAACTTGATACAATGGTCGGAATTGGAGAATATACATTTTTTTGTTTTTTTTCACATAGAGCCATGTTCTTTTCATGAAAACCGGGCTCTATAACTTTGAATAGAGCCCGTTTTGTAAACCGGGCTCTATTTGTATTTCGAATAGAGTCCCCCCCTTTTGTGCCCTTATGCAAAACCGGGATTTATAAGCCTTTTCAACAGGGCTCTATGACGATTTTTGTAGTAGTGAATACAATTTCGTTTTATTCATTTAATATTTAGTTGATGTTTTATTCATATCGTAATAATAGAGTGTGCATGGTGAAAATAGCGTCCTATCATATGACTTGTTCGGACTTTGAAATTGTCCTATTAAACTTATTAACCGTCCTAACAATTAACTTAACATTGTAAAAGTGTCCTAATATGTTGTTATTAGGACGTTATTTAGGTTGTTAATAGACATTTTATACGACCAAAAAATTGGTTTCATAATCTTCTTTGAGATATTAGAACCCTTTTCTTGGTGCTAAAATAGCTATAATGTTATATGATAAGCGTCCTAACAATTATCTTTTAAGTACGTTTGTATGTGTATCAAAAGATTAAAATTAGGTAACAACGTTTTACAACATTGTAAAAGTGTCCTAATATGTTGTTATTAGGACGTTATTTGGTTGTTCATAGACATATTAAGCGACCATAAATTTGGTTTCATAATCGTATTTGGGATATTAGGACCCTTTCTTGGTGTTAAAGTAACTATAATGGTATATGATAACCGTCCTAAGAATTAACATTAAAGGACGCTTGTATGTGTATCAAAAGATTAAAAGTAGGTTACCACATGTTAGAACATTGGAAAAGTGTCATAATATGTTTTTATTAGGACGTTATTTGTGTTGTTTATAGACCTAAAATGCGACCATGAAATTGGTATCATAATCTTATTTGAGTTATTAGTACCCTTTTCTTGGTTGCTAAAGTAGCTATGATGTTACATCATAAGCATCCTAACAATACTTTTAAGGACGTTTTTATGTGTCTCAAAAGATTAAAAGTAGGTAATCACATGTTAAAACATTGTAAAAGTGTCCTAATATGGTTTTATTAGGACGCTATTTGTGTTCTTCATAGACATATAATATGACCATAAAATTGGTTTCATAAGGGTTAGACGTTGACCTATTACAACCGCCTTACATGAAACGCTTTCATCCTTGGTCCTATTAAATGAAAGGTCCTAAAAAGTACCATTTTATGACGCTTATGGGGGTCCTAAAAAGCCACTTTTCTTGTAGTGGAAGATCGTAAAATATAAATAAACCTTTTTATTTTTGTTGATGACAAAACATAAGATTATTTTAAGAAGAAAAATAAAATTCGTAAAAATTTGAATTGGAGTTTTTACTTTCTTCTCCCCCTTTTTTGTCGAAACAAAAAGAGCATCGAAAAGAAACTAACACATTGTTTTGAGAAAAACGTGTGAAAAGTAATAATATGAAAAATAGAGAGTGGGAGGAGAGAAGGATTCTCGTGTGACAATTGGTAAATTTCCAAACTGTAATTTAATAATAAATTTTTATTTATTATTACCTGAACGTTTTTTGCAAGCATTAACTCACCTGAATATATTTATGGGAAGTTATCTGCATTAACTTCTAAAACAATTTAACCTAGTTGTTTTATCAGAAAATACATATTTTATATTTCCTGATCACTTATGAGTTTTCTAACTCACACGGATAGTTATCTCATTTTATTGGAAACACGAGCTCGAGCATGAACCGACCCATAGATAGTATGGTTTAGTCTAAGAGCATGGGGTATGGAGTTCGCCACTTTGTTTCGTTTCCAACGTGTACATTCGCCACTTCATTTCTTGGCTCGCCACGACACCATTGTGGTTCGCCACATTTGGGTTTCGCTACCATTCCAACGACGAAGAAAAAGACAAAAGGTTTGCAGTGTTTGTATTTGCTTATTTTGTGTTTGTGATGTGTTTGTGAGGCACCAAACGGGAAAGAAGGTGGTAACAAGTTGTGATTGGGTATTTTTAGTTTATGGTTGGAGTGTGGAGTGGTGATGTAAGCATCGTGTACATAAATGAGTTATAGTTTGGTGAAACCACACATACCATGCTCTAATAAACACATTTTGGAAGCAATGTTAATGTTTTTATATTTCTTTTATAAAAACACCCGAAAACATATTGTTCGCGTTAACGATTTCCAACGTGCAACCAAAATATCTCGACTTAAGTTTAAACAACGAAACACGTAAACAATATGAGAATTCACGTTTTAACTTCCCACACTTTTCTAATTTTACTTTTTGTCGCGACTTTTTGCAACCAAACACAATACACACAAACGTATACATTTTGTTTAAAATGTACACATTCGTTTTGGACAAAATCTGGCCGAAACACAACATAAACTAAACATGTCGAGTTCGTAAAATTTGTTTCAACCTCTCTCGTAACTTTGTATATCACGTTTACTTTTGGACGATCGACGAACACGACTCCCAACATTTATACGAGCAAGTATTTTATAAGCACACAACACAAATGCAATATTTAACTAGTATGTCAAATAAATATATTATATTTCAACTTAAAATACTACCACATGCATGGTACCTCTTGTATGACACAATTGACTTCTTCCTTTCTCTTTTCTCACACACAACCGAACACCAACTTTCCAAACCATCTCATTTAATGGCTTTAAACTCTCAAACAACTAGGTACCCATGGTTTTGTGAATTTTATATTACCACAAGGACATGGACCATGCTTCTTTCCCTCCTTTTCTTCGTTGTGACAGTAGAGCATCACAATTAAAAAAAACAAAAAAAAAACAAAAAAAAAAAAACATTTCCATTAAATGTATGAACAAAACTTTGAAATTCTTCCACTTTTCTTGCTTACAATGAGTCGAATAACATCACCATGGACCACACTTCCTTGCTAGGATATTTAGTCATAGTACGAATTGTGTAAGAGCTTAAACTTAACCTATCAACTTTTCTCTTCCTTGTGTCTTTATAACCGAGCACCTCTAGGTCTCAAACTCACATATATCATTTTTTTTTCAAACACTTAGGAGTTTTCAGTTTAAGCTTTTGGAAACCAAGGAAAATGGATTATAGTTTTGGGAAGCAAACGGGTTCACGAAATCTTGGGTTAAGTTGTATTGAAGCTTGGTTATGGGTCTTGGCTCTCTTACTCCTCATTCGCGGTTCACACATTTATCCAACCTCACTGTAAGATTCAGTCCACTCATGTAACTTGTAAAAATAAAACTTGTTATCATGTTTCTTTTAAGCACTCTTCTTATATTTATATACATCACAGTTTGTTTTAAAAACCAAAAGGATGATGATGACCCATTTTTCATGCAATATACATACATATCACTGTCAACGTATATACATGCAAACTATTTGAAATCATTTTTTTTGTGTTAAATATAACTAGTGTGGCTTTTGGAAACTTAAACAACATATGAAAACATAAATGAAACGTAAACCTTAAGTTTTGGCTCGTAGGACTTGTATACGATCGACTTACCCTAGATTATGTGGCTCGCAAGAATTCATTTGTAGATCGTAACTCATTTTAAAGCTTACGAGCTTATTACAAATCGGGTTGATATTTAAACCCATGTCGAGCACACTAGAGGGCCAAACGGCCCAACCCATTTTACCAAATACTTAAATAAGCAAATAAGCCAT
>OU343218.1:205224606-205356974 GCA_910596185.1 Chrysanthemum makinoi | reverse complement strand
TCATAAAAACCTTGAAAAATTCCTGCAAAACATCCATCATGACTCAATACAAGCATTTGACTATAACAACACACAAATATATACGATTTCATATATTGTTAATCTCATGTTCATGCAAGTTCTTAAAACATATGTGATCTTCTCTACACTTATCTTTTTGTAAAATGCCTTTATATGCAATTACGACGAGGTTAAAAACAAAATAAAGCATTTTCACAAAATGGACATGAGAATTAAGCAACAATGAAAAAGATATATGAAACACACAAACAAAATTGAAAAAGAAAATAAGCAAACAATTAAACATGGGTTGCCTCCCAAGAAGCGCTTTTCTTTATTGCCAGTCTTGTAGCTGGACTTCAGTGTTCCCTACATAGCTTCATTACCATCATCTTTTATTCACTAGGTCATTATCATAGTGTTTCCCACGTCGAGTATGTTTACCGTGAACTCCCACATCAGATCGTCAAATAACACAATGGTTCCACCTATTTGCCCTTTCTCGCCTTAAGGGGCCACCATTTTATTACCTTCCTTTGGGTGCTTTTTAATGTTGAATTAAACAAAAAGAGCAGGGTCCGAGATAGTGCTGTGTGAAAGTGGTCTTGACGTAAAATAGATTTTTGCAACTTTTAGGTTTATGAAAGGAGGTGTGTTCTACCAATATTTACTAGTTAAGCATGCATTGTAGGTTTTTGAAAGTATGTTATTGAAAGATACAAATGAAAAGAAAATGATAAACACATAATGAAAAACAAATGAGAAAAACTAAGACATTAGTAATGTTTCATTTCAATGCTAAGAAGCGATACAATGGCGGATATATGATACAAATGTTGATTAACAACACAAAATACATGTCTCCATGGATCATAGGATACAGGAGCGATGAAGTGTTAAGGCGATGATGATCTGAGGCGATATAAACCATGATGATGAACTTCTTCCTTGGATTTGATAGATGAGATGAGAGAGGGAAGATGGAGTTTGAGTGAGATGTAATTTTTGAAAGTGGAAGATTTGAAAAATGAGGTTTTGGGTGGAGTTATTGGGGGAGATTTATGGGAAGGAGGAATTTTTGAGATTTGTGTTTTTGTTTTATTATTAGAAAGATTTGATTTTTGGATTAGGAAAAATAAAAAACACATGTTTATAAATCTAGACTATAGGCGGAAGAGTAACTGCATATGCAAGAAAAGTTTCCCTACAATACGAGTAATATATGAGTATGTGAAAAAATAATCATATAGGTTCCTATGCAAGCATACTTATTCTAAGCTAATGTTACTTATAAATAAGTTAGAAAGTCATACCTCTAATGTAATTATGAGTGTCTTTTTCTTTTGACAAGAAAAATGTCAATAGACAACTCAGTTCCTTCATTGATCTAGATGGTAATTAAGATACCTTCCTAGGAAAGGTAATCTTGTTACCAAGGAATTCCTATGGCTTGATAAAGATGAGCTTTAACTAAGCAAAATGACAAGAAAGGTTAGTGCAATTTAGTAAGATAAAATAAGAGATAAAAATTATAAAGTTGTCATCTAATCAACATCCTACAAAGGTGTTTTTAAGACATGGTGTTTATTTTTGTAAAAGACCTTCTTTGTAGTTTTCAATTATACACGGATTGTGTCAAGTTTTTAAAGTACAATATACTCTAAAACTTGGTAGCAGAAGCTCTGTACTCAAATTGTGGAAAATATAAGGGGGGGTTGAATAGTTTTACCGATTAAAACTTTGTTTTAAACTTTTTAGATCGACTTATGTCAATCTATTTAAACGTGTGTGTTGGATGTTGATAGATAAGCATATGAATAAATAAAACTAAGATAAATAGTAAGAAGCACAAAACCACAATGTGAGTATTTATAGTGGTTCGGCTACAAGACATTACCTTCGCCCGCACTCCCGCCACCCAGAAATCTTGAAAGACTAATCCGGGTGTTACTCGAATGGAGATCATAGTCAACAATTATAAAAAATGACTCGAAAGATGTGTTTTATTAAAAGTAGTTATCATTCATCGAAAACTCATAGTTGTTACAAAAACATTGTAAATTGTTCAAGCGTTTTCTCAAAATAAAGATCATGAGTTTGAAAGAAATGACAACTTTATGTTTACACCACCATAAAAGCCTCGACATGCCCCTACGCCTTGGTCATAACCTTCAGCGATTACACGAGACAATAAATAATAACTTAAAAGGTCAACAAAATGTTGAGTGAAGTTCATGAGTTTAAATAGAGTTGAACACAAGAATATGAGCATGATCATTGTAAACTAACAATATCATAAAAAAATCCGATTATTATGCTAAGCTCATCAACCGACTCAAGACTATTTACACCGAGATTTGTTATGCGTAAGTTTTTCCCCAAAGGAGGTAATAGCCAATTACCTAATGCAATTCAAATATGAGTGCTTAGGTTATTTACGTATATAACCAAGGCGAGTCGTTACTCCCCAAATACTATTCCGATATCTGCGTTCTGACTAATGATTCATGATACAAGGGACTTATGGCTAAATACTTAGGCAATTCCAATAATCAAGAAGTGAACATTTATGAAAAACTTTGTGTTCTAGTTTAGAGCATGTATCTCCCTCGCTGGGTTTGAAAATAAAAGTAAAAGCTAGGCTATGAACTCACCTTGATGATAATGAACAAGCACAAACAGATCAAGCACAATGTAGCGGAGGTTCCAAACCGAAACCTAAAAATGATGAGATAGCGAGTCTCAGATATGATATACATTTTGGTTCGTGACCAAAATAATGGAGCATTAAATATTCTTATTCAATAGATCATTGAATTGTCCAATTCAATAGTGTGTGTGCGTGCTTAATGTTTTAAGTTATTTTACTTGCTACATTGCCTTAATTAATGATCCTCACTTATGCATAAGTGAAATGTTTTCTCAGTTGTGATCTCAGTAAAATGATAGTGTTGTTGAGTATTTTTAGTTTGTTTAGATCGCGTCGTTTTTATCAGTTATATATATATATATTTATATATATATATATATATATATATATATATATATATATATATATATCTCTCTTATATATAAATAATCTTTAACGTTATCAGATAATAAAAGTACTTATATGATCAAAGACTTCGTTTTTCTGAGAGTTAAATAAGTTTATAAGTTTTTCTAAACTTTTCAATTTAACACCCTCAAGTTTCAAAATGTACAAGTTTAGTCCCTCATCTTTGGGAAATTGACACTTTCTACCCGAAACTATTTTATATAAAATTTTTTGGGAAATTGGTAGTTTTAACCCCTATATCGAAACTGTTTTACAAAAATACCCCCAAAGTTACATTTTGACACTTTTTACCTCAAAGTTTCCTATTTTACACTTTTAGCCCAAAACTTATATTATAACTAGTTTAACCATATTAAAAAAATAGCCCTTGTAGTTTTAGTACGTACATGCACGTGTATATATCCAACCTTTTTCTTTCGAAATTGTGCATTTCTAATCATTAGAGTTTTGATAACATCAAATAGTCCTAAATATTAAGTGTCAATTTTCCCCGATAATGCTCGTTATTTATATCATTTATATGGATTTACGCTTGTTTTCCATTTTACACTTCGGTTGAGCATTGGAGCTAAAGAGGCGAAATGGAAACATTAAAAGACTCACCGATATGCTTATTTGCAGAAGTTGGACGTAACTCATCTCATACTGTAACTATTGCGTGACCGAAGTCCAACTTATCAAGAGGTTCACGGTAACTCCTCCCGAAGGTTAGGCGTAACTCCATTAAAGAGGTTCCGCGCCCGATACTTACTGCAGCGTAACTATTGCAACACCGCGGCGTGGGTTTATTGAAGACTACGGTAACCACTTCTTAGGTTATCGTAACTAGCGCACTAGTGCATTTCAGGGATAGAAGGTTACGGTAACTCCTCTATGGGTTGCAGCATGAGACCTATAAATACCCCACGAATTCCGGCATTTCAAAACATCCCATTCCACACACAACACTCGAGAACGTGGGAAAAGCTCAAGCGGTCTAGAAAGCATACTGGTGTTTCAAGGGAGAAGTCACACATTTACGATAAGCTTTAGCGTTTTATATTTCTTTTACTTTCAATTCATGTATTTCGTACCTTTGAATATTGAATTGATGTGTGTGGAAAACTAGAAGGGGGGGGGTTGAATAGTTTTGTCGATTTTAAGTTAGTTTCAAAAACTTTTAGATTCGTTAATATTTAAGATCTTATGGATGTAGAGATTATAGATCTAATAAAAGCAAGTAAATAAAGTAATAGAAAGAAAAGACACAAGATGTATAGTGGTTCGGCTACAAGGACACCTTCCTTGCTTACTCCTCTCTCGAGTCACCTACTTGAGATTTCAAGCACTATGTCAACAAACTCCTTCACTTGGCGGAGAAGCCTTCACAACTTTGCTTACACTTTTTCGGTACAAAGCTAAATCAGAGTCAGTAGCCGCGGTGGACCAAACCAGCACGACTATTACACAACAAGTATGTGAAATATCAAATACAAGATCTTTGCTACAGAAATCTGGTGGAGTGACAAATCAATCAAGGACCCCTTGCTTGGATGACTTGTAGAATGCTCGTGATCTGCCTTAGAAGGACCTATATGAGGATCACAAATAGAAAGAAAGAACAACTCTCTAGATCAAGTGATCTATATGTTAGAAGAGAATGAGAGTGTATGAGAGATTTAGTAAGAGGGGTGAGTTAGAATGAAGAAATGGCTCTCTATTTATAGGCAAAAATCTTCACTTGTTCCCGGATCAGCGGATCCCTTCCACAGGATCTGTCTAGTGTAATCAGGGATCAGGTGAAGCAGCTCCTCTTTGCCCATGGAATTTTTGGTTATGGGTTGGTCCATGGGTTTTCTTTAGATTCAATGTATCTAAGTATACATTGTATCTTAACTTAGGTATGGGTTAAGATCCATGGGTTATGGTCCATGGGTTATGGTTTTACCCATCCTAATAAACTATTACAACAAATGCTTAATTACTACATTTTGTATATAAATGGCTATATGTAAATGCTTTACAAAAATAACATGTATCCTTATAATTATACTTAAGATAACATTATATTTGTTATCAACAAAACACAAAGAGATCGCAAAATATTAATAAACGTTTTTACGATTTATTTGTATTAACAATCTCCCTCTTTTTGTTGATGACAAAACATAATATTATGAGAAATAAAACAGAATAGATGTAAGTTTTGAAAGCCCCTAAGTTTTACCCTCTTTTCCCGTGAAACAAAAGTTAACCCATGGAAGAAATAAACATAAAAGTGTGGAAAAAATAGTCCCGTATTGTCGCTAACTCCCCACCGGGTAGCTCCCTTGTTTGGAGCGTCAAGTGAAGAACAATAAAAATCCTACAAAAAGAAAGGTTAGTAACATGCTTAAATAATCTTGTGATTGCCGAGAATCAAGATTGGGAGCCAAGGTATGTAAACAAGGCCTTGTAATAAAACAACAAAGTGTAGTGGTTTTATGACACTTACAAGCATGTAAAAATAAGAACAAGACTTGTTCTTGAAAATGACTTCAAAAGAAAAAATTACTAAAGATAAAAAATAGTAGTAGTGACTCCTTCCATGCTTGCATAAGGTTATGGATGGAGGTTTTGATGAGTGATGATATTGATGCGATCAAGGATGAGGTTGAGTATGAAACACATTTCTTCCCTAACTTCTATTGCGATTTCCCTAGTGGATTGGCAATGTTCACAATGTAAATGATGTGGGTAATGAGTCGCGAGAAGTTTTCGGGTTGTTTTGATTTGAGTTATGCGGAAGATGTGGGGGAAAAATAGGAAAATATGGATCAACATCCGGAATGTTTGTAAGTGGTGGTGGAAAAGAACCTAGATGTTATTGTAATGTGATGGGAGCTAATGGTGGTGATGTTTCAAGATCTTGAAAAATAGTATTTGGAGATGTGGGGGTGTTGAAAAGACTATTTCTTTTTGTTTAGGTTGTTTAGATCTTGTTGGAGTCTTAAGGAGTTCCAAAAGAGTGACTTTAGGTGGTGATGAATTTGGTGTACTTGTTGGTGATGAGGGAAGTGCTATAAGGGAAGCATCTTGTGGTGAGTTATTTGTTGAGGATGAACCATTTGAGGTTGGTTTTGCTAAGAACAAGATGGATACTAATCGTCTTGGGATATCCTAGAGTTTTATTGTGGTATTTTGGATGGTGGTAGCACAAAGGTTTGGGTATCATGAAGATGTTTAATTCTACTAGGTGATTCATCTAAAGGGTTTGTGGATAACATGGTGTATTGTGTTTGTGAGGATGAGATGGATTATGCAAGCATTTTGGGAGTTCTATATATAGAAGAACAATATCATTGTAATGAATGCTTGACCCAAAATGTGGATTAAAATCTAATGATTAGATATGAATCTAAGGCATGTGATCATGAGAACACAAGCATTAAAGAGCATACTCCCTAAAATAAAACAAATGTGGATTTTTCATCCAAAGTGAAAAAATAGAAGGTAAAACAACTACGTTTCCGGATCCTTCCCTTGAGAGATCCGTCCGGCATGAGAACGGGGATCCGTGGATGCAGTGATCCAGAGCTGACACAAATTTTCCTTTTGGAAACATTTTGCCTAGTGTGATACTATATGCAAACTATTTGGAGTTGCGGTTATCTCGACCCCTAAAAGGAAATAGAAAATAAAGTAGAAGTAGAAAAAGTATCCTATTGAGATAACCCGAAAACACATATTTAGTACATAAGTACATAATTTAGTGTTATCAATGCTCCTAATTCATTGTTGCTTAAATGAATGTGCGAAACACATATTAGTTATGTGTCTCCTTTAGAATTCAAAATACATGAGATGCAATGAAAACGGGTTTTTACTTTGTATTAATAATGAAGCGATTTGTCTGACGCTGAGAAATTGCTTTTGTGAAATTATTCTGGGGAAGGCATCATCCGTTTAGAAATGATGTTTGAAAAGAGGTTTTCTTTGAAAATGTGTATGTGTTTGAGAAAACATATAAGAAAGCTATAAGTGGAAAACTTATCTTGGGTTTTGAAAATTCCCGCATTGTTTGTGAGTTGTGCGTGAAATAGAGATCCTAGACTCAGAAAGAAGAAGGCTAGTGTTTACATACCTTGTAGAGTCAAATAAGTTCCGACGTTTGTTCCATTAGACCAAGGCCAGGCAAGTAGGTTGATTTGTTCTTAAGCGGTTTGGTGAGGACATCAGCTATGTTGTCTTCGGATGCTACCTTCTCAATAGAGATGTTCCTCTTTTGAACATTGTCTCTTAGGAAGTGATGACAAATCTCTATATGCTTTGTGGCGAGAATGCAATACGGTTCTTTCTTAAGTCGATGGCACCTTTGTTGTCATAGGATGGCTATGTCGCTAGATGAATATGTGTAGTCGACTAGCGCTTGTTTCATCCATAGTGCTTGTTGGCATGCTTTCTTTGGCCGGAGGAGGCATTCGGCGGTTGTTGATATTTACAAGTGCGTTTGTTTCTTAGAAAACCAAGATGTTAAAAACATCCATGAAAGTACATACCCCACTTGTACTTTTTCTATCAGCGTAATCACTGCTTGGTCGGAATGCATATACAATTGTTTCTACCGTGCCCTTAGGATACCATAATCCTAATTGTGTTGTACCCTTAATATATCTAAATATCCTTTTCACGGCTTCTAGGTGTGATGTTTTAGGGTCTTCTTGAAACCTAGCACATAATCAAACACTAAACATGATATCCAGGCCACTTGCCGGTAGAAGACTACCTATCATGCCACGATATTTAGTATTATCTACTGATTCTAGTCTTTATCTTTTATGAGTTTGGTGTGGATGACATTGGAATCCTAATTGGTTTTGACTCTTCTAGACCGAATTTCTTTAACATCTCCTTGATGTATTTAGATTCATTGAAGAAGATACCATCTTCTACTTGTTTTATTTGTAGACTGATAACGCTACACGCGTCGTTCAGGGTCAAAGGAACTTCCTTTTCTTCGAGCAAGTTTTATAACACCCTAGGCAGTGAACCTAATCGTTGTAGTGTAGTATTAGGGTAAGCCACGGTATTGATATCGTTCTCTAGGGGAATAGGAATGCTAGTGAGGAGTTACTACGCTAAGGTTGGGGTTGAGGAAGATTATTTTTTATCTTTTTATGTTTTGGAAATGGAAAGATACGAATCTCGGGGTTTGGATTTGGGGGTTGGTATTTATACCGATTACTCTACTTGTCTAATTCTCTAATCTAAGGTGTATGTAGTCTATGTCTAATTATTGTGTGCTCGTATGATGGTTTAAAGATGTGTTTACTTAGGTTTTATTACTCCTTAATATATCTCTATTGATGGTTTGAATTGTGCGTCCTTATTCTTAATTAGTTGTGTGTGTCTAAAATTAAGTAGGGTATCGTTTGTCCTAACTCTTTGAAACTACCAAAGGGTCTCGTCTACAAAATCTCTAGGAATTATAGACTCTAACTCTAAGGTACTCTTTGGATGGTTTAGCCTACAACTACTCTACGTTATAGTCTAAGGTTACAAGATTAATCAAGCATTAACTACACAACGACTGACCTATCGCATTACTAGATCATTAACAATTAAGACAACCAATCAATATTCAATAATTAAGTTTCATATTCCCTAAGCAAACACACAAATAAATTAGCGGGACATGGAGAACATGCAAGCATACACACAAATAATTGAAGACATAATTGAATTAATGAAGTAAAACACTTATCTTGGTGTAAGATAGGGTTTTGAACCTAAAATCTTGTACAAGGCGGCCTTGGTTAGGTTTAGGTTTTTACTCCAAAGACTACACACCAATCTTGAAAAATTGGATTCTATATATAAGATTACAGTCTTGGCGTCACCTTATAATTGTGACGCCGTGGAGTGCGTCATTAGGGTTTCGTCTGGCCACGTTAGTCTTGCCGCGGCGTCACCTTATGCTTGACTTAGATCCCCGGTCTCGGCGCCGTCGCGGATCAAATCTAGGCGTCGAGGTTCGCGACGACCTACTCTTTAAAGCGACGAGTCACGAAAATAAGCAATTTGCTCTGTATCGTCACAAAATGTGCTCCGACGCCGTCATCATATAACATCGGCAGTCCCCTTGTGTTCGACAGCAGTGTCTCGATTCTTGACTTTGGCCATTTCTTAGTATATCCAGCCTTTTAGTCCAAATAAGTGCCATTCCGCAATTTGCCTTCAAGAGACCTAAAAGTGAGAAAGTAAGTAATAATGGATACAAAAATGATCAAATAAGGGCTTAAGCGACCCGAAAAGGTACATTTTAAAACCTTATCAAATATCCCTACACTTGTTATTTGCTTGTCCTCAACAAATGTTAGCACAACCATTAATTTATAAGTTAGGGGTCATGAAGCATTGGTTTAAAATAATCCACAACATATAAACCCCTTAAAAGTCATAACAAGCACGGAAATTACGTACTAGCACCTCACATGGGGTGTTTGGATACTACATCTCTGGATGTATATGAAATATAACAAGTTGGAAATGGAAGATAAACACTCATTAACGGTCCTAGTACATAGATTACCATAGGCTTGAGAATAGATCAAACCTCCATCGCTTTGGCGTAAGCACCTAGGAAAGACTATCAAAGAGGTCTTTAAAGGGTTGTAATGTTAGGCTTACGGTAGGGAAAGAAAGGGTTTGGTGGGATAGGCTATTTAGTGGTGGCAAGTCAAAAATCTCTATGTTACAAGCATCAGAAGAATGGCTTTGCTAAGCCAAGACTTCGACACTTTAAACTCTAGATAGCGAAACACACAAACATAAATTTAAAGGATAGATGTAGGATGGTAGCAGAGTATGTTTTTTTTTACACTTTTACTCTACCATCCTCTATGGTAACATCAAAATGATATTAGATCTAGTTTCTCTAATTAGATCAATTGGAGTACATTCCTTCAGGTCATTTCATAAACTTTAACTTTTCCCATGAGTCCCAATGCGTCCCAAAGCGTATACAAAGGATATGACTCGACTTAGCAACTCATGCAAGCAACTAGATAATTGAACTAAGGGTTTAGGGTGATAACAATAATGCACTAAAAGTGAGTGCATACAAGGTAGGCTAAAGGCGATTTGGGTGTACATTTGGGGGTGGATTGTAAACAATGCTCTTCATTGATATTCAGCAGAAAAATCAAGAGAAGGAAAAGGCTCGAGGAGGGGTTAACTAGAGGTATCGTGTACTAAAAGTGAGTACAGCATAAAGATGTGGGGAATTAATCAGCCCAGGTGGAAGAAGTAATTAGATTACGGATATCAAACAAGGGTTATCCTAATGCCTCTTATCATTTAGTTATTCCTAACTACACAAGTGTAGTCTTACTAGCGATCTCGGGATGCATCACACAACAAGTTCTAGAATCTATTATACTACCGGTTCACACTCTAAGCATTAAATATGAATGTTTTAATTCCTACTAATCTAAGGGCGATCCTCACATTTTGGGTGGAATTTAAGTGGTAAAGGGTTTTTGTGCTAGTCATGCAACTTCCTATCCGTGAGACGCTTTATTAAGACTAATGGCCCCGAAAGTATCAAAGTTATGATAATAGAAGGTAATTAAAAACGAAAGAAACTAATACTCCCGTGATTAGCTCGGTAGGATCCGTGTAAAGTGGTGGTTAAATCCTTTCCAAGAAGAATGTATGCTTGAAAAGCTCCTTCCAATCTTATGTATCTTCTTCTTAGTAAATTAAACATGCACACTTGAAGAAAACAAGCTAAACGTAAAATCGTGACAATAATATATATAAGACTCTATTAAACTAGGATATAATGCTTGTGGAATAGATGTTCTGAGAATTTCACGAAAATTAAGACTGGAAAATTCAAAAATTTATAAGTAGCTCAGAAAGCGAGAAAAAATGTCATTGTTTTACTCCTTCTGCCGCCCGTCGTTGTGATCTGACGCCCGTCGGTTATCGTGACACGGTGCGATTTTGGGAAAACGATACGGAAAATTTACATCTTTAGAATCACGGAAAAATTTACGAAAACATCCATTATGACTCGATACAAGCATTTGACTCAGAACAAACACTACCTATATATATATATATATATATATATATATATATATATATATATATATATATATATCTTTAATAATTGAAATTCTCATGTTCACTTTTCTTTTGAAAGCGTGTGTAATCCTCTTACACTTATTCTTTATGAAAAATACCTTTATATGTGATTAAGACGAGTTTAAAAACAAAATAAAGCATTTTTACAAATTTAAACATGAGAATAACCAATCAATAAAAGATATATGACACTAAAATAGCCAATCCAACCACACAAGCTAGATAAATCACACCACATGCAAATATACATACACATCAAATAGTTCAAAGTTCACCACAAAGTTAAGATATCCTAGATTATTACATGCCCAAATAAAAATTGTTTCAACAACCAACCATACTTAACCATAAACAATCCATAAACAAATACATGAGTCATTTGGGGAGGGTCCATAAGATAGTCATAACGAGGAAGATGGCCCAAATACCCATAGGGTGGATAATCCTCCTCATACAGGAAAGGATCGATCTGAGAGATGTGGGTTGACGATCACGCATGGACATATCGCATCGCTAACGATATGGTCATAGGTCCGATTAGCTCCGATCTGTTGTGCCATCCGGTGTCCATGCGACCATCCATGCTCCTGGTAGGCTGCCAATCTCCACCGGACATGTTGGGTAGGCGTCGGTGAGCTTCTGCTCCCTCTCCCTGGCTGGTGTGCTAGTATCTGCTTTCGTCACCATCGTCATTATCACCACCACCAGAATGTCGAGGTAGAACCGCGAAACCATGCCCCTACCATAATCCATGATGACCTCCATAGCTTTTAGGGATTTGGCTTTGACCCTTGGTTGCCCCAACACATTAAGATAGCGAATGCCTCCCACGCCAAAATGCCAAGGGCCGGGCCAGTTGATAAACATGCCTCCATATACCTTATCCTCAACCCTCATTCCACTAGCGGTCCTTAGGTAATCGGCTAACCAAAATGGGATGTTACGGTGCACACCCTCGGCTATGCGGTAGAGATAGAAACGGTCGGGTAAAGTAACCACGATGACTTCGTGCTCTGTGATAGAAAGTGAGGCAGCGGTGCGAGCCTAATCCGTGGATCCGGATCTGATCGTGAGTACTCGGTAATGTACTCCCCATTAGCAATTGTGTTCGAGCTGAATAATCGACATGTAGTCCCTATGGGTAATCCTGCTGCCAAACTACCTCTAAAAACATCACTCGCATTCCGGCATACAACCCTAATCTCCATCCTCAAATACAGGCATAGCCCTCCAATCTCCACCTAACCTAAATCGGATCCCCTGAAACTCAATGTTATCTCTACATGAATTGATATCTATCAGATAAGATGCGTGAAATTCACGCACCAATTCACCATACTTTCGCTCGCATCCTAACCTTTCCGGTGGGGATCGGTGAACTTGTCCTTCCTAAGCTGTTTGAGAATTCTCTAGCGGATCATGCTCCTCAAGGAAACCCGGTCCACAAAAGCCCATAATCAATAGTTTGATGAAGCAAATCATTTAACGAGTTTGGCGGTCTTCCCGACAAATACTCCCCTTCGGCAATGTGTCAGCTATATTTTCACGGGCATTATAAGATTGTCCCTAGTTCTCTTCGTTCTTACGCTCATCTAAAGCGAGAAATCAAATGATGGGAACAAATAGGTAACATTAGTGATGATGCAAAGGATGGCGTCGAGATAGTTACGGCAGTCACAATACAAACTGGCAGCGTTACCCGACCAAAATTCAAATCCGACCGCTGGAAAAACCGGGTTTTTAACCATAACGTTGACCACACCATTGTTGCAAGCGGCAATGGTATAATGGCTAGGTGGTTTTGATCCCTAAGCGTCAAGGCTTCTAAAAGGTTAACCCCATATGATAACACAATTATTAGCTAATCTTAAGCTAGTTAACAAGATTCATAGGCGATATTTAGCATAGATCAAATTAGTTGGGGTTTTGGTTGAAAAAGAGGGAAAAACAAAATTGAGCATGAATTAGGACAATTGAATAGACAAAGATCAATGTATATTACTTACCTTGTGGAGATTGGCGTGGTAAAATGAATTAGAGGTGGGGAAGCGTGGGTATGTGGTGTGGGGCGGATAAAAATTGTGTAGAGTAGAGAATGAAAGGGATGGTGAGGTTTTATTAGCTTCGTTACGGCTTAGCGGCAGCGTCACACTTTATATGTGGCGTCACGCCCATTTTGTAAAAGCGTTTTGTTAATCCTTTGGATCAAAAATCTTGTTACTATTTTGACAAAAGATTTTGGTTTTATTTTAAGATCAATTTGGTTAATCCACAAATAATCTCCACGACAGTAGGTAATGCATATGTCAATTTGTCTTTCAATGGTGATCTCAGAAATTACAAGTATTGGAGGTGAGGGTTCTTTGTCCGGGTTTAAAATCGAAAGAGCTTTTCCTAACATTGGGGAAATTGGGAAGTGACACGTGTACCATTCCAATGAATATGTTTCTAGGGAACATGCGGGGAGCGTTGAGACAGGAATTTAAGCAAGAATATGATTCTTTGATGGGGTTGGTTCTACTTAATGGAGAAGGTTCGGGAGTCATCCCAACGTGTTTTGGTATCGCATACACCTTTTCTAGCTTTTTAGGTATATTGTTCTTTGCGATTTCTTCATGGATGTTCAGCATGAAGTTGTCGACTAGTCCCGAAGGTGTTGTGAGTTTCCCGCATTTGAGCTTCGAGGTGTTTTATTTCCTTTTCTTGCTTGTGGACAAATGTCAACGTTATGTCCTCGAATTCATCTTAGAGGGACTTTCTTGGGAGCAAAAATTCCTTGACCGCGTTTACATGCTTAATAGCATGGGTAGTTACTCCCATTAACGCATTCACTTGTGCCTCCATATTCATAATTGCTTGTGCTTGGGAGGTTGGCCCGTTTTAGGAACTATCGAATTTCACAACCTTCTTCTTTATATTGAGCGGTCCTCGATGACTTCCCAACATGCTTCATCGGTGAGGTCACTTAGCCTTCCTCGTGGCATAATCAATGGTTGGTTGAAGGGAGGCGTGATCATAGAAGAGTTGGACTTGGAGCCAAAGATAAGTGATGAGGGACTTTATGAAGAAGTCCTTGAATCGAGTCCATGCTTAGTAGAGATTCACCTTGACGTTGTTGGAACATCAAGATGTCATTCCTAAGCTTAGTGGTACTCCCCGGTGGGAAAAATTGAGCAAGGAAGCGAGAGGTGAGATCATCCCAACTTGAGATGGAGCCTGGCGAGGTCAAAGCAAAGCCAATTACTAGCTTGGTCCCGTAGAAATTGGAAGAGGCGGTAGCGTGGTCTCCCAGTAGTAGCATCAAGTCGATGAAATCGACAATTTTAAGAAATCCTTAAGATCTTGATTAGGATCTTGAGCGAAGTCCATGGAATGCACATCCGTTTTGCACCAACAGGATGGTGTGGATCTGAGGGCCATAGTTTGGGCTTGGTGGCTCAATCAATGTTCCTATAGCCTAGGTGGCTTGGTCACCGGTATTCACCAAGATGCGGGCTCTTGGCGGGTCATTTGGTGGTAGATTGATGAATGGTGGTTGGTTATCACCTTTCATGATGAAAAGTGATGGGGCTACGAACAAAGGTCATGAAGAAGGGGGATAGACTACGAGGTGGACTACTAACTAGCTATTCTATTCCGTGGTAAAAACTTGATAGCGCTTACGTCGTTCGAGTCAAAGGAACTTCCTTTTCTTTGAGCAAGTTTTATAACACCCTAGGCAGTGAACCTAATCGTTATAGTGTAGTATTAGGGTAAGCCGCGGGTATTGATATCGTTCTCTAAGGGAATAGGAATGCTAGTGAGGAGTTACTACACTAAGGTTGGGGTTGAGGAAGATTATTTTTTATCTTTTTTTATGTTTTTAGGAAATGGAAAGATGCGAATCTCGGGGTTTGGATTTGGGGGTTGGTATTTATCTGATTACTCTACTTATCTAATTATCTAGTCTAAGGTGTATGTAGTCTATGTCTAATTATTGTGTGCTTGTATGATGGTTTAAAGATGTGTTTACTTAGGTTTTATTACTCCTTAATTATCTCCTATTGATGGTTGAATTGTCGTCCTTATTCTTAATTGGTTGTGTGTCTAAAATTAGTAGGGTATCGCGTTTTTCCCTAACTCTTTGAAACTACCAAAGGGTCTCATCTACAAAATCTCTAGGAATTATAGACTCTAACTCTAAGGTACTCTTTGGATGGTTTAGCCTACAACTAGGCGTTATAGTCTAAGGTTCACAAAGATTAATCAAGCATTAACTACAAAAAGAATGACCTATCGCATTACTAGATCATTAACAATTAAGATAAGAGACAACCAATCAATATTCAATAATTAAGTTTCATATTCCCTAAGCAAACACACAAATAAATTAGCCGGACATGGAGAACATGCAAGCATACACACAAATAATTGAAGACATAATTGAATTAATGAAGTAAAACACTTATCTTAGTGTAAGATAGGGTTTTGAACCCTAAAATCTTGTACAAGGCACCTTGGTTGGTTTAGGTTTTACTCCAAAAGACTACACCATCTTGAAAAATTGAGTTCTATATATAAGATTACAATGTGACGGCGTCACCTTATAATGAATTGTGGCGTCGCCGTTACGTGCCGTCATTAGGGTTTCGATCTTGGCGTTAGTCTTGCGGCGGCGTCACCTTATGCTTGTGGCGGTCCTGCCGAGTCGGCGCCGTGCAGGTCAAATCTAAGTCAGTGCGGCGGCGACCTACTCTTTTAAAGCGACACGTCATGAAAATAAAAATTTGGCTCTTGTATCGTCACAACATGTGCTTGCTGCACGGTCGTATAACACCTAACGCCATCCCCGTGTTTGTTAGCAGGTGTCGATTCTTGACTTTGGCCATTTTCTTACATTATATCCACGCCTTTTCATCCAAATAAGTGCCATTCCGACAATTTGCCTTCAAGACACCTAAAAGTGAAAAGATATTATTAAGTAATAGCATTAAAAGTCATCAAATAAGGGCTTAAACGACCCCTTAAAAAGGTACATTTTAAAACCTTATCATAGACCAAGAAAGAAACTAAGTTCTCCCATCATACTCATATCGAACTCGTCATGCATGATCTTAGAGAAATCATCACGCATGTCTTGACAAGTGGATCCGAATATAATATCATCTACATATATTTGTACTATGATTATATGTGACTCTCTTTTCTTAGTAAAAAGTGTGTTGTCAACTAACCCCATGGTATAGTTGTGTTTAACTAGAAATGACTTGAGTCTATCATACCAAGCTTTTGGAGCTTGTTTAAGACCGTGAGGGCTTTCTTTAATTTATACACATGTTTGGGTTTTCAAAACCAATGAAGCGGGAGGTTGAGCTACATATACTTCTTCATTAATGAAACCATTTAGAAAAGCGCTTTGACATCCATTTGATAAAGCTTTAGATCATTAGCACAAGCATGAAGTATTCTTATAGACTCTAATCTAGCCCACGAGTAGGTCTCATCAAAGTCTATTCCATCTTGTTGGTTATACCCTTGAGCAACGAGTCTAGCCTTGTTCCTAGACACTACTCCGTTTGCATCTAATTTGTTTTTATAAACCCATTTGGTTCCTATTATGGTTTGATTACTAGGTGGAGGGACAAGTGTCCAAACATCATTAGAAACAAATTGATTTAGTTCTTCTTGCATAGCCATTACCCAACTCTCATCTTTTTTGGCTTCTTGTGTATTCTTAGGTTCTAAGGTTGAAGCAAACAAAACAAGCTATTTTTTAGTTTTGAACTTGAGATCTTAATGTTCGTTCATTTAGCTTTCCTATGACTTTATCTATGGGGTGATCTTTGGACTCTTTAATGTTTATTATTTCATCACTTAGAGGTTCTTTTTTCACTTATCTTTTCTTTATTACTATAGCTTCTCTTTCTATAATCGTCATGGCAAAGGTGAAGAGGGTTTCGGTGGACTTTCATCAAATTTTATATTTAATGACTCTTCTACCTTCATTGTTTCTTTGTGTTTATGGCGTATTTGCTATTTGGCGAGAAACCTAAAAAGATACCTTCGGTTGATTTAGGATCAAATTTTGTAAGGTAATATTTAGTGTTAAGAATAAAACATTTACTACCAAAGACTCTAAAGTGATTTAACGTAGGTTTTTTTTCCTCGAGTAACTCATATGGAGTTTTACCTAAGATTGGTCTAATTAAGACTCGATTGAGTATGTGCGTTGAAGTATCAACGGCATTACACCAAAACTTTTGAGGTATGGATTGTTCATTAAGCATGGTTCGACTCATTTCTTGTAGGGTTCTATTCTTTCTTTCTACTACCCCATTTGATTGTGGAGTCGTGGGCAGAAGTTGTGAGTAATACCATTAGCATCACAAAAAGCTCAGAATTGCACTTCATTATAATTCTACCATGATCCGTCCTAATAGACACTATGGGACTTCCTAGTTGTCTTTGGATCTTTTTGCATAATATTTCAAAATAATTAAAGGTTTAGTTTTGTTCTTTAAGAATTTTGTCCATGTATACATAGAATAGTCATCCACTATGACCAAAGTGTAGTAGTTGCCTCCATAACTTTGGATAGCGGATGGACCAAATAAATCCATATGTAGTAATTCTAGACACCTAGTTGTAAAGACACCATGTTTTTAACTTTATGACTAGAATGAGCTTGTTTTCCTACATTACAAGCATCACAAAAGTGATGTTCATATTTCAACTTAGGTAGATCTACGAGATCTTTGGATGATAGCGATTGAAGAAGTCATGTTGGCGTGACCCAATCTTGATGCCATAAGGTCAGGTATCATCCATAGAGGTGAATAGTTTGTCTTTAGGTTCATTAAAGATTTTAATGACATAGACTCCATGTTTCCTAATTCCTCTTCCTATGGTTATGCCATTTTTAGTATCTTACTACGGTTTGATTAAAAGTACATTGCACTTTTTATCACATATTTGTCCTATACTTAAGAGGTTAAATTTTAGGTTTTCTATGTGACACACATCGTTAATGGTTAGAGATTTGTTAGAAATCGTACCTTTACCGATGATTCTACTTTGGCTATTTCCAAACACCACCTTATCTCCATTTTACGGATTCATATGTGGAGAATAGATCCCTATTGGTCCGTGTGCCTCGTGCACCGCTATCCTTGACCCATTCATGGGGTCTAGGTCAACCTTTAAACAAAACAATAATAAACTAAAAAGTTTGGTCCCCATTTGTTCATGGGTCCATTAGTGTTAAACATTCCATTCATGTTAGACATGTATGGATAAGATGAGTATGCATTCCATGGAGCAAAGTTTTGAAAAGGAAAACTTTTTTATATTTGGATTCCATCCCATTTGGCGGTTACTTTTTAGGTGCGTTATTAGGTCTCCAAAATGAATTAGGTTTTGAAAAAGATGGAGCTTTGTTTCTTGCAAAAGTAGGATTATATTTTGGAGGTGGTTGTCTAGTGGTGACATGAGTTGGTTTCTTCCTATTAACTATAACAAACTTCGGTTCTAGATGAAGAAGCTCGTTATTGCTACTTGTTTTGCTACAGGCCACGGATCCCACCGGATCACTAGCCCGATTCCCTTATCAAGGGATCCGTGGGATCCGCCACAGGATGGATTTTTTTCTAGTGCCCTAACAAATTTTGTTTCTTTATTTTCACTAGTTGATGGATCAAGTTGTTGGATCCCTAAACCTTCTCGGTTGTCTTCAGTTTTAATACTATCTAGCATTATATTTAATGTATTCGTGCTCATTCTAGCAATCTTGGAATCTAGTTGATCAACTAGTGTTTGAAGTTGAGCATAAAGTTCACGTTCACCACTTGCTATTTCTCTTTTCTAAGCGTTTTAGTTTTGCTTTTAATTCTATGACTTCTTTGTCTAAACGTTGGTTTTGACTCTTTAAAAGCTTGTTTTGTTAACTAGTTTTAGCGAATATTGCATAGTTTATCATATTCATTATCAATGAGTGGGTCATCAGTGATGAGCAACTATAGTATTAAGTGACATACCTTGTCATTTGCCATAAGACAAATTTCTTCATCCTCCCGTTGCTCGGTCCCGCGCTCCGAGCGCCTTTTGATCATCCCGTTTGGGACACTTACTAATAAAGTGGTTTGGGTCCCCATTTTAAAGCAAAATGCGATCATCCTTTGGCTTCCGTCCTCGTTGCTTTTTAAAGCCTTTCTTATCTTCCGGTTGTTTGGCGTATCTTCCTTTCTTCTAAAGAACTTTTTAAAGTCCTTACACGCCAAGCGTACTCTCGTCGTCACTACCGAAGAGTTCTCTTCATCGCTTGAAGCCTTTTTGGCTTTAAAAAATTTGTGTTTCTTTTTTTTAGGCATTGGAGTATTTAGCAAGGACGAGCTCGTAGACTTTCAAATTGCCTATGAGTTCATCAAGGGTGAGGATTGTCAAATCTTTTTACTCTTCAATCGCCTTCACCTTGGATCTCCGCCGATGGAAGTGTGCCAGATATCTCCTAACATGGTTACTGCTAGAAAAAGATTCATCAAGTGCTTGTAAAGATGTAATAATAGTATTGAAATTAGCAAATGAATGATCTATAGTTTCCTCATCCGATATTAAAAATTGTTCATATTGTTGAACAAATAAATCAATTTTATTATTTTTAACTTGTTGGTTGCCTTGATGAGTTACAACTAAAGAATTCTAAATTTCTTTAGTGGTTTTAAGCATATAAATTCTTTCAAATTCCTTTTTGGGTAAAGCATTATATAAAACCATTTTTGCTTCACTATTTTTAGAAAGCTTTTCTTCATTCATTTAATTTATCATGAGGTATGTTAACTATATTTCCTTTATCATCATTTGAGGTAGGCTCAAATTAAGCCTTCAACAATAATGTACCATAGATCAATATCTTTAGATTTCACATATGTTTCGAATCTATTTTCCAATATATAAAACCATTAGTTTCAAGTAGTGGTGGTTGTTGCATAGATTGCCCTTCAGGTAGAGTGAAAAGTTTATAAAACTAATTTTATACAACTTTTATAAACTTAGCTTTGATACCAATTGTGGAAAACTAGAAGGGGGTTGAATAGTTTTGCCGATTTTAAGTTAGTTTCAAAACTTTTAGATTAAGTTAATATGAGAGATCTTATGGATGTAGAGAAAATATAGATCTAATGATAAAGCAAGTAAATAAAAGTATCTGAAGAAGGGAAAGAAAGACACAACCGATGTATAGTGGTTTAGGCTAGGGACACCTTCCTTGCCCTACTCTACTCACAGTCACCTACTCAAGAGTTCAAGCACTATGTCAACAAACTCCTTCACTTGGCGGAGAAGCCTTAACAACGTTGCTTACACTTTTCGGACAAAGCTAAATGCGAGTCCAGTAGAGCGGTGGACCAAACCAACACGACTATTACACAACAAATATGTAAAATATCAAATATAAGATCTTTGCTCTACGAAATCTTGCGGGTGACAAATCAATCAAGGACCCCTTGCTTGGATGACTTGTAGAATGCTCGTGATCTCATTAGAAGGACCTATATGAGGATCACAAATAGAAAGTAAAAAGAACAACTCTCTAGATCAAGTGATCTATATGTTAGAAGAGAATGAGAGTGTATGAGAGATTTAGTAAGAAGAGGGGTGAGTTAGAATGAAGAAATGGCTCTCTATTTATAGGCAAAAATCTTCACTATCCCGCATCTTCCCTTGGGATCCATCTAGTGTAATCCTAGGGATCAGTGGGCAGCTCCTCTTTGCCCATGGGTATTTTGGTTATGGGTCATGGGTTATGGGTTGGTCCATGGGTTTTCTTTAGATTCAATGTATCTAAGTATACATTGTATCTAGACTTAGGTATGGGTTATGGTCCATGGGTTATGGTCCATGGGTTATGGTTTTTACCCATCCTAATAAACTATTACAACAAATGCTTAATTACTACATTTTGTATATAAATGGCTATATGTAAATGCTTTACAAAAATAACATGTATCCTTATAATTATACTTAAGATAACATTATATTTGTTATCAACAAAACACAAAGAGATCGCAAAATATTAATAAACGTTTTTACGGTTTATTTGTATTAACAATGTGCATGATTAATATGAGCGGCTAAGAACCCTTTGGTGCTAGCCTATTTATGATTCCTTAATTGTTTTGTTTGTGTTTACCTTTACTTCCGTACAATTATTTCTAAGTGTATGCATGTATAGTTCTTTGGTATTCACCCTTGGTTCGGTAGTTTTGAATGGTGATAGAGCCAATTGCCTAGGAGATATGACCAACCGACCCTAGGTGATTGGAGGTGAGCAGGAAGGGTAAGATATGACCAAGCTGACGACCCTTTCTACTTGTGTGATTTGACCAGCCCGATCACTTATCGTTTGGATGAACTTAAGAATTTTGGGGGGTGGTGTCTAAGTTCTAAGTAGGGCACTCTATTTAGAATCTAGCATGTTGCGACTTAATGACTTCGGCTGGGGGACCGGGAACAGGGACTTATGACTGATGCTTTGATTTCTCTGTGTTGGCATCTTTCGATAGGTTAGAGCGAATTGACCAAATGTTGTCCTCTCCGAATTTGACCCACAAGTAATTGGAAGTAAGTAGACGTAGACATAACTAGTTAGGAGGATTAACTAGGTTAGCACCACTATTCCTCTATTGATTTCCCTTCACCATTTATTTGCTTTATATACATTAGTAGTTTAATTAATTAAAACCCTATAAACCATTAATATTACATGACAATTAGACTTAGTAATTATCAGGCACACATAGCTCTTGGGGCGACCTCGGCTTTACCATTTACTACACTATACACTGACCAGGAATTTTACTTCCGGATTAGTGCATTAGGGTAAGAACATAAATATTGATTGATGAAAACACATCAAGTTTTGAAGCATTGCTTTATTTTAGGATTTTATATTAAGTTACGTTTTAATTTTCTTTCTAATAATGTCAAGATACAAGACTTCATTTCGAGGCCCTTCAGCCACCCCATTTGACCGGAGAAGCAATTTGAGAAAAAGGAAGATCTATTCTCGGTTCCTATTCACAACATCTTCTCATTTTATGAGTCGACCCGATCGGTGGAACTAGAGGTCATCATAATAATAATCGATGACCTTACCATGGAGCGATATTTGGACCGACCAAGCGATAGCTGAAGCGAAGGTTCACTCGGGACTCTCCTACCAAAAAAATACTCCATCCCTGATCATATTATTCGAGAGCTACATGAGCTTAAGTTTTCGGGAGACGAAGATGATGTTAGCCTTAATAGTTTTTATTAGAAGTGATGGTCATTCACATTTAGGAACTTTGTAACGTGTGTTAGATATGTCGTGCTAGAATAGTCAAAGGGCTGTGGATTGGGCTAAGCTAAATGGCTATAAGTTAACTTATATCAGAAATCAGTCCAATCCAATCCACAAAGCCCATACAAAGCCCATGGCCAAGCAGGGCATCTTCACTTGTACTATAAATACCCCTCAAGTATGTCATTTGAGGGTGTGCTGGTATGTGTGTGTGTGTTTTCATTTGAAGCAATATACAACTTATTGTTTTCATCTTTCTTCTCTCTACCTCTCAACATACACGGTTACACATCTTAAGTCACCATCTTCATTCTTCCTTTCTTATTCTCGCATGTGTGTATAGCGTTGGGTGTTTGTTATACGTGTTCTTGTTGTTTGATAAGGTTGGTATATCTTTGGTCTTAACAATTGGTATCAATCGCCTAACAATGGTTTAGGAGTGTTTGTGTTTGTTTTGAAGGGTTACGCGTATAAGCTCACGTTAGTCAATAGTGTGAAGCTTAAAGCTTTAATTTTTGCACTTTAAAATTCAAGATTCTTGTGGTTTAAGGTTTATTTGGTGCTAAAGTTTGAGTTTTTGCAAAAGTTAAGTAGCTTTTCGTGTTTTCTTCATTTTTATGCTCGTATTTGGTTATTGGTCATTTCTACTCGTAACTTTTCTAAGCACTTTGGGTGAAAAGGTCAACATTTTTGGGTTATTCGAGTGTTTTAAGGCTTTACGTGCAAAGAAATCATTTGAATGGTTGGAAATTTCTTACGGTAGAAGTCAAAAGTCAAAACCCTAGTTTTCTACCGTAACTTTTGGTGAAGAATCTTAGTGCTATAAGCATTACTTCGATGCTTCCCTCAGCTGGATAAGTGTGTGGAACACCGACTTGATAATGTGGATATCTCTTCTGTGTGACGATTAGTAAAGGATTTTTGGTTCTTAACCATAGTTTACGCGTAAGCTAAAAGCTACGATAACTCGCGCCAACTTCAAAATTACGGTAAAGGTTTGGTAACTTTTTGTCTATAAACTTAGGTTGCTTAAGGTTCCTACGCATAAGGTTTTCTTGCTTAAGGTTTCTACGGCTTGGTTCCTAAAAGGTTTCTCGCTTGCATAAGTTTCTCACAAGCTAGCCTTCGCGCGCAGATCTACGCGCAAGCACAGGATCTACGCTAAGCCTGCGTCTACTAAAGTAACCGTTTCGCCTAAGCTCTTCATTTTTCAAAAAAAAAAAAAAGTTTTTTGGCGGGAAAACTTGAGTAAAATTTAAATTTTGAGGGAGACTAAGCGTTCAATTTTCAGCGAGATTCAAATTTTGGTATAGCGTGAAAATTTTGGTCAAAAATTTCAAATTTTGGGCCTAAATTCAAATTTTTCGGGTCAAATTTGGAGTCAAAATTGTCATAACTCAAATTTTTCATACGTCCTTAGAATTGATTTTTAAAGTGAATTTCAAATTTTGGAGAAAATTTTTAGGAACCAAGGTTCTGATGCGACTTTGAGAACCTCAGCAGAGCTTAATCATCATCAACCTCAACTCCTTTATCGTTGAATCGATCCTACATCAACTTTATCAGATCATACCTTCATCAATGGCTACTCAACAAGATATTCATGCGTAGGTGCGCAGATCCTCCTATGTTGGAAAAAAAGTGGTTATCTTCAATGGACAAGTCGAATGCTTCGTTACATCAAGACAAAACCTAATGGAAGATTGATGATCAAATCCATTCAGGATGGACCCTTCATACCTCGACAAGTCAAGACCACGGAAATCGATGCAACACCTCGTCCCACCATTTTTAAGTCTTCAAAAGACCGAATACTCGAAGGATGAGAAGCAAGTCGAAGCGGATGACATGGCAATTCATATTATACAGCGGGTTTACCAAGAGACATCTTTCTTTGTTGTGACGGTTGTGAAATTGCTTCGACATGTGGGAGCGTGTTAGGCAATTTGTCATGGAGCAAAATGGTCAACAAGACACGAGAGAACAAGTTGCTAACTGCATGGGAGAAGTTTACATCTACTCGAGGAGAATCCATTGAATCCTACTATGGAAGGTTTTGTACTTTGAATGAGGTGATGAAACAAGTTGACACCCGAGACTATCGTGAGCAACATCAAGTTCTTGAACAATCTACCAGAAGAATGGGGGCGATATGTCACTATTGTCAACCAAACAAAAGACTTACATCAAGTGAACTTTGATCAACTCAGCGATTTTCTGAAACAAAACCAAAATGAAGTGAATGAAGTCGGGCAAGAAAGATTAGCAAAGAATCATGATCCATTGGCACTCATTGCAAAGACTCAAACTTCGGTGAATACACAACAACAAGCTTCATCATCTTCCACTAACAACAACTTGCGGCAATACATCCCTCAACAACAAAACTATCCACCTGAACAACAACATTACGAGAACAAGGAATCCCGATCTTGAAATGGAACCAGAAGAAGCTTTGTCACAAGCATTTGTATTCTTGGGTAAAGCATTTAGCGGTCGCTATTCCACACCAACTAACAACAACCAAAGGATTTCATCAAACACTATATGGAGCAAATTACCGGCCGGGTGTGAACATGGGTAATCAAGGTCAAATGGTTGGAGTTATTGGGAATCAGCAAGGATATGCTACTAGATTTCGAATGGGTGTCGAGGCGGTTCAAGATCGAATGTGATCGAGAATGTTTTGGAAATAGAGTAGTGGAATTGTCGAATGGGTAATTTGCGCTCAGTTGAGGAATTATGGAAATGTGAATCGGGGTATCAGGTTAAGTGTTATAATTGTCAAGGATTGGGTCACATGGCAAGGAATTGTCCAACTAAGCCGAAAAAGAAGGATCTTGAGTATCTTGAAGAAATACGTTGGCACAAAAATCTGGACTTCAATTGAGTGTTGAGGAACATGACTTCATGGCTATTATGGATGATTTGGAAGACCTCGAAAGAACTCAATGCAAGCTGCATCTTCATGGCAAATCTTGAGGATACTAAATACGACCTTGATTACGGCACCCTACATTCTATGGCATGTATGATATCGAGGTACCAATCAATCCATCCATGCTATAACAATGTCATATTTGATGTGTTTACTCATGCGAACGGCATGCAGTGACATCGGCACCTACTTATGATACATACATGGACAATCCGAGTTGTAGCAATACTAACTGAAAACTCAAATGTGGATCCTAGTGGAGGTGTGTGGCACAAAATCTCTGAGGCTGATGAGGAAACTTCGGCTTAATACGAATCATTAATCAACAATTGTGGCATTGAAATTGAGAAAGTTACAAAGGTCAATCGCGATGTTAAGGCCGTAGATGATGCCAAATTGACCGCTGAGCTTGAGAGTTACAAGGAGAGCATAAAGCCTTTGAATTTGAGAAAAACAAAGAATCGAAATTAGAAATTGGTTATGAAATTTGGTTTCTAAAGAAGAATTGCAAATCAAGTATAACACACTTACTTGATGTGAATTGAACTTAAAATTAAATCTCTAAACAAGGAAATTTTTGATTTAAATAACCAACTTTCTAAACAAAAACAAATGTTTTCTAATCTTGAAAAGAAAAGAAGCGGTTGATTCTTGATTTTTCAAAGAGAAGATTCTCTTCTTGATGAAATTCTCGATAAGCGGAAAAAATCAAAAAGAAATTGGATAATTTGCTTCTTACAACGGGTCATTCCGCTAAGACAATCAAGATGCTTTCTAATCAAGTAAATCCGATTTTTCATACTACAAAATAAAATGGCTCTTGGTTCACCTCTGGTTTCCTCAAAGAAAGCTTCAATCTCGAGAATGTGTTAAACAATGGAAAAGCTTTACATGAACCCATTATTGTTAAGTGATTCTCTTGAAGCGTTAGAACTATCAGGAGAGTAGATCAAAATGAAACAAAAAGAATCAGGAATCAAACCAATTGATTATAACAAATGGAACAAAATTAACGGAATTACTTTTGTCAATCAAAAAAAAAAGTCAAAGTTCTCCATCACACAAAATGTTTCAAACAAAGAGTCAACACTGTTTCAAAATGCGTTTCAAAACCCGTCGTTGTCTCAAAACTCTTCGAACATTGAACATATGTCTTCAAACAATCCTTTTAACTCAAGTGATGCGAGAAGTATTTTAGACAATGTGGCTAGAGGTATGGATCTTGAGAACCTTTGTTAAACTAAAACCACTAATACACCTAACAACTGGTTCTCTAGTTTTGACATCGAACAAAGAAAGTTTTTGGAAACTCAAATTGCCCCTCAGTTGAATGCCATCAGTGCAAGGGTAATTCATTTTGAACAAGCGTTTTTGAAAGCAGTGACTTTGTCAAGGACCATAAAAACCAGTAAAGCAAGCTCTTGTTGTGTTGAACAAATCAAAGTTTTGGAAAATTTAAATGACTCTCTCTTGAAGATGTTACGACTTACGATATTATGTCCATTATTTTGCAAACATATTACATTTGAAGATCATGAAAGACTTGATCACGAGACCTCAAATTGTTTCAAAATATAATAAAGCTCTTGAAAAACTTGAAAAAGAAAATGTCTCATATTTTAAACAACTTGATCGAAAAATCTGAAAATGCAATATGACAAATTGTAGAATGAGCGTGCCTACAATGACATGAAAGCGAAAAATGATCTTTTGAGGGCTCATTTGGAATGTCAAAAGGTGGATCGTGATTAAAAACCATTATTTGCGGAGAAAGCAAATGTTCCCAAACCGGTTTTAAAACCAAAATATGCGTTTCTATGCCTCCTCCAAAAGTCAATGAGAAAAATGTTTCATCAAAACCAGGTCTCCACACTACCTAAACAAAATGTTGATAAAGGAAGCGGTTATCGAAAACCAAAGTTTTAGCTCGGCCTTTTTAAGATGAGTACCACTAATGCTGCCTCCATCTAAAACATACGGAACAAGCGTCATAAGTTTAGAAAAGCACTCTAAAGAGACTAGGAAAGTTGAAACCACTTCTCTAGATAAGATTGTGAATCCTAATGAGTGTGCCTTACCTTCTCGAACTAGGAAGCACCTCTAGGAGCAGAAGACTAAAGCCTAAGAGCAATACAAGGAACAATAGAGTCTTTTGCCTCTAAGAGTATAGCTTGAATAAAGAGAAGAAAGTAAGAAGAACACTAGGAATTTACAGCTTTTGAATAAGAAAGACATTTCATCTGAATGTAATGAACCTATGAAATCTGCTAAGTTTAATGAATCTGTTGAATCTTTTTAACTTGCTTGAAATCTTTATCTAATGTTCATGATGATTGTGTTTCTAAGAATGAGATTGTTAAGCTTTATAGAAGAATGTTCCCAAAAGAACTTATGCTAGACGAATAGGAAGACTAGTTGCGAGACTTAGGCTTTACACTCTTGATAGGGGAGCATAATGTTTACTTTAGGGATGACATTTGGAAACCACGGTAGAACTTTCACACTGAGAATGGTAGAATGGTGATGCACACGTCTTACATATAGACAACTTCTTTGAGTGTGTCAGGATTTTACCTCTAACAAAGGAACCAAAATCAAAGCGGTTTCCAAAATCTTCTTCTTACATTATTGAGTTATCGAAATATGTCTTTGGATCTTCACTTCGGGTTGCTCCAAGCACATGACCAGGAATCTGAAGGCTGTGATCAATTTAGATGCGGAAATTCATGGGAGGGCATGCGTTTGAAATGATCATGTAGCGACTATCATGGGTTATGGAGATCTACCTTTGGAAATTATTTGATCACTCGGGTTTACTATGTCGAAGGGTTGGGACACAATTTGTTTTCGGTCGAGGCGGTTACGTGATCTGCGATTTAGAGGTTGCTTTAGGAAAAATGCTTGTTCGTTAGAAACTTGGATGGGCGATCTCTTAGCGGGAATCATGATACAAACTTGTATGCTATCGACATCAACAAAATGGCCTCTTCATCACCAATATGTCTTATGACACGAGCATACGGAACCAATCTTGGTTTGTAGCGCAGAGCGGTTATCCCATCTCAATTTCGACACCATCAACAAAATTGCCAAAGACAACATAGATCGTCAGCGGACTTCCAAAGTTCAAATACACCAAGGATCACTTATGTCCATCATGCGAACAAGGAAAAAGCAAAAGAGCATCATATAAACCCAAATCCATTATTGGAAGCAAAGTTGCATATGTTGCACATGGACTTATGTGGCCCAATGAGAGTTGAAAGCATTAATGGGAAAAAGTATATTCTTGTCATCGTCGATGATTATTCAAGATATACATGGGTTAGAGTCTCGAGATCAAAAGGCGAAGCACGGGCATCATCATCACCTTCGAGCGTATTCAAGTACTTCTTCAAACTCCGATGGGGTTGTAAGAACAAACAACGACACGAATTCACTAATCGAGGAGTTAAGAGCTTATTTTGAAGATGTTGGAATCACACATCGGACATCGGTTGTTAGAACTCCAGGCGAGAATGGGGTAGTTGAAGAAGAAATAGAACTCTTGTGGAAGCTGCTCGCACTTGCTGCTAATCTATTCTAGTGCACCGTTATTTACATGGAAATCTTTGTTTGCTTGTTTCACTCAGAACAGATCCCTAATCCATCCTAGATTCAATAAAACCCCATATGAGCTTGTGAACAACGAGAAAACCGGATATCTCTTACTTTCGTGTTTGGCGCTTTGTGCTATCCTCGAAGCTGAGAGAAGATCTTGGGCGAAAGCAAAAGGTGATATTGGAATCTTCATTGGATATTGAGACGAGGGCATTAGGGGTGTATATGAGAACTAGGAGGATCATGGAGCGATGAATGTGAAGTTTGTGGCTTCACAAATGGCTTACGAGACTGCTTCTCAGAACCCGCACTAAACCGGACTTACGGACACATCAGTTCAAGACTCGTACCTCAAAGAGCTCAATCAACTTCGTTTGACAATCCTAAAGAACAAGAATGGGAGAATTTCTTCGAGTTAATGTTCGATGAATACTATGGTGGAACCTCGACAAATGCATCAAACCATCATTCATTGCACCCGCTCAAAATCATCCTCCACCACCAACGGAAGATGCATCTACAACGGTCGAAACCAATGCACCAATTCCATCTACATCATCTACATCTACTACAGTTATTGCACCCATTCTACAAGCAGTTGATGAGCAAAACCAAAACCATAACGATGCAGCGTTAGATGAAGACTTATTTGAAAACCCGTTTGCTACGGAATCAGGTGAATCTTCTTCAAGCTTACGAGAACCATCTAACTCGCATACGTATAACCAGCGGTATCCTACTACTCACCTGAAGTGGACTAAAGACCATCCCGATTGAACAAGTTATTGGTGAACCTTCAAGGCCAATTGGGCGAGGCGTCAACTTGCCACCGACTGCGACTTATGCATTTACCTTTGCTCAATTAGCAATATCGAGCCAAAGAACATTAGCGAATGATGGCAGATCCCGCAAGGATAGAAGCAATGCAGGAGGAACTTCTCCAATACCGTCTACATGACTCTTGGGAAAAGGTTCCAAGACCCATTGACGTTCGAGTCATTGATCTTAAATGGTTATGGAAGAACAAACGGGATGAAGAAATGACTGTTATTCGCAACAAAGCTCGTCTTGTGGCCAAAGGATACTGACAAGAGGAAGGGATAGACTTTGAAGAGTCATTCGCGCCGGTAGCTAGACTTGAAGCGTCAGGGATTTTCTTAGCCTACGCCGCTCACAAAAACATCACGGTTTATCGGATGGACATTAAGACCGCGTTCTTGAATGGAACTCGAAAGAAGAAGTGTCGTGAGTCGACCCGAGGGCTTCATAGACATGAATCATCCGGACTACGTCTACAAACTCAAAAAGGCAATCTATGGATTGAAACAAGCTCGAGAGCGTGGTATGATCTATGACTGTCCTCTTTCCTTAACCAAAACAATTTCACCAAAGGAACAGTTGATCCTACCTTGTTTACACAAAAATGCAAAAACGACATTTTGATTGTTGATTCGTGGGCGACATCATCTTTGGGTCCACTAATCCGAATCTTTCAAAACATTTTGAAAATCTCATGAAAAGTAAATTTGAAATGTCCATGATGGGGAACTAAAATTCTTTCTTGGTTTACAAATACATCAATCCCCACGTGGAATTTTTATAAATCAAGCTAAATACACAACTGAGATTTTGAAAAATCATGGTATGGATAATTGTGACTCGGTCGGAACACCAATGGTAACTTCACCAAAAATTGGAGCCGATTTGTTTGGGAAACCTATTGATCCAAAGAAATATCGGAGCATGATTGGTTCTCTCATGTATCTTACTGCTAGTCGACCGGATATTCATTTTGCTGTTTGCTTATTAGCACGGTTTTCAGCAAAGCCTACCGAATCTGCACCTCAAAGAGGTTAAACGATCTTTCGATACCAAGACATCCATTCACATGGGACTTTGGTATCCAAGGAATCCGGATTGATCTAATATCCTTTTCGGATCACGGACCACCTTGGTGATCAAGTTACGACAAAAAGTACATCAGGAGGAGCACAATTTTGGGTGAAAAGTTAGTAAGCTGGTCTTCAAAGAAACAAGATTGCACTGCACTATCAACGGCGAGGTATGTGTCTCTATCTATGTGTTGTGCTCAAGTTCTATGGATGAGAACACAACTCACAGATTATGGCTTTACTTTCGATAAAATACCTATGTATTGTGACTCGAAAAGTGCCATAGCCATATCATGCAATCATGTTCATCACTCAAAGACTAAGCACATCCGTGTCCGCTATCACTTCATCAAAAGAATGCGTCGAAAATGGTACTGTTGAATTATTCTTCGTGAAGGCAGATTACCAACTCGCCGATCTATTAACTAAAGCCCTTCCAAAAGAAAGGTTTGAGTATTTAGTTCGACGAATTGGAATGCTGCCTAACCCCGAGGAGTTAGAGCGTCTTCTCGAATCTTCTTGAAAATGTTTTTCCAAAAGCTTATTTGTAAATATTTTTTTGAAAAACAAAATACAAAATTTGAAAAACCAACAAAAGAAAAATATAAAATATAAAACTTTCAAAAATACAAAACAATATAAAATCAAAATCCAAAATATTCTTCTCACGACATGTCTCATTATAATCGATATACATGCGTTTCTAGAAATGTCATTCAACAATGATCTGGGTACATGTACTGAGATGCTTGGCGAGTTCTTTAATTTGTTTTCTAAAACATGTTGTTTCTCAAAATTTCTTAAATAATGGCTTTCGTATACATGATCAGACGAAACCGGACAAATGATGACTTTTGATTATTTTCAAATCAAAACTTCGTGCTTTGATCGAAAAATAAGATTATGCGTTTAACTGATTGCACTACATTTAAAAAAAAATGGTGAGAAATCATCATCATCTTGAGCACCTTTTCAAGATTGTTCAAAAGATTTTCAAAATCTTTCAAAATATTTTGTGCTCAAGATAACTCCCTCTAAAACCCTTTAATTGATTATGCTTTATTAAAGGTATAAAACAAAATGTTCCAAATTCATGCTTAAATCAAATCCGTTTGTCTCCCCAAAATATTCTAAATGTTGTTTAATCCGTTGATATCAAAAATATCACGAATATGCTATTTTTGAGGGGAGAAGACGTGATTAAAATGTGATCAAAATGTTTAATGATCGTTGTTTGAATCTCAAAATGAGCTCGACTCAGACGAAACCAATGAATTGACGGGAATCAATGTTAGTAAATGTACCATCTCGAGAAACTTGTGATAGATATGCACTTTCATAGGTCTAACCTCCTTTTCAAGGAGTGTTTACAACTTCAAGTTAGTTATTAGAGCTAGTTGTCACCTAAAAGCTGACAATGGAACTCTTCAACTAGGCAACGTAACCGTGTCTCGTGGGGAATTGTCTATCATGAGCCGATCAATTCAAAAAGTGCAAACTCTACCCTCATATGTGGATTTCGTCAAAACTCATAAGCACATGTGAAGGGGAGTGTTTACGAAAATATAAAACTTCGGGAGTGTCTCAAACATGTTTTCTATCATAAACACTCTGACAGATTTTCAAGAAAAATGGTTTTATGGCAACAATAGGACCGTCATGGAGTTATAAGGTGACTAAGGATAGGAATCTTGTCCTATGATCCTTGAGCGGAGGGATCTACCCAAGGACATACCCATAGTTAGTATTAGAAGTCCTTAGGTATGATTGAAAAAAGGAGTAATGTGAGAAAGGAGAAAGAAGGGGTTGAAGAATTAAAAGAAATGTAATGAAAGGGTGAAAAGAAATAGCCCTCCATAGTCAACCTTAGAGGCGTAAAACCGGTTCAATTCATTCACTCTTGGTTGTCACTAGATGACAATTGGTATTGAAGACAAAGGCGTCATGGACCCAGTGGACGCACTTGCACCTAACCTTCTAGCCACTCAATTCCTCTTTAAAGGATTTGTTTCATTCTCTTGGGAACCCTCATAATCTATTGACCTCCTCTTAGAGTTGGTTGGTATTGAAGAAGGAGACCCTCTCCCTAGTCTCCGCCAGAAAACCAAAATGCACTTATTGAGTCTAGAGCCACGAGATTCATCAAAAGATCTCATAGGAACACATGACATGACATCGCTTGTTGTTCATCAATAAGGACACAAGTGATATATTCTAGAGTCCTACGCAGGGTCTTAGCAATTTGAACATTTATGAGAGTTTCACATCGATGATCTTGATGATTGAATGGAAATCTCCTGCCAGGGGTCAACATCAAGCAGCCATGACAGCAGGTCACTTCGGTAATTCTCCGTGGATTACGCTTAGTGTGTCTCAAACGGTCTGCAGTCGTGAGGTGATGCTTGGTGTACCTCGAAATACTCATTCAACAGTAGATGTACTTGTATATCTAAGACTTCACTTGTGGGACTCCGGTTCAGAACGGCCTCTGTGAGAATTAGAGCGTGTTTTCACACTATCTTTGTTAACACCCTCGAAATTCAAACTTGTAAGTGCCGGAATCCGCTTATTACTAGCTGTTTTTATGTTTTCTTCTTATGGAAGCTCCGGCGGATGGATCATCGAGACTCGCCACATGCGCATACCAACAACACATGAAAGTTCTCATCACAATCAAAGGCTACACAAAGTTTAAAGACTCGAGAACTACATCATTGGTAACCAAAAGTCAAATAGAAGTGTGAGCATGGTGGAGAAAGACGTGGAGATACCTAACCAACGGTTGACAGCGTGAACAACCACATTATCTATTCACAAAGCATGAAGGAACAAAGAATCAAGACTATTCTATATCTACGCACAAAGTTCAAGCTCGAGAAAAGTAAAGACCAAATCAAGTGGAGCATCATTTGAATGACCACCCCTTAGGGGGAGATTGTTAGCCTTAATAGTTTTTATTAGAAGTGATGGTCATTCACGTTTAGGAACTTTGTAACGTGTGTTAGATATCGTGATAGAATAGTCAAAGGGCTCGTGGATTGGGCTAAGCTAAATGGGTATTAGTTTAGTTAAGCTAGCCTTGTATAACCTCAAACGATCCAAGTCCAATCCAATCCCACGAAGCCCATACAAGGCCCATGGCCAAGCCTTAGGGCATCTTCTACTTGTACTATAAATACCCCTCAAGTATGTCATTTGAGGGGTGTGCTTGAGTGTGTGTGTGTATGTTTTTCCTTGAAGCAATATACAACTTATTGTTTTCATCTTTCTTCTCTCTACCTCTCTAACATACACGAGTTACACATCTTAAGTCACCATCTTCATCTCTTCCTTTCTTCTATTCTACGCATATAGTTTGTGTATAACGTGGGTGTTTGTTATACGTGTTCTTGTTGTTTGATAAGGTTGGTATATCTTTGGTCTTAACAGATGAGGACGTTCAGGATCACGTAGATGAAGTTCTCCACTTATCCTCTCAATTCAACGTCAGGGGTACTCCCAGTTATTCAGTCACTGCAAGGATTTTTCCTATGACTCTCACTGGAACAGCAAAAAGATGGTATAACAAACTTCCTAATGAAAGTAAAGAAGCATGGGAAAAACTAAGAAAGGAGTTCGATCCGACAATTTTGCCCTCCTTCAAAATGGCTAGGCTACCGGAAAATCTACCAATTCGTATGTAGATTGGAGAAGAAACAATTTACCAAGCATGGGAAAGATTTAATGAGCTTCTCTATCGATGCCCTACTCATGATTTGAACAAACATCAGATCGTATATGTCTTCTATCAGGGGATTAATCGCAAAACACGAGAACTCCTCGATTCACCAAGACCTATTCCTAGCATGACTTCTGATCAGGCCTTGGAATGTATTACGATTCGAACATTGCTACAAGTGGCACATGGATACAAGATACGGACCAAGAGATAACTTCGATCATAAGGTAAACAAGACACTAACAAAGCAAGATTACAATTACGGGAAATTTTCAAAGCGAAGGTTGGAAAGAGAAGCTGAAGCATGTAGGGTTGAGAAGGTTAAAAGTGTAATTGAGACCAATACCGGGAACAATCTTGAGAAAAAGATTCTTGACCACATCAAAGAATCTGGAGAGCGCGATGATAGGATAGAAAAAATGATGAAAGCATTCGTGGATAATACAGTCTCTTCTATTAAAATTCACTATGAAAGGATTAAGAGATTAGAGAGAAGTATTAGTTCGTGTTCAGAAGCCATCTCTGATTACCTAACAGCTCGGGAGGAAGAAGTTGTCCACACTGTAGAAACTATCCTCGAAGAACCTTTGACCTTTTCGAGAAGGTTGCGGCGAATCAACATGGAAAGACAATCACTTTTGGACCAAACTTTGCTGGTAAACCCTCCTACTAAAGATTCTGATCGTCATGATATTGCACGGGAATTAAGCTATGATGAGACTATTCGCCTCAACGAAAGATGCTCAGCGGTTTTGAGGAACGAGTTACCACAAAAGGAAAAAGATCCAGTATGCTTTACTCTCCCTTGCTATATCGAGAGCCTGAACATGTGTAACGCCTACAGCAGATCTTGGATCTAGTATTAGCATAATGCCTCGTTCGATGTTTTTGTGTATGGGAATTGACAACTTAAAACCGGCCAAGATGAAAATTGAAATGGCTGATCGATCTATGCAATCGCCATTAGGAATTGTTGAAAATGTATTGGTGAAGATTAAGATTTCTTTTTCCCGGTGGATTTTGTGATTCTTGAGATTCCGGAAGACAACAGGATACCTGTCATTTTAGGAAGACCCATGCTTGCTACTGCTCACACTAAAGTGGATGTCTTTGGGAAAATTGACTCACGGAAGCTAATGGAGAGATAGCCACATTCGACCTAATGAACATTTGTCTACCAGTGAGAAGGTATGTGCAATTGACCCGGTGGGAAATTTTGGTGAAGCCCTTGAAAAGTTTCTTAGCGACCCCGGATCTGGAGAGCTTGACTCGGGAAAAGATTTTGATGTTTTCGTGAATTTTGAGGAAGAGGATAACTTAGGATTAAGTGTTGAAGACCTCTCAAGTGATGTCGAGATGACCCATTGGCAATATAACTCTGAAAAAACATTCGTGCAATCGGACCAACCACAGTTTTATGAAATGGGGGCACGAATCCATCATAGGAATCCCTCTCACGAAGATCTCATGCAAAATTGGGTTCATTGATTTTCACCCATTTATCGACCACAGATTCCCAGTAACATTATCTCTAAAGAATGTTACAACCAGGTTATGGAAAAGGAGCTCGATTACAAAGGAAACAACTTCCTCGGGATAGCAACAAACATACGAGTTTTTGTAGGAACACACTCGTTTCTAGTTGACTTTGTGGTTTTGGATGATGTTAGCGAATTCGTGGCAGATGGACTGACTGGGGTAATTTTCGGAAAACCCTTTAAAGAAGTATCTGGGCTTGATAAAAACGAGAAAGAAGGACTGGTTTGGTTGAAGATTGGTGACGATAAAACTGTTTTCCAAATGCCAAGGACCGTCAAAAATTTTAAAAATTGGACTAAAAGACAGTTAAGTTATGCTCGGCCGCTGCTTGGTATTAGTGAAGAAGATAAGGCGAAAGGTTTTGATCACCCCTACCAAAAGATAATTTTTTTTACTTAGGGTGTTTAGAACTTGGAGAAGGATACAAACGGGATGAGAATTTGATCAGCTTGGCTTCAACATGGAGATTGCCCGTCAGCGAGATGACAAACAAGCACTGGCAGCTGAGTCTAACAAGACTGTTAATAAAGAAAGTGCTCTTCGGAGACAACCCGAATTATCCCTTTCCATTGTTTTTATTTACTTTCTGTTGGGTTTTGTGTTTTCTAACCATTTTTACAGGAGACAAAGAAGTAATTACTGCTGTAGTTGCGATCACGAACAGAGTTACGGCGTAACTCATCTTGGTGATTACGCCGTAACCATCATTTTCGCAGTAGAATTCTTGACGCATTACCACCACGCGTAATACCATCTCAGTGTTACGCGTAACTATTCGCTTCACATCTCATACCAGGTTTTGCCAGTTACGGCATAACTCTCTCATAGGAGTTACGACGTAACTATCCTCTGCTTTAATTCTTTCATTTTAAAATACAATAACCTTGTATTAGTTTTTAAATGAACTTTGTGGGTGTGTTCCCTGTAAACCCTCACGAGACTTCACTCGTTCACTTGGGACACCAAGTGGTTTAAAAGGCTTGTTGCATTCGCTAAATGCAACCGTGATTCCTACAAAAGTGAGTTAGGTTTGTTTTATTTTTTTCTTTTTAGAATTATGCTTGTCGGTATTGTGATTTCAGGGATTGAAGTTTGTTCATGGCGCTTAAGCGAAGTACGATCCTTTCTCGTGGGCCTTCTTCTTTTGGAGCAAATTCGGTGAAGTTCTCGCTCTAATTTAACCTTTCTCTTCACCTTTATTTTAATGCCTAGTACAAAAGGGACTTTGTACAATTCAAGTGGGGGGACGGGAGTAGAATTATCTCTTGAACTTTATTTCGCCCTCATTTTTTCTAGTTTATTTTGAAAAATTATGCCATTTTTTGAATTTTGACATGTTTTTCCGAACCTAACTAGATTAGACCTTAGCCGAGCACATACAACCCTTGATATTACATGGTGAGATTAGCCTTATCCATTTCCAATATTTTACCCTAAATCCACCAAATTATGAGTGTGCCGGTAGCTTGTAAACTTTAGAACTTGGTCTTTGCATCATTTCGAGACCATAGACGAGGTATGTTGAGTTAGCTCGATGTATTTGGACTTTTCAGTTTTAGAAGGCAGTATTATAGGATTATCACCCAAACAGCCTACCATTGTGAGTCTATCGATTAGTCACCTCGACTTTTCGACCCCCATGTGAAACCCTTTTGTTGTACTCCCCTTTAGTGCAAGATACCCCTAGATACACCCTTCTGAGCCATTCCTTTCATTTTGTCACCCCAATATATTGTTTCGTTATACCCTTACACATTAGCCTACCCTGTAGTCTTTATTTGTAATTGGGAAGTTATCATTTGCCTAAGTTCAAGGTTCGAGTGGAAAGGTTTGGAAATCACGCTTTCGTCGACAACAATTATGAAGATCATTGAAGACCCCCCGAATTCCCTTTATTCATCTCAAGTGGGGGGATGTTATGTTATCATGTTTGATTCAAAAAAAAAAAAAAAAAAAAAAAAGTTGTTTGAGTTATGATTTTGTAAAGTGCGTTGTTATAAGCACTATTGTATGAGCTTTATTGTTTAGTATCGAGGAGGCCACCTCGGTCACATTTGAAGATTGGAGTTGGAGTTATACCAACTGAAGAAGAAAAGGTAGTGTGCCCATCACGACGTCCTCTAATGACGCATCTACCTTGCATTTCATGATCCGGTCTCTAGACTTCTAAGCTTGAACTTTGGGTGGACGGTAAGTGGTGATGACTTAGTTATAGATATAGACTACCTGCTTGTTTTTCATTTAACACCAATTATATATCCCATGTCTTATGCTACCCTTTAGTCATAAAGCATGTCTAGGTGATGCAGCGAGCAATCTTTGGTGTCTTGGCCATGGATTTGGTCATGTATCATTGATTTTGTCCACTTCGCCGTAACATGTTAGTAATGACGAGTCACCCCTTAACCTTTGTCGTGTCTACCCATATTGCCTTCGAGAATTGTTTAGCCCTTAACTCTAGTGATGGAGATTTGTGTAACCGCCAAGCTTATGATAGAATACATGTTATGACTGTGCGATTGAGTGATCACCCCGAAATTGACACTTAGAATAGTTGAGAGATTTGAGTGTTTTTTCCCATTTCGTGAGGTGTTCGGCTTTGTTTTATTCTAGCATAAGGGATTTGTAAATTCATATTTTCCAGGTTTTGGGAGATATCTTTTTAGGAATCTATCTAATAAGGTCTACTTGAGGGCAAGTAGAGTTCAAGTGGGGGGATATTTGATAACATCAAATAGTCCTGAATATTAAGTGTCAATTTCCCCCGATAATGCTCGTTATTTATATCATTTATATGGATTTAAGCTTGTTTTCTATTGTTTTACACTTTCAGGTAAATTACGAGCATTGGAGCTAATGAGACGCGAAAATGGAAACATTACTAAAGATTTATCACATTATGCTTATTTGGAAGAAGTTGGTAACTCATCTCTCACATTACGCCGTAACTACTGCGTGACCCAGAAGTCCAACTTATCAAGAGGTTACGCGTAACTCCTCCAAAGATTACGACGTAACTCAATTAGGTCAAAAGAGGTTCCACGCCGCTGATACTTACGCCGTAACTATTGCAACACTTACGACGTAACCGAGTTTATTGAAGACTACGGCGTAACTACTTCTTAGGTTACGCCATAACTAGCAGATCTAGTGCATTTACGGAGAAATAGAAGGTTACGGCGTAACTCCTCTATGGGTTACGGCGTAACTCCTCTATGGGTTATGCCGTAACCCAGACCTGGCCTATAAATACCCCACAAATTCCAGCATTTCAAAGCATCTCATTCCACACACAACACTCTGAGAACGTGGGAAAAAGCTCAAGGCAGGTCTAGGGAAGCATACGGAGCTGTTTCCAAGGGAGAAGTCACACCATCACGATAAGCTTTAGCGTTTTATATTTCTTTTACTTTCAATTCATGTATTTCGTACCTTTGAATATTGAATTGATGTGCATGATTATTATGAGCGGCTAAGCACCCTTTGGTGCTAGCCTAGTTATGATTCCTTAATTGTTTTGTTTGCGTTTACCTTTACTTCCGTGCAATTATTTCTAAGTGTATGCATGCATAGTTCTTTGGTAGTCACCCTTGGTTCGGTAGTTTTGAATGGCGATAGAGGCCAATTGCCTAGGAGATATGACCAACTGACCCTAGGTGAGCGGACTGAGACGGGAAGGGTAAGATATGACCAACTGACGACCCTTTCTACTTGTGCGATTTGACCAACTGATCACCTATCGTTTAGATGAACTTAAGAATTGGGGGGTGTAGTGTCTAAGTTCCTAACGGCCGGGTACTCACTATTTAGAATCTAGCATGTAGCGGTACTTAATGACTCGGCTTAGGGGACCAGGAACAACAGGACTTATAACGGTGCGCCTGATATCTCCAATGATGGCATCTTTGCTGATAGGTTAGGGCGAATTGAACAAATGCTGTCCTCTCGAATTTGACCCCACCTGAAGTAATTGGAAGTAGGTAGACGTAGACATAACTAGTTAAGAGGATTAACTAGGTTAGCACCACTATTCCTCTATTGATTTCCCTTCTACCATTTATTTGCTTTTATATTCTGCATTAGTAGTTTAATTAATTAAAACCCTATCAAACCATTAATATTCAGTGACAATTAGACTTAGTAATTATCCGACACACATAGCTCTTGGGACGACCTCGGCTTTACCATTTACTACACTACACACGACCGGGTACACTGCCCGTTAGTACATTAGGGTAGACCATAGGTATAGCGAGACACTATAAATATTAAGACCTAGTCAGTAAAACCTGCATCAAGTTTCCATGCAATTTATTTCACGTGTAATTACACCCTTGAACTTTCAAAAACTTCCCTTTTTGTCCCGAAAACAATGAAATTTGCAATCCTAGTCCAAAAATACCTTTTCGACTTGCACGTTCACTATATTTTCACAAAAGCTTTTCAATAGCTTATTCTTTAGCTTTTTAGCTTATTTTCTTCTCTAATGGGCCGGGTAGGCTATCTTTGGGCTGAGTTTTTAACGCAATTGGGCCTTAAGGCCCAATACGGGTGTGCTTGGTTTTCGACAATAACATGACATGAAAGGAGTTTTAGAGGGTTTCATGGGTTTAATGGAGTTGACTATGGAGTCGACTTTGGATTTGTAACGAGGTCTAGTACGTAGTCAAGTTTTTATTTAGTGAAATAACTATCAAGTATGCTTATACACTTGGTTCATACGCTACAAAAATAAAAATGAATTCGGGTACACAAAGAAAACGTGCAATGTGCTATCTAAGCTTAACATGTTGTTAGTTTCTTGTAATCTTATAACATTCTTTCTATGGTGGATACATTTTATGTGCGTGAAATGTGTATACGTGGGATATCAATTTTAACAAGAGGATAAAATGAAATGTTTTGAAAAGAAAACTTACTATACTCAATTGAATGGTGATGGAATGGAAATGAACGAGGTTAGAAACGGACCCTTGCTCCCTAAACCGATCAATAAAACCCTTAACGTTATGCTTTTCTCTTGCCCGATGCTTCCACAGTGGCTAAGTTTGTATCGTGTGGGTGTGTTTTTGTGAGTTATTTTGTAGGAAAATATGTGATTTATTTGGTGTTAGAAAGGTGCTTATATAGAGGAAACTAGGTATGGGGTTTTGAATATTTTACACTTGTTCTTCCATGGTTTCAAGGGAAAGCAAAGATGTGTTTTGTTGGCTTGGGACATGCTCGATTTTCAGCTGAAAATTAGGGCATGTGCTTGGTTAATTCACGTTGGTGTGGACATAGGGGACACAAGAACTCTTGGACAAGAGGGTCAAAGCTAGTCAAAGTAGGATTAGTGTCATTATTTAATTGTATTAGGGTGGCTTGGACATATTTGATGTTTTCTTTTACACTTTCACACACAACAAGGTGACCAAGGATGGAAGATTTAGTTATGTTTTTGGTTTGGTTTCTCCTTTCTTTTTGTTCGACCTGTTACAACAAATACAAAGAAAATAGTAGTATCAATTTTTCATAAGTTATCACTTGGGTGTGTTGGGCTAGCAGCGAGGCCCAAAAAAAATAAAGGGGGTTGGGCTTGGTTCGCTTGGGTATGGATTGGACTAAAAGAAACGAGGCCCAAGGGAAGTATTTGGTTAGTGGGCTCGGGTTAAACGTAAGGCCCAAGATAAGGTGGGTTGGATCGTGTGGTAGTACGAGGCCCAATAAGTTTCTAGACCCAAATCCGAATTTAATATATTTTTATTTTTATTTATTTCATATTTTTATAAATTTTTACATATATATTATGTATTTTAATATTATTGGGATCGTGGGAAATTTTATTCTGATCACAACGGTATTTTTATAAACGCGCAAGCTGCGTTGATCATGCATACGCCAAATGATATGCAAAAGTGATGTTTAGAAAATTTCATGATGATATAAATCGTGCTTAATTTCTGATTAAGGTCTTAAGTACAATGAAATTTTCCGGGAGCTTACACCGAGTCACCTACTCGAGAGTTCGTAATCACTACACAACACAAACTCCTTGTGGCGGAGAAGCCTTCACAACGTCGCCTACTCTTTATCCAGTACAAGGCTAGACACCGGGTTCTTCCACTAGGTAGAACCAAACCTATCACAACGTCGCCTACACTTTATCCAGTACAAGGCTAGATACCAAGTTCCATTACAAAGGAGGAACTACTACCCAACACTACATAACACCTTACTCAAAAGGAGATCCACTCCTTATAACAACATCAATAAGGATATCAATATCCTTTGACCCAATACTAATCTATCTTGTACATCGACACACCATATCGAATGTACAACCTAGGCACCTTTCACTAATGTCTTTGACTCAACTTCTAGGCACCCTGATGTGCTACGTGTGTACAAGTTTTAAATTTATAAAAGGTGAATTACCAATATTACCAATAACACATACGAGCAAGTATACTCGTCCGTTATAGCAAGATTATGAAGGTAAGTCGGGATCATTCGCAGGGATTTGAGTGAATCTAAGCACAAGTTTGAATCAACAGAGTCTATCCAAAACATATAACAAAGCAAATAGATATAATGAAATTCAGATGATTAAAAACTACACTTGCTTAAACTAGTTTCATATCATAGATTAATGTGATTGTGTTAACCTCTTTAACATGTTGGTTATGATAATTAGTTGGAGGACTAATCTATTGTTCTTACAAGTTAAACCTTCATCAAGATTTTAGTTCATAAAAACAAGCATTACGTTTAACCAATCAATTCAAGATCAATTCAAGTTTCATAAGTCTACATACATAAACTTAAACACAAAAACATCCACTTGTTTCATCAAATTGCTTAAGAAATGGTCAATACAAAAGGTAAACGATCATAGACAAAAGGCTACAATTGATTCTCAACAACTAATCTTACGACCTTTTAGATGTTTCCAACCAATCCAATTTGATAATCAAAAAGCGTTTCTATTACAACCACACCTTAGTTCCTTTGTATAATCAAGAATAATGGGTAAAAACAATCATCCATAGACAAAATGATTATGACTAGTTGAATAACAATAAGTTCTTTCGACCTCTACGATTAATATCAACTAATCAAACTTGATTAACAAATGTCACTACGAAACTTTAGCACAATTGGATCTTAGAATCAACTTGAAATTGAATTAAAACATGTTAACACAATCACTAACTAATCATATGATAATCAACATCATTTAAGCAAGTGTATAAAGAAACTAGCCACTCATAGCAAACATGAACATAAACTCAGAACTTTGAACATTAGAAAACATGATTAAAAGTCTTACAATGCTTGGAATAAGATTACAAATAGTGAAGTAATGATTCCCAAAGTATTGGGGTAGACTTCTTGGTGATTTGGCCTTCAAATGTGGAACTTCTGGAACTCCAAAATTCCCTGGACTTCTAAGGATGAATTTGAGAGCTTAAAGCTTTGTTTGATGAGTAGAAAGATTTATATTTGAAGTGCGTGTCTCATATGCTCACAAATGGCCTCTATTTATACTAATTCCAAAGCCTAGGGTATTAATTGCTGAACTTGGCCTCCAAGGAGTAAGGAAGAGACTAGAATACACCAAGAGAAGGACCTAGAATCGTTTGGATGCAAAGGGGAAACTTAGTGATGAAGATTTGGCAGATGCAGCTTCTCCAGCCGGATCGGTTATATGACCAACCGATCCGGTTGGTCTTCTACAAAAGGGCCAACCGTTCCGGTTGCGGGTGGCGACCGAACGGTTGGTGATGGCATTTGGCGTTTCTGGTCATATTCCAACCGATCCGGTTGCACTTGCAACCGATCCGGTTGGATTTCCTGAGTTACGGAAACTTGATCTTTTCTTTCTTAATCTTGTAGAACTTGGTTCTTCAATCACTATGGTCTTCAAAGGTCCTTGAGATACTGATTTAGGCTTCACTGAAACGGGAATCTTCCATTTGCTGAACATTTCTTTACTTTCCTTCCGTTTCCCTGCACTTGGTTATAAACACTAGACAAACATCTTTTGATGCGTTTAAGCACTATAATTTCGCAAATATAACCAAATAACATATACAAAAGCACACATAACGCTACTAAAAACATGCACAATATGAGCGTTATCAAATTCCCCCACACTTAAACTTTGCTTGCCCTCAAGCAAATCTAGGAAAAACATCCACTGGTACAAGATCGTGATTATGAAAAATGTGATGCAAATCAACCTTGTATAAATACTAGAGAAGATTCATCAATTATGCTTTATAAAGGTGAAACATCAAGATGTTTGACAATATCCAATGATTTTCTTGCATGATTAACATTTCAAAACACCTCACGAAAAAGGAACGAAATATAATTCACTCAATCACTCATTTTAGTAGAGTAACAAGATAAATCACACTCATTGCTTAGTCATGACTAGATTATTACCATAAGCTTGTACAAGAAACAAAACTCCACCGACGTGGCGTGAGCACCAAGTAAAAACATCTAAAGAGGACTTTTATTCGGGTTATAATGATATGGCTTAGGGTTAAGGGTATGGATAAGGCATGGGAATGTATATGAAATTGGTGTTAAAAGAAAAATGAAATCAAGTCTAATACCCGTGTTGCTAGCTACCAAACATTCTACGAACCAATAAATGATTATAGCTTCAATTTCTTCTTTTTTGCTTTGCCATGACAATTGTTCTTCGATCATAGCACATTGGCTATTTTTTTATTTTTATTATTTTTTTTTAAACTCAGAAATGGCTCAATCAATCTCACGAGATGTGGTACTCATAATCATTTGAACAATCTTCACTTTCCAGGCGACTAGCAACCAACCGTTAGACATTGATACGGGGTAAGCTAAGGTTTAAAGTGTAAAATCTTTTTGTATTTTCTGGTTAAGCAAAAATGAAAAGGATGGCTCAGAGGGTATAACTAGGGGTATCTAGTGCTAAAAATGAGCACTACAAATGGGTCCATGTGGGTGGTTAACTAACCAATGCGGTTAGCTAATATATCATTAGATGTAAAATGGAAGGCCATTTGGGTTAAATCCTAAGGTGCCTCTTTATCACACGAATTCACTTATATCGCACGAGTGCGATCTCACTGCGGTCTGGTAATGATTTACAAGTACAAGTTCTAGAATAAATAAAATTACCGGCACACTCATAGCAAAAGATCCAAGCATAAAAGATGTATGTTGTTTATGAAATAGGCTTAAATCCTCACAATTTGTGGAAAAGGGCTAAAATATGTGCTAGCAAATGTTTATCGATCCCAGAATGGATTGCAATAGTAATCGGAACACATCTCGAAGTTTCAAATATTACCAGTTTTTACCAGTGGATTGATCCAGTTATTCTAATATATAATCCTAAAAGTGTGAAAACAACTAGATCACAAGGGCAAACAAAATTTAAAATTTAAGCATGAAAACTCTAATTTTTCCTATTCACCCCCCCCCCCCACTTAATGTAAACATTGTCCTCAATGTGAAAAACGAACTTCAAAGCATAGAAATAGGGAAAATAGAAATGAAACCAGATATGTCAATGAGTTGTCAGCTTAAAATTCTTTTCTTCATTCCTAGCGTCCATATGGAGAAATCATTACCTGCACAAAATCTTATAAACAAACAAAAGGTTTTATTAAAGGGTGGCACCCCCACACTTAAGTTCAACCAAATGTTTAAAATTTGGGGAGTGACCATAGAAAATCAAATCTGAAACACACGGGTTGCCTCCCGAGAAGCGCTTGTTTTATTACCGAGTAATCAGCCTGACTCGAATCTTCCTGAATTCACTTGGCCACAAGAGCAGCCTTGAACATTTTGAAAAGTTCGGGGATATACATGAATTCTTCACCAGTAGCTTCAATATCGTCCCAGACGAATTCAGCAGATGGTTTCCAAGGAACAATTTGTGGGATTCTTCCTGGAAATGGTGCTACAAAGGTGATAGTATCGAATTCATTTTCAGGGGAAACTGTGGCAACTGAAACTTCATTCGTTTGCTCCTTGTCGTAATATAACTTGATTCGTTGCCCATTAACAATGAAACTTCCATCCTGTTTGTCATAGAGTTCGACATACCCGGATGGATATCCATGTTTAACGATATATGGTCCAAACCATTTTGGTTGTAATTTAGGAGCTTTGAATTTGAATTTCATGTTGAAAAGCAGAACTTTATCTCCGGCTTTGAATTCTTTTCGAACTCGTAGCTTTTTATCGTGATAAGCTTTTGTTCTAGCTTTATACAGTTTGGAATTTTCATAAGCTCGGAGTCTTAATTCATCGAGTTCGTTCAATTGCGGGAATCTCTTTCCTCCAGCTATTTTGAGATCGGTGTCACAGTTTCTGAGAGCCCAGTAAGCACGATGTTCAACTTCGAACGGCAAATGACAAGTCTTTCCATACAAGAGTCTGTAAGGAGTTGTGCCAATTGGAGTTTTATAAGCTGTACGAAATGCCCACAGAGCATCGTCAAGTTTCTTTGCCCACACTGAAGGATTGTCCTTCACTGTTTTCTCTAGTATTCTTTTGAGAGCTCTGTTGGTATTTTCAACTTGACCACTTGTTTGTGGATGATAGGCAGTCGCGAATCGGTGATGAACTCCATATCTTTTCATGGTTTTCTCCATTTGTTGGTTACAGAAATGAGTTCCTCGATCGCTTATCAAGGCCTTGGGAATTCCATAACGAGCGAAAAGCTTTTTGAGGAAATTAACGACGACGAGCATCGTTCGTTGGTAAAGCTTTTCTGCCCATTTGACACATAATCTATAGCAACGAGAATGTATTCGAATTTGTGGGATTTAGGGAAAGATCCCATGAAATCTATTCCCCAAATATCGAATATTTCACACACTTGGATACTTGTTAATGGCATTTCATCTCTTCGAGAAAGATTGGTGGTCCTTTGGCAAGCGTCACAATTTTGAACAAGTGTGTGTGCTTCTTTGAATATTGTTGGCCAATAGAATCCAGCATCAAAAACTTTTTTAGCTGTGGTGGAAGGACCATAATGTCCCCCAGTTGGGCCATGATGACATTCGTCAAGAATCTTGCGGGTTTCGAAACCAGAAACACATCTTCGGATCATTCCGTCGGGACACATTTTGAAAAGATATGGCTCTTCCCAAAAATAGTATTTAAGTTCCGAAAAGAATTTGCTTCTTTGAGCATGAGTTAGACCTTTTCTGAGAATTCCTCCTACGAGGTAGTTCGCAAAGTCAGCAAACCAAGGATCGTCAGTTCCATCGATGGTCATGAGAGTTTCATCGGGGAAATAATCATCGATTTCCTCTTCTTTTAACTCCTCAAGATCGGGGTTTTCAAGACGAGATAAGTGATCAGCGGCAAGATTTTCTGCTCCTTTCTTATCTTTGATTTCGATGTCAAATTCTTGAAGTAGAAAAATCCATCGAATAAGACATCGTTTAGCATCTTGCTTGGTGAACAGATACTTGAGCGTTGAATGATCGGTGAAAACGACTGTTTTTGAGAGCACGAGGTAGGATCGGAATTTGTCGAATGCGAAAAAGACGGCCAGTAATTCTTTTTCGGTGATGGTATAATTTTGATGAGCACTATTCAGTGTCTTGCTAGCAAAATATATAGGCCGAAAGTGTTTTCCTTCACGTTGGCCTAAGACGGCTCCAACAGCAAAATCGCTTGCGTCGCACATAAGTTCGAAGGGTAGTGACCAATTAGGTGAAACCATGATCGGAGCACTAGTAAGTTGAGATTTCAATGTTTTGAAAGCTTTTATGCAATCAGCATTGAAGTCAAAGATAGATTCTTTCTCAAGAAGTTTTGTCATCGGACGAGATATTTTTGAAAAATCTTTGATAAATCGGCGGTAAAAACCTGCATGTCCTAAAAAACTTCTAACGGCTTTGACGTTAGTTGGTGGTGGAAGTTTCGAGATAACATCGACCTTTGCTTTGTCTACTTCCATTCCTGCACTGGATATTTTGTGGCCAAGCACAATTACTTTGGTCACCATAAAGTGACATTTTTCCCAGTTAAGGACAAGATGTGCAGCTTCGCATCTTTCGAGAATTTTATCGAGATTAGAAAGACAAGCTTCAAATGAGTCTCGAAGATGAAAAGTCATCCATGAAAACTTGCATGGAGGTTTCTAGCATGTCTTGGAATATGGCGATCATACACCTTTGAAAAGTCGCAGGTGCATTGCAAAGACCAAAAGGCATACGCCGATATGTAGGTTCCAAAGGCAAGTGAAAGTGGTCTTTTCTTGATCGTTAGGATCGATAGGAATTTGGAAATATCCTGAAAATCCGTCGAGGAAACAAAAGAATTTATTTCTGCCAGATCTTTCAAGCATTTGATTCATGAACGGGAGTGGAAAGTGATATTTTCTGGTGGCTTTGTTTAACTTACGATAGTCAATACAAACGCGCCAACCAGTGACAGTTCTAGTTGGAACTAGTTCATTTCGTTCATTAGTCACAACCGTCATTCCTCCTTTCTTAGGAACACAGTGCATAGGGCTTACCCAAGGGCTATCCTCAATTGGGTAAATGATTCCAGCATCGAGAAGTTTTATGATTTCCTTTTTAACAACTTCTTTCATGTTGGGATTGAGTCGACGTTGACGTTCTATCACAGGTTTAATCCCTTCTTCAAAATTGATTTTGTGTTTGCGAAATTAGGGACTAATTCCTGGAATGTCGGATGTTTTCCAAGCGAAAACTTGTTTGTGATTTTTGAGGATAGAAACTAAACTTTCTTTCTCACTGTCCTCGAGCAATGAAGATATGACTACTGGAAGAAGTGAGTTTTCCTCCAAGTAAGCATATTCAAGATGATCTGGGAGGGGTTTGAGTTCGAGATATGTGGGTGGTTCTTCGATAGAGGATTTAATTCACATCTCGTTATTGAAAGTTATTTCTTCAAAATTTTCTTCCTCTTCCTCCATTTCTTCTTCTTCTGAGTTATCTCCTTCGAATTCTACTTTCATGAAGTCATCAAACTCTTTGTCAAAATCGGTTTCATTGACTTTTTCAGAAGTAGTCATGAATGGATCGGATTCGTTAAGTAATGTGTCCAATTCTTCATCAGTGACTTCATCAATAATATCGATGTTAAAACAAGTGTCATCACTGGAATGTGGGTAGCGCATCGCTTTATCGATTAGAAAAGTGATTCGATCTTCCCCAACTCCAAGGTTGAGTTCTTTTCCTTTCACTTTGATGATTGCATCAACGGTATTTAGGAAAGGTCTTCCTAAGATGAGTGGAACTTTACTGTCTTCTTCCATTTCCAAGATCATAAAGTCCACGGGAAAAATGAATTTACCGACTTGAACGAGCATATTCTCGGAAATACCCACAGGATATTGATAGGAATGTTTTGCTAATCGAATGCTCATTTTTGTTGGTTTCAGGCTGTTGTTGCACAACTTGGAATACAACGAATAAGGCATCAAATTGATACTTGCACCAAGATCGGCCAAAGCATCACATCTAACATTATTCCCGAAAGTATATGGAATAAGAAAACTCCCAGGATCTCCGAGCTTTGGTGGGATCTTGTTTTGGACAATAGCTGAGCATTCTTCTTTAAGGAAAGTAGCTGATATTTGCTCTAGCTTGCTTTTGTTATTAAGAAGTTCTTTAAAAAATTTCCGTAATTGGGCATTCCGGCTATGACATCAACGAGAGGAACATTGAGTCTAACCTCTTTGATTATTTCAATGAACTTCTTATAACGCTCTTCCATCTTTTCTTTCTTCAGGCGTTGAGGATAAGGAATTTTTGGTGTATATGCCTTGACGGATGGAATGTTTTTCTTTTTGGTGGTTTGAGTTGAGTTTGGTTCATCGGTTTCATCCTCACTATCAATGGTGACAGGAGTATTTTCATTAGGATTTGGTGGTGGATCATACGAGAGACCACTTCTTGTGAAGACAGCATTGATATGCTCATTTCTTGTTTGTGGTGAATGGTACGTCTTATCATTTGATGGTTTTGGGTTGGATTGGGTATTACTTGGCAATGAACCAGATGGTCTAGAGGAATGTTGGTCAGAAAGTCTGCCAAACTTGTTTTCAAGATCTTGAATAGATGCTTGATGATTTTTCTGTCCTTGCTCAACTTTGGCTTTGAGATTGAAAAATTGATTTTTTATAAAATCATTTGAAGATTTTTGAGCAGCCACGAATTCTCTCATGGTTTTCTCGAATTCGGTTTCTTCCATCTTTTTGTCGGGGTTTTGTGGTGGTGGATCGTCAGTTCGTGGTTGAGAATCACGGTTGTCATCCCTTGGTCGGCGATCTTGCCAATTTCCAGAATTTCGACCGTAATAATTACTACGATATCCTCCTTCACGGTATCCTCCTTGAGCGTAATTCGCTTCTCCTTCCTTCGGTCCACCCATAGGCTTATCGTCGCACTCGGATGATGGATGATTTCCTCCACAATTGTTGCATCCGTCTCGCATTTCCTTCATTTCATCTTTGATATCTTTGTATTGCGAGTCAATTTTTGAGGTTAACGCTTCCATCTTCTCCATGAGTTTTGAAGTATCGGTGTTTTCGACAAAAGCAACAGTTTTTCGGAGAGGTTTAGTTTTGGAATCTTTGGACCAATCGAGTTTAAGAAGTACTCTATCTTCGAGCAATTGGTGTGCATCATTGGGAGTCTTATAGAGAAAAATTCCTCCAGCATCAAGGATGCCTTGAGAGATTTCATCTAGTCCATGGTAAAAGATTTGGATAATGGTTCATTTGGATAGCCCATGTCCATGACAACTACGAAGTAAATCTTTCATTCGAAGCCAAGCTTCGACAAGTGATTCGTTTGGGTTTTGAGTGAAAGCACGAATTTCTCCCATTAATCGATCAAACATGGCAGGTGGAAAGAATCGGCTTACAAAATCTTGCCTCATCTCCTCCCAAGTATTGATGATTCTTGGGGTTAATTCATTGTACCATACTTTAGCATCTCCAGCGAGTGATGATGGGAAAAGTTTGAGTTTGATGGCATTGACATCGGTGTCGCCATAACGGAACATGCCGCAAATTTCGATGAATGAATGTGCTTTATGCGGATCGGCCCGTGCACAGCCATCGAATTGACGGTCTTTGATCATAGAAAGGTGATGTCCCTTCACGGTGAAGTTGTCACCAAGATTGACAGCAACAATAGCACTTCCGGGGGTTGGTGCTACGGCTCGGTTGGTTCCTCACATGGGTTGATCGTCCGCCATGGGAAAAGGTAAATTGGTGAAAGGGTTGTAAACAACTTTGGCTTCAATGAGGTTATCAAATGGTGGGTTTGGTACTCTTGGTACACGATTTTCCAATGGTATGAAAAGTGTTCTTCTTCTTCTTCGAATCAATCGTTCGGGGTTGGTAAGAGGTGTAATTGGTTCTATTCCCGCTGCTCGAGTGTTCATACAATGTCCTAGAGAATCCAGGCAATATCTAAACACACGGACAAACAACGAAAACAGTTTTTCGGGACAGAAAGGGTAACCGGATCGGTTGCGGGTTGCGACCGATCGGTTAGACCAGTTGGGTTATGGGTAAAATCGTAACCGATTCGGTTGAAGGACAACCGGATCCGGTTGAAGTTTCTGAGAGAAAAATTTTGGTTGAATCGACTGAGGGAAATTCAAAAACTTGCTGAAACACAATCAAATCCCCGGCAGCGGCGCCAAAAACTTGATGTGCTACGTGTGTACAAGTTTTAAATTTATAAAATGTGAATTACCAATAACACATACGAGCAAGTATACTCGTCCGTTATAGCAAGATTATGAAGGTAAGTCGGGATCGTTCGCAGGGATTTGAGTGAATCTAAGCACAAGTTTGAATCAACAGAGTCTATCTAAAACATATAACAAAGCAAATAGATATAATGAAATTCAGATGATTAAAAACTACACTTGCTTAAACTAGTTTCATATCATAGATTAATGTGATTGTGTTAACCTCTTTAACATGTTGGTTATGATAATTAGTTGGAGGACTAATCTATTGTTCTTACAAGTTAAACCTTCGTCAAGATTTTAGTTCATAAAAACAAGCATTACGTTTAACCAATCAATTCAAGATCAATTCAAGTTTCATAAGTCTACATACATAAACTTAAACACAAAAACATCCACTTGTTTTATCAAATTGCTTAAGAAATGGTCAATACAAAAGGTAACCGATCATAGACAAAAGGCTACAATTGATTCTCAACAACTAATCTTATGACCTTTTAGATGTTTCCAACCAATCCAATTTGATAATCAAAAAGCGTTTCTATTACAACCACACCTTAGTTCCTTGGTATAATCAAGAATAATAGGTAAAAACAATCATCCATAGACAAAATGATTATGACTAGTTGAATAACAATAAGTTCTTTCGACCTCTACGATTACTATCAACTAATCAAACTTGATTAACAAATGTCACTACGAAACTTTAGCACAATTGGATCTTAGAATCAACTTGAAATTGAATTAAAACATGTTAACACAATCACTAACTAATCATATGATAATCAACATCATTTAAGCAAGTGTATAAAGAAACTAGCCACTCATAGCAAACATGAACATAAACTCAGAACTTTGAACATTAGAAAACATGATTAAAAGTCTTACAATGCTTAGAATAAGATTACAAATGGTAAAGTAATGATTCCCAAAGTATTGGGGTAGACTTCTTGGTGATTTGGCCTCCAAATGTGGAACTTGTAGAACTCCAAACTTCCCTGGACTTCTAAGGACGAATTTGAGAGCTTAAAGCTTTCTTTGATGAGTAGAGAGATTTATATTTGAAGTGTGTGTCTCATATGCTCACAAATGGCCTCTATTTATACTAATTCCAAAGCCTAGGGTATTAATTGCTGAACTTGGCCTCCAAGGAGTAAGGAAGGGACTAGAATACACCAAGAGAAGGACCTAGAATCGTTTGGATGCAAAGGGAAACTTAGTGATGAAGATTTGGCAGATGCAGCTTCTCCAGCCGGATCGGTTATATGACCAACCGATCCGGTTGGTCTTCTACAAAAGAGGCCAACCGTTCCGGTTGCGGGTGACGACCGAACAGTTGGTGATGGCATTTGGTGTTTCTGGTCATATTCCAACCGATCCGGTTGCACTTGCAACCGATCCGGTTGGATTTCTTGAGTTACGGAAACTTGATCTTTTCTTTCTTAATATTGTAGAACTTGGTTCTTCAATCACTATGGTCTTCAAAGGTCCTTGAGATACTGATTTAGGCTTCACTGAAACGGGAATCTTCCATTTGCTGAACATTTCTTTACTTTCCTTCTGTTTCCCTACACTTGGTTATAAACACTAGACAAACATCTTTTGATGCGTTTAAGCACTATAATTACGCAAATATAACCAAATAACATATACAAAAGCACACATAACACTACTAAAAACATGCACAATCTGAGCGTTATCACACCCTTCAGTAATGCCTTCAACATGGACTTTCGGCACTCTTCACTAATGCCTTTGACACGAATCATTGGCACCTTTCACTAATGCCTTCGATACGACTCTTCGACACCTTTCACTAATGCCTTTGTCTTGACCATTTAGACATATTTCACCTATGTCTTCGACACAACACTTTTAGTAAGAGAGGAAAGAACTATCAACAAGATACCATCAGTATTCTTGATGATGACGAAGCTTGGCAACCCATGGACGAAGCTTGGCAACCTATGGACTTGAGCTTGCTCGACTTCAAGAAGTGGTGATATCGCCTTTAAGAGGAACCTAGAGAATCACACAAACACAAAACTACATAGAAAGGTCCCTTGGATCTGAGGTTAGAGAGTTTACAACACTAAGAGAAAATGTATGTAAAAGGGGTGAGTTATGGCTCACTATTTATAGACAAAATATGCTACTATTCCACGGATCCCTTGTTGGAGGGATCCGTCTAGTGTATTCTGAGGGATCCGTGAGACGCTTCTCATTACCCATGGGTTATGGTTCATGGGTCCTAGACTTTGGACCATGGGTATCCAAGTAGATACAATGTATCTAGAAGATGCAATGCATCTAGTCACTGGGTTATGAGTTAGCTCTATGGGTCATGGATAATACCTATTATGACTTATGCATGATGTCATGCAATGGGTCATGGGTTATGTATTATGCTCCATGGGTATGGGTTATGGACTTTGGGTTTTACCCAACTACATTCAATGTATTAAGTCAATGGGTTAAATACTTAAACTTCTACCCATTCTATTACCCATTATAATACATACTAAGTATGTATATATCTACCCAATATGTAAACACTAGTTGTTGTACATATGCATTACTAAATCATGAAAGCACTATTACTTGTTTAGTGTTTTATGTGAAAATGTAAGTGTGTTAGTAAACTATTGGCTCAAACCATTTACGTATTTTATTTGTTTCGTTAAAATGATTTTACGTTTGTTATCGACAAAACATTAGAAGATCATAAAATATAAATAAACGTTTTTACGGCTTATTTGTATTAACAATTTCCCCCTTTTTGTTGATGACAAAACATAAGATTATTTTAAGGAAAAACTAAAATTCATAAAAGTTTGAATTGGAGTTTTTACTCTCTTCTCCCCCATGGGTTAAGAAAAGAAACTAACACATTGTTTTAAGAAAACATTTGAAAAGAAAGAAAATATGGAAAAATAAAGAGTAAGTGACGAGAAGTGTTCTCGTCTTAGCTCCCCCTTGACGAGTCCATCCCTTTGTGAGGGCGTCAAGTAAGTAGAAATACTAAACTAGTGCATTGCAATAATGTTTGCAAATGGTTTTGTCTTTGTGACGAATATGCTCCCCCTTGATGATTGCACCTTTGCAAGGAGGACGTCATGTAATGTAATCCTATGTGAATGATATTGCAAATGATTTTGCAATGTTTTGCTTTGACAAGAAACTCCCCCTAGCTAAGGGTGTCAAAGTCTTCATGTGTGTATTGAAAATTTACAAAACAAAGGTTAGAAAACAAGTATATAGAGCATAATTTCCTGCAAATAAGACTCAAGTTAGTAGTAAACAAGTATCCTGTTACACGGATCCCACGGTTCCCTCTTTAGAGGGATCCGTCTAAGCTAAACTGAGGGATCTGTCTGTCTGTAGGCTTAAGACAACAATGGTGATGTAAAATGTGATGTTTAACATCAAAATGAGATATGTATTAAGGCTCCAAACATATTCTCAAGACAATATGGCATATTTCATTCAATAAAAATACGAGAAATGATCTACATATCTCTAAAACTAAGAGAATGACTTAAAAATGAAATATGATTCCTAAACTATCTAAGTTAAGCTTAAGACTAGGACACCACTTGAATCCTTAAGCTCAAGGTTATTTAGGTTTGTTGATCTCGTCGAAACGTTCGAGGAGGTGATAAAACATGAAACGTTGATCTTCACGTACTTCATGTATCAAGCTTTCAACATGTTGACAATGATAACAATCTTTGTCATGGCTCAGAAATGGTGGTGGTAGAAATGGAATGGCTTGAGATGGAAGGTTTGGTTGAGATTCCACAAAACAAGGAGGAATTTGTGGAGGTATATTTGGAGGTGATTCAACCGAAGGTGGTGGTGGAATATGTGATGAGGATGGATCTACTTCCATATGATCGGGTGGTTGACTTTGATGATTCCTCATAATCCAAAAGAGACTATTTGAGGGTGACGGAGAAAAAGATGTCGGGGCTAGTGTTGATTCAACACTTTGATTTTGTTGCGCTATTTTTTCTATTGAGGAGAATGTTGGCAATGGTGGAGGATGAGATGGCCTAGGAGGCAAGTCCTCTAGATTTTAGAGGTGTGGTGATGAGAGTGGAGTGGTGAATGATATGGCTCTAGGCACTAAGGGTGATGGTTTAGTGGAAATAGGAGTGTTTGGTTTAGGGGGTATGGTGGTGTTTGGCATTGGTAGTTTTGTGGGAACAATCCTTTTGGGGATAGGTTTGATAGGTGGAAGGAAGATCCTAGCATTTGCGGATTTAACGGGAGATGATTCGGTTGAAGAAATTTCGTGAATAACACGAGCAAGTTTCTTGGATGGTCTTTTGGTGGATGAGTTACCACTAGGAGTTTTCCTCATGATGAGATGATTAAAAATTAGTGATGTAAAGGATTCTAAATGCTGAGAATGAGGTTGTAGATGATGACTTTAGGAGTCCTAACAAGATAGTTTATAAAGAGAAGGATTTGGCAAGTGCATTCAAGACTTAAGCCACTAAGATCCTTTGGAATGTGATGATTTGCATGCACAAGAGTCAACTTCAAAGTTGCACTGATCTAGGAGTTTAATTAAGACAAGATGGAGTGTTTAAGTTAGCAAAGAGAGCTTGAAATGATTGTTTTAGCTAGGATTAGCTGAATCTGTCAGTCGGTTCCCTATAATGAGGGATCCGTCTAGGCAAATCCTAGGGATCCGGCTCTCAGCAGTTAAGAAAAAAGAAAAGTGATGTTTTGTAAGGTCTAGTACCTGTACATTTTTAGTGTTTTAGTCTTCCTAAGCGTCTTAAATGAAAGGGGACTTAAATGATCAAGGGCAATGAATGATGGTAGCTAATGATTGTCTTTTATGGAAGAACATGAGACTTTATGAGTACCAATGAATGATCAAAGATGACACTAGGAAATTTGAGAGTGTCAAGTGGTGGTAAGTGATGTTAGAGATCAGATGCTAACTAAAGATAATTTTTGAAAATTCCTTAAAATTTATAAGAAATAAAAAACTAGTTTTTGACCCATTTTGAGGTAGGGATGACTAAAATCAATTTGCTAAACTTGAGAGAATTATAAAACTAGATGTGTTGACATGTGAGAAATGATGTGTGAGTATAGGAGTGAAAGGATGATGAGTTTGGTGAAATGATAAATCAAAAAGCACTTTTTAATGTGATTATAAGTTGACTATAAGTGAGTGTGATCCCTACTGAGCTTGAGGAAGGCTTAAGTGGTCCTAAGGAATTATGTTTAGCAAGTTTGAAGTTGTCTAGGGAAATGGTTTAATGTATAAAGTCTGCAACTGCATTTCTGTTTGCCCGGATCCCACGGTTCCCTAAGTGGAGGGATCCGTCTAGTACAAAGTGAGGGATCCGTCTCCTACAAAACAGTACCTTCACAGAAGGTATGCAAAATTTGCACAAGGTATCATTTTTTAAAGCCAGTGTTTTCTAAGGAATTTGAACAACTATATAAGCGAGACATCAAACGTTAAATGTTTCATTTCATGAGAAGGATCACATTACAATGATAAAAGATGAAATCTAAGGATTGAACCTATTTGGAAAGGAAACTAAGTTTCTTGAGCATTTTCGATTGATGGATCGTCAAATGGATGATGAGTATTTGCCGATTCAAGGATGAAGAAAGACTTGATGTGAGATGTGTTTAGAGGTTCCATCATCTTATTCACAAGTACGTACAACGGACTTTGAAATTGAGGGTAAAAGTACATGATATGATGATAAAGGCGTGTCAGGAACATTCCATAAGGGATTAGCTAGTTCTTGTTGCCTTGAAGGTTTAAAATTTGCCTTCTCGAAGAAATAGGCGAGATTGTATGGTTGTTGAGTTAGCAAACAATACATTATGTGAGCATAATAAGCGGAAAGAATTTCTCGATTTCCCCTAAGACTCCAAACATTTTCACGTAGAATGACTGCGAGAGGTTTAAGATCATCTCGGATATCACGGGTATAGATTATGTTTGGATCAGAGTAATAGGGTCGAGGTTTGCATAACATGCGAGTTAATTCTTGAAGGGAAGGTATGTGTGAACAATATGGACTATTTTCTTCACGATGGTTGAAGAGAGAATCAAGAGACCAATCTTTAGTGAAGGCACATTGTCCATGATTTGGAATTCGGAGAATGTGAGTAAATTTCCCAAGGGTTAAGACAAACTTTTGGTTTTTGATCCAAAACCAAAGTGATAGAGATCGATCCTTGTTACGAACGAGTTCAACTTGATGGAAGAATTCCAATACAAATCGTGGACAGATTTTCTCGTTAATTCTGAGTTTTGAGATTATTGAACCCACAGACATGATTGCCAGGTGTGTTGGGCTCGAGGGAGATATTAGGAATGTAGACGTGAGTGAGTTGAAAGTCGAATTCATACTCATGACTCATGACAAAACCTACGGAAGTGAGAAGTTAATATGAGGAAATGCAACAAAGGACATTTGAGAGATGAAAAATGATCTCCTAATGTTTTTACTTGATTTTTATTAACAATGACAATTAACTTACTTAGTACATAACATTCTAGTGGGATTTTCCCTTTTATGGTAGATTTTTATGAAATGATTTTTATGTTGCATGAGATTCTGTTTCCCAGTTCCACGGTTCTCACAGTTCCCTTCCAAGAGGGATCCGGCTAGTTAAACTTTAGGGATTCGTGGGTCTGCAGTGACAAAAAATTGGTCTTGACGTAAAATAGATTTTTGCAACTTTTAGGTTTATGAAAAGGAGGTGTGTTCTAGCCAATATTTACTAGTTAAGCATGCATTGTAGGTTTCGAAAGTATGTTAAGTTGAAAGATACAAATGAAAAGAAAATGATAAACACATAATGAAAAACAAATGAGAAAAACTAAGACATTAGTAATGTTTCATTTCAATGCTAAGAGCGATACAAAGGATTGGATATATGATACAAATGTAGATTAACAACACAAAATACATGTCTCCATGAGAAAACTTGATCATGGGATACACGAGAACGATGAGTGTTAAGACGATGATCACGAAGGCGATATAAACCATGATGATGAACTTCTTCCTTGGTTTTGATTTGAGATGAGATGAGATGAGAGGGAAGATGGAGTTTGAATGAGATGTAATTTTTGAAAATGGAAGATTTGAAAATGAGGTTTTGGTGGAGTTGATGAGTGGAGGGAGATTTATGGGGAAGGAGGAATTTTTGAGATTTGTGTTTTGTTTTATTATTAGAAAGATTTGATTTTTGGATTAGGAAAAATAAAAAACACATGTTTATAAATCTAGACTATAGACGGAAGAGTAACACGTATGCAAAAAAAGTTTCCTAACGAAGCTACGAGTAATATATGAGTATGCGAAAAAATAATCATATAGGTTTCTATGCAATCATACTTATTCTAAGCTAATGTTATTTATAAATAAGTTAGAAAGTCATACCTCTAATGTAATTATGAGTGTCTTTTTCTTTTGACAAGAAAAATGTCAATAGACAACTCTGGTTCCTTCGTGATCTAGATGGTAATTAAGATACCATCTTAGGAAAGGTAATCTTGTTACCAAGGAATTCCTATGGCTTGATAAAGATGAGCTTTAACTAAGAAAAATGACAAGAAAGGTTAGTGCAACTTAGTAAGATAACATAAGAGATAAAAATTATAAAGTTGTCATCTAATCAATATCCTACAAAGGTGTTTTTAAGACATGGTGTTAATTTTTGTAAAAGATCTTCTTTGTAGTTTTCAATTATATACGGATCGTGTCAAGTGTTTTAAAGTACAATATACTCTAAAAACTTGGTAACGAAGCTCTAGTACCAATTGTGAAAAACTAGAAGGGGGGTTGAATAGTTTTACCGATTAAAACTTGGTTTTAAACTATTTAAATCGACTTATGTCAATCTGTTTAAACGTGTGTGTTGGATGTTGATAGATAAGCATATGAATAAATAAAACTAAGATAAAGAGTAAGAAGCACAAAACCACAACGCGAGTATTTTTAGTGGTTCGGCTACAAGGACACCTTCCTTGCCCTACTCCACTCCCCGAGTCACCTGCTCGAGAGTACGTAATCACTACACAACACAAACTCCCTGTGGCGGAGAAGCCTTCACAACGTCGCCTACTTTTTATCCGGTACAAGGCTAGACACCGGGTTCTTCCACTAGGTAGAACCAAACCTATCACAACGTCGCCTACACTTTATCCGGTACAAAGCTAGATACCGAGTTCCATTACAAAGGAGGAACTACTACCCAACACTACACAACACCTAACTCAAAAGGAGATCCACTCCTTATAACAACATAACAAGGATATCAATTACCTTTGACCCAATACTAATCTATCTTGTACATCGACACACCATATCAAATGTACACCCTAGGCACCTTTCACTAATGCCTTTGACTCAACTTCTAGGCACCCTTCACTAATGCTTCAACATGGACTTCCGGCACTCTTCACTAATGCCTTTGACATGAATCTTTGGCACCTTTCACTAATGCCTTCGATACGACTCTTTGACACCTTTCACTAATGCCTTTGTCTTGACCCTTTAGACATCTTTCACCTATGTCTTCGACACAACACTTCTACTGAGAGAGGAAAGAACTTTCAACAAGATACCATCAGTAGTCTTGATGATGACGAAGCTTGGCAACCCATGGACTTGAGCTTTCTCGACTTCAAGAAGTGGTGATCTCACCTTTAAGAGGAACCTAGAGAATCACACACACACAAAACTACATAGAAAGATCCATTGGATCTGAGGTTAGAGAGTTTATAACACTAAGAGAAAATGTGTGTAAAAGAGGTGAGTTACAATGAAGAAATGGCTCACTATGTGAAAACGTAAGTGTGTTAGTAAACAATTGGCTCAAACCATTTACGTATTTTATTTGTTTCGTTAAAATGATTTTACGTTTGTTATCGACAAAACATTAGAAGATCGTAAAATATAAATAAACATTTTTACGGCTTATTTGCATTAACATTATCCTAACTTTTCTTTTACCGCTTTTAAGTACCATAACACCCTCACCGCATTTGATTGTTGCTTTGGCAGTGGCTAAGAAAGGTGTTCCAAGAATGAGGGGCATGTGTTCATCTTTCTTAATATCTACAATTGCAAAATCCACCGAATAGATGCTACTTGCAACCTCAATTAATACATCCTCTGCTATTCCTAATGGGTAAACATATGAATGATTGGCTAATGAAAGTCTAAGATTAGTCTTGGTTAGTTTCTCCTTAGTCAACTTATTATAGATTGACAATGGCATTATGCTTACATCGGATCCCTGGTCAGCTAAGGCTTTTATATCTTCTAAGTCACCAATGCTACATGGTATTATTAAGTTCCCACAAATTTCCTGCTTCTTAGCTACTGGTTTCTTAAGAATTGCCACGTACAAAAGTCCCATAGGCATAGTATCATATTCTTCCTCTTTTATTTCATCTAAGAAGGTCTTCCTAAGAGCATCATTGTACCTAAAATTGTTTACTAGGTTAACAATGGTTTTCTTATTGACTTGATGCTTAAGGTAGTGCCCTACAGTCTTAGGTTTATCAAATTCCTTAGCCTTGCCCCCCATCCTTACAATTTGAGCTATTCTCGTTAATCCCAGTATCTTTTTCCTCAACTACCCCATCCTTATTACTAGTTTGGTTTGTGATCTCCTTATCACGAACAATGGAAATGGCGTTAACGAATATAGTGGGGGCAGCGTGGTCATCTTTTCTTACTAACACCTTTTCGGGACCTTCATCTTAGTGTACTCCTTCACTAAGTTCATCATCTCAGTCATCTTCGTCTGCATTTCTTCCCCCTTTTTTTTAAACTTCTTCCTCAATTTTGGCTAATCTTTCCGAATGAGCCGCCATGTATTCTCTCATTTGTGTTTTGAAGCTCGGTGAAAGTGGTAGTGGTGATGAAGAACGAAAGCGCTTTAGGGAAGCGGGGTTTCTCTCGCGACTTGGTGATTCAGAGAAGGGTGTTGGGTTACCGGTTGAGGTAGCGAAGTTGACTGGTGATCGAGGAGTTGGTCCAGGCACTTTCTTTTGTGTTTCAACTAAACAGTCGATATGTTCTTCAAGATCACAAAGTTGCTCTTCGGTGATGTAAGAAGAACTACAAGGTACCGATATGGCCTTAACCGTACTATTAGGAGTTTCATGAGATTCACTCCAATTTTCATAAGACTGACCGGTGAGCTCTTTAATGATATCCCATGACTCTTCCGCATTGAGATTGCTAAGCCTTCCGCCGGCCGCTCGGTCAATGGATCGCTTTGCGAGGAAACTGACATGATCATAAAAGATTTGAACTTGGAGCAAAAGATCAATGCTGTGGTGAGGGAATTTGTGGAGTAAGTCCTTGAATCGAGTCCACACCTCATAAAGGGTTTTTCCTTGACGTTGTTGGAACATTAAGATGTCATTCCTTAACTTGGTAGTTCTCCCCGGTGGGAAAATTTGGGTGAGGAAACGGGTGGTGAGATCATCCCAACTTGAGATGGATCCTGCGGGAAGTCGCTCAAGCCAATTACTAGCTTGGTCCCTGATGCACGTATTCTGACCAGGATTTAATATTTATAAGTCTCGTCTACCTAAGGTCTACCTAATGCACTAACGAGCAGTGAACCCGATCGTGCGTAGTATAGAAGGTGGTAAAGCCGAGGTCGTTCCCAAGAGCTATGTAGATGAGGATCCGATTAAGTCTAAGTGTCACTTGTTTTAAATGGTTTTAAGGTTGAAATGATTAATTAAACTAACGACAAGAATGCCTTTAAAAAAAACTAAAGACAAGAAATAAATTGCAAAAAGTAAGTTAAGGTTATGAAAAATGGTGAGAAAGTGTGCTAACCTAATTAATCATCCTATTATGTAATGTCTATGTTTTCTTAATTACTTCAAATTGATTCAAGTGGGGGTTTAAGTTGCTAGGACCGCATTTGGTCAATTCGTCCTAACCTATCAACAGAGGTTCCTACCCGACGTCAAAGGCCTACCCTTTGGGGAGTCGAGGGTCTCAAGCAACCTAAGCCAAGTCATTAAGTACCCTACATACAAGATTCAAAATAATGAGTGCCCGGGCGCTAGCATCTTAGACACTCATCCCTAACTTCTTAAGTTCATCCATCCGAACGGTGATCCTTTGGTCAATTTGCACAAGATGGAAAGGTAGTCAGTTGGTCAATTCTTACCAGCCCCTTCTCTACCTACTTACTTATGGTCAGTTGGTCAATTCTGCTAAGCAACTAGATACGATCATACTTCAAAACTACCGAAGCTAGGGTAACTACCATCGAACTATGCATGCATACACTAGAAACAATTTATAGAAGCATGAAAACACAAACAATACAATCAAGAAATCATAACTAGGCTAGCACCAATGGTTCTTAGCCGATCATATTAAAAGATACAATAAATTCAATGTTTAACATAATTGAAGACATGAATCGAAGTAAAAGATTGAAGTGAGCGCTAAAGCTTATCGATATGGTGTGATTCCTCCCTTGGAGATGGCTCTGTATGCTCCGTGTGATCTGCCCTTGGAACCCTCTTCACGTTCTCTGCCTTTGAGTTGTGAGTGAATGATGTGAAATACAGATTTTAGGGCTTGTATTTATAGGCCTATCACAGTTACGGCGCAACTTAAGTTGAGAGTTACGCCGTAACTTAATTATCTTCTAAACAGAAGCCTCGTAAAGGTGACTACGGCGTAACAAAAGAAATAGTTACGTCGTAATTGCAGCTCCGCCGTAGTGTTGATTAGAGTTACGCCGTAACTAATACGTCCTTTTAACAGAAGGTTGTTACATCGTAATGCTTGTGAGAATGTTTATTTATTATTATTATTATTATTTTATGTTTGTGATTTGTTTATGTGACTTTTTATTTTTTATTTTTTGGTTTTGGCAGTTTTGCATGTTTGAGACGAAGAAGACGACCCAAAAGGTAGGGTATTTAATATTCATGTTTTCTGTGTTTATAATCTTGTATTATATTTTTTATATTATTAGTCCATGATGTTTTATTTTTTTGCAAAGTTAATTCTTTGCAGGTTTATATTTTTATGTCTTATTTTTCTTTTATGTTTATTTTTTATTTAATTTACTCATTTTATTTGATGTCTTTTTTTTTTTTTTTATGTAATGTGTTTTTTATTAATGAAATTAAATTTTAGTTAAATATATTGTTTTAAGAAAATGAAATATGCACGATGACACTAAAAACCTAGTATTATGTCAAGAAGGAGTGGTGTCATAGCCAAAATTGGTGCAATGGGTCAAAAGTGCTAAGGTAGCATCACTTTTTTTTATAACACCACGTCATAACATCACACTGTATCTAGCGCTCTTAGCAATAAATCACAAGGCATAACACCACCTCGAAATTTTTATTGGTTAAACTCAAGGAGGTGGAATCCATGTATAATATATACTCGATTTGTAGAAATGAAGGTTTTGATAACCTGAAAATCCATCATGTTGGCGGTCTATGGATTTGGATTTTATTTCCCTCGACAAGTTCTCGAGATGCTTTTCAAGAAAATGAATGTATCAAGAGCATATCACGATTGTTCAAAACTGTCACGCCTTCTTTCAAAGTGGATGAACGATTAGTATGGATTGAGATAAGTGGACTTCCCCTTTGTGCTTGGGGTTCAATGGCATTCAAAAAAGCTGCTTCAATGTTTGGAAAATTCATATTTTTTGAGAATGAACAAACTACCTCCATATGTACAGGTGGGGTTTACATTGCAACCAATTGTCATAAATTCATCTCAGAAGAAATTCAAGTCGAAATCAACAATGACAACTTTACGGCACATGTTCAAGAGATAGGGACATGGAGTATTAACATTAGGGATGATTTTCAATCATCACAGAACTCAGAAGATGAAAGTGAAGAATCTAAGATTGGTAATTCGGAAGGCGTCCATTCAGACGATGGAGTAGACGATATCATTAACGAGTTAAACGAAACCATGGACCATAAGGAAGACTTTCCAGATAACTTAAGTCATTATAATAAAGTGAACTGTGATGATCATTTCAAGGAGCCCAAAATGGATACCGAACAACAATCGCATGAATCTAATTCGAATGAACCTAGCCGCCCACCAGGTTTCGAAAATTTCAAGAATGATAATATCTCTTCGAGCCACTGTTCCACTTCTTTTTCTAGGTTCAGAAAGAAAGACATAAAGGGCTTCTCTCTAATCAATGAAATCACTAGAATTATCGAAGTTGGCGACTCTTTAGGTTATGATGTGAGAGGTTGTCGTAAGTCTCTAAAGAAAATGATCGATGGTATAGGCGTTCACATGGTTGACAAATGAATGTCCTTTCTATTAACAGTTGTGGTTAAAAACAGTGGCCTAAGCGTTTATGGATAAAGAATCTTTGCTTTAAACATAACGTTCAATTTTTGGGTATTCAAGAGACCAAGATGACTAAATTATAGGTCTTTCGTCTTAAATCCATGTGGGGTAACTATGTGTTCGATTATTCTTGTAGCATGTCCTGTGGCAAATCTGGTGGAATTATATTGATGTGGGATCCTAATATTTTTGTTAAAAAGGATATTTGGTGTGATGACTCATTTGTTATTGTTAAAGATAGATGGAAAAATTTACAAGGAGATTATTTCATGGTTAACATATATGGTCCTCAGGAACCTACAGAAAAAAGTTTCTCTTTGGAGGCGTATTGAAGACTTCATGCATCACAACAATGGTGCCTTTGTCTTATTTGGCGACTTCAATGAAGTTCGATTTAACTACGAACGTCTTGGTTCTTCTTTTTCTCAATCTCAAGCTGATGTTTTCAACACTTTCATCACCAATAATAACCTCATTGAGTTACCTATGGGAAGCCGTATGTTCACGTGGATGAATAAAACGGGTATGAAGTTAAGCAAGCTGGACCGTTTTTTATTCTCTGGAAGTGCTATTGATGCCTTACCCGATGCTCATGTTACTGCTCTTGATAAATTATGGTCTGACTATAATCCCATTTTGTTTCAATGTAAGAAAGTTGATTACGGCCCAACGCCTTTCAGATTTTATCACTCTTGGCTATATTGCGATGGTTTTGATGATTTTATATCCTCGGAATGGACCACTTTAGGCTAAAGCAACACCACTAAAGACCTTTCATCCCACGAGAAGCTTAAAAGCTTAAAAGCTAAAATCAAAAGTTGGCTTAGAGATACTAAATCCAACGAGAGGCGCCACAAAGAAGAGATGATCGATGCTTTAAAACATCTTGATGTTAAGTTTGATTCTAACAACGCGACTGATGAAGATCGTGATTCTCGTGTTAAGATCCTTCATGATATTGATAAGTTAGACAGGCTTGATTCTTTAGATTTGCAACAGAAATCGCGTATTAAATGGGACATTGAAGGGGACGAAAATTCCAAGTTCTTCCATGGTATTGTTAATCAAAGACGTAGATCAAACTCCATTCATGGAGTTATGAACGAAGGTATTTGGACCACTGATCCCATCCAAGTCAAAGATACTTTCTTAAACTTTTTTAAAGAGAAGTTTGATCTTCATGACTCCAATTGTGATTTTCCTTCTGCTCCCTCGGTCTCCACTCTTAATGATAATGACCACTTATTATTAGAAAAAGGAGGTCACTATGGAAGAGATTAAATTTGCGGTTTGGAATTGTGGTAACGATAAAGCTCCTGGTCCGGACGGTTTTACTTTTGGTTTCATTAAACGGTACTGGGAGATTTTCAGCCGTGATATCATGGAATTTGTGATTAAATTCTTTGATTCGAAGAAGATGCCTTTGGGTTCTAATTCATCCTTTATCACCCTTATTCCTAAGGTTAGCAATCCTATTCACGTCAAAGATTATCGTCCTATTTCTCTCATCAATGTTCATTATAAAATCATCGCTAAAATTTTAGCAAATCGGTTGGCCAAAGTGGTGGACAAAATTATTAGTCAAGAGCAATTCGCTTTTATTTCAGGTAGACAAATCCTTGACGGCCCTCTTATGCTTAGTGAGATGATTGACTGGTACAAAAAATGTAAGAAAAATATGCTTATTTTCAAAGTTGATTTCGAAAAGGCCTTTGATTCTGTTAGTTGGAAATATCTTGACTTCATGCTTCATAAACTTGGTTTTGGCCTCACATGGAGGGCATGGATAAAAGCTTGTTTGGACTCTTCTAGGACGTCCATTTTGGTTAACGGATCCCTACTTCTGAATTTTTGATTAAGCGCGGTTTAAGACAAGGAGATCCGTTATCTCCTTTGCTTTTCATCATTGTTATGGAAGGGCTTCATACGTCTTTAAGGGAAGCTTGTCATTCTGGTATTATTCATGGCATTAATATTGGCTCATCGAATATCACTTTGTCTCATATGTTTTATGCAGATGACGTCATTATCACTACGGAATGGAACGATCTTGATTTGGATAAAATTATTCGCATTCTTCACGTGTTCTACCTTGCTTCGGGCCTTAAAATCAACATTCATAAATATAATATTTATGGTGTTGGTGTTTCTGATAACGAGGTTCTTGTTATGGCCAATAATACGGGATGCTCTCCTGGTGTTTTTCTTTTTAATTACCTTGGTCTTCCTATTGGTGCTAATATGAATCTCTCGGTTAACTGGAAGACTGTCATCGATAAATTTGATTCCAGACTTTCGAAGTGGAAAGCTAATCTTCTATCTATTGGAGGGCGCCTCACTTTAATTAATTCGGTCCTTGGTAGCCTTGGGATTTGCTTCCTTTCCATATTCAAAGTGCCGGATATCGTTTTGAAGATGCTTGAAAAAAAGCGCGCCAATTTTTTTTGGGGAGGCTCTCTTGACACTCGCAAATTAGCTTGGGTTAAATGGCCTAATGTTCTTGCTTCTCAAGACAAAGGTGGGCTCGGTGTTGGCAGCTTGAAATCTTTTAACTTAGCTCTTCTCCTTAAATGGCGTTGGAGGATGATTTCTAATCCTAACGCTTTACGGGTTCATGTCATTAAATCTCTCCATGGTCAAGAGGGTGGTTTTGGTCTTAATGTCTCTTCTTCGAAAGGTATTTGGTCCAAGATTGTGGGATCCTCTAATTTTCTTCGCTCAAACGAGATTATTCCTAATGATTCTATTAGATATCGAGTTGGTTGTGGTTCTTCTATTCGCTTTTGGAAAGACCTCTGGATTGGCAATTCTCCTTTGTATATTCGGTACAACAGGCTTTTCCGTCTTGATAATGAGAAAGACTGCTTCATTTCTGATCGCTTTTTCGACAATCAATGGTCTTGGAATTGGTCTCGCGCATTTTTGGGAACTCGTAATAGTGCTTATCTTGCTTATATGATCAACGAAATTACCCCTCTCGATCTTAATTTTGATCGTGACATTTGCTACTGGTCCTTATCTAACGATGGCATGTTTTCTGTTAGTGATGCTCGGCACATTATTGATGGTCGTCTTCTTCCTGCTCTTGATACTCATACTCAGTGGGATAAATGTAGTCCTCGCAAGGTCAATATTTTTATGTGGCGCTTCAAGCTTGATCGTCTTCCTCATCGGCTTAACCTTTCCTCTCGTGGGATGGATATTCCTTCGATCTGTTGTCCTCTATGTAATGCTAATATGGAGTCTTCTGATCACTTATTTTTCGGTTGTGATTTTGCTAAAGATATATGGAATTCTGTTCGTATTTGGAGTGAAGCTTCGTTTCCTACTTGTTCTACGCTTGCTCACTGGGAGGTGTGGTTTAATTCTTGGCAAGCGCCTAAAGAAAGAAAACGGCGTTTATATGTTATTTTTGCTGCTTCTTTGTGGTGGATATGGAGGTTTCGCAACAACATCATTTTTGGTCTTCATCCTCTGAAGAGAAACATCATCTACGATAACATCCGTTCCTTCTCCTTCTCTTGGCTTCATCATAGAGGTCATATGGCGTGCAGTTGGAATGATTGGCTCAAGTCTCCTCTTGATGTTCCGAGAATTTCTTTGAGATGACTTTTGCGACATGCTTGATTTGTATCGTGTGGTTCGTTTTTCATTTATTTTCAGGCTTTCTTTTATCTTTATCGAGGCTCGTTTGGGATGACATCAAAAACACCTCCGGAGTGAAAACCGGTGGCTCGGCCTCCGTGGGTGGGGGTTTTTCTCTTGTTCTTGACAAGATTTTTTTCATCCCTTTTGTTATCCTCGCAGTTAAAGCGCTCGAGTGTTCTCCTTGTATGTAGTTTGTTTATTGACTCGGTGTTTTAGTTTGAGCTTCTAGCTCCTTGCTAGAAGTCTCCCTTTTTATATATTATCAGCCGTTCAAAAAAAACAAGGCATATTTTGCAATTTACTCTTAATTAAAATTAAATTAAATTTTCATAACTTTAAGATTCACAGCAAAATGAACCTTTTTCATTAGTTTTAACTTTTAAGCACAGTTTTAACCTTGCTTTCATCGGATTAGCAAAGAATCTTTTACTGTTAACCCCAATTGTACTCCTACAAATTGAACAGGTTTAATTACCTGCTCACAATAGCACGATTGTACTCCTTTGACCCCAGGTTCGATTTTACCCAACTAATTACAATGTATTTATTCATAATTTCGATATCTAAACTGATAGGACTATTAGTCCTAACCAACAATTAATAGATGTTTGACAAATTAAAGTGTTACACATCAACGCTTTCGAGTTTATTTGACTCGACGTATGTTTCATAGCTAATTATTACATATGGGTTTATTAGATACAAAATAAGCTGGAAAAAGTGAGTTTTGAAATATAAGCCGAAACTGGCGAAACATGTGAGGTAATAAGCCAACAACCACCAACTGGCCTAGTGGTGAGGCACCCAACCTCGTCTCAAGAGGTCTAAGGTTTAAACCTCACTAGGTACACATGTGGGGTTAGTTAGGGAAAGTGTCAAAAACGGTCTTTGGCGATACCTAGGTTTACCCTCCACGGGTAATTAAACTGATCCACTTACCCATTGTTAAAATAAAATTGTTGTCGTTGTTGTTGTACATGAGGTAATAAGCTAAAAATAAGCTTAAACAAACACCCTTGTAAACAGCTTATGAGCTTATTGTGTTTTCATAGAGTATAACCAAATCCAATAACTATCTTCTACATCGTGTTTTGATACCAGTTATAAGCTAATAATCACTTTTTTGTAAGAGGAGTGATACATCTGTTAGGATAAGCATGTTACTAATATAAGAGTGTATAGGGATAAGGATGTACAGTTGGCTATGAGATGATGATTAGCAATTTACCTCAAATAGGCCATGTATTCTCCTTATATATACTCTCTCATTTGTATGTAATATGCATCGACTCAATAATACAATTCAGATTCTTCCATTATCTTTATCGTGTAATCTTACATGGTTTCAGAGCCATTAAGATCTCTAAACCTTAATTCTTCCGCCCTTTAATCTACCGTCGCCGCCTCCGGCCGCCGGTTAAATGACGGAGGTTCGGAGGGCTCCCTTTAAACCTTAACCTTACTATTTAAAAAAAAAAAAAAAAATTGGATCTTTATGTTTTTCTAGGGAAAAACACGCCCCGTTTGTTTGGAAGGTTCTTAGGGGGTTGAAGTTTTAGAACCAACTTTCGTTTTCTCGTCTTTTCTTTGTTAATTAGTTGATTGTTCATACGGCTTTGTTACCAGTCGACTAAAGTTGACCGTTGGTACCAATCCCTAATGTTGACCGTTGGTACAATAAGATTACCAGTCAACTTAGCCGACCGTTGGTACCAGTCGACTAAAATCGATCATTGGTACGGTTTTGTTATGAGTCGACTAAAGTTATGTTTTTATTATGTTAATGTTTTTTTTTCTAGTTTACTACTCCAGTCCGAGCTTTCGCGATTTCGCCGCTCGGACTGCGGGGGAGTGTTAGGATAAGCATGTTACTAATATAAGAGTGTAAAGGGATAAGGATGTACAGTTGGCTATGAGATGATGATTAGCAATTTACCTCAAATAGGCCATGTATTCTCCTCATATATACTCTCTCATTTGTATGTAATATGCATCGATTCAATAATACAATTCAGATTCTTCCATTATCTTTATCGTGTAATCTTACAACATCAACATAAAACCATCCAAAAAGAAATCCACACGCTGAAGTGGAAGTGGATGAGAAACCAACCATCCGTTTCCACCTCGGCGTGTGGATTTTTTTTGTGGATGATTTTGTGTGGCTCTAGCAAATTTCTTTTTGTAAAAATACATTAGTCGTTTAGTTCAATACAAGTTTAAATGGTTTACATCAATACAAACTTAAATCTTCGCAGTGACGGTGAGAATTTTATCCGAAAGCTTATTTCATAGTTGTGATGGAATTAAATTATTTCCACCAAATCATCCGTAAACTTTTTCATTTCTCTCATTTAAACAAGATAACACTATAACAGGAACATATGTCTAACCAGATTGCATAAATCACATCTGTTTGACTAGTTTCAGTCTTTAGCCATATTTCTTAAATTTACCTATATGACTTGTTAACGACTTTGACGTGATCATCTCAATCTGAATTCTGAAAGGGTTGCTGTTTGATGGTTCTTTGTTTTGCTTATACCCTAGTTAACGCAGAACTTTAGAGTTTTGATTTGATATATATTGATAATTAAACAAAGAATCATAAGAGTAGGATGTTTATATATATATATATATATATATATATATATATATATATATATATATATATATATAGAGTTTGGTTATTGTAAGATGTAAATTAATGTAAAAAGAATAGGAAGTGTTTCTGATTGTTGGATGTAACTAGCTAAATTTGATCAACGGATGAGATTAACAATGGCCATTTAGTAAAAATTAAAAGTTGGTGGATAACTACACATTAATTAAGGGTAAATATGGTATATCAAATTGTGACTCTTTGACCAATTTCAAAATGTTTTAATCTTCGTGCGTTTTTTCTAGCCATCACATAATTAATGACACAAGTTACTTGATTATGATGTAGTAATGTTGTCATAACTTTTTGCATAATTTGTGATGACACATTAATTTGTTTGACACATTTTGCGTGAGACATTATACACTTCAAACCACATACTAAATATTCAAATGACACACCAATTTTGTGACAGTTTTTTTTTGTGATAGATTAAGTCTTTTGACACACTTTGTTTTATAATTAAATTCTAGTGGACACATTAAGTTTTTTTGACACACATTTATGTGACAAACGTAATTTCATGACACATTTTAAGTTCACATTTAGTTTATGATATATTTTAAGTGACACATTAAGTATTTTGACACACATGCCTTTAAAAAAAGTATTGTGACACACGCAGTTTTTTGACACACTTAGTTTCATAACACATTTATATATAATACATTTGAAGTGACACACTAATTTTTATGACAGATCAAGTCATTTGACACACTTAGTTTCATAATACATTTTTAATTACACACTAAGTTTTTTGACACACCTTTATGTGGCACACTTAATTTTTGATACATTTTTTGTGACACAATTAATTTTTTTTGACAAGCTTAATCTTAAGATTCACAAGAATTGGTTTCAATGCAAAACGTTAGATTAAAAAAAAAAAGTTTATGCATGTTGTTGCTTGTTTAAAAGGGTAAAACGTTGGACATAAGAAAAAAGATTATAACAAGAATATATTAATCGTCGACAAAAAGTAAAGGGGTGTTAGATTTTTCATAGTTTACTAGAAGTACCATACATGCTAATGTACATAAATTCTCCTTTTTTGCGCACATGGTAGCTACAAAGATAAATTGGGACGTGCATTTAGTTTGGTATTTGATGTGAAAGTGTGAATTAAACAAATTGAAACTTAAAAATAAGTGGTTAAGGAGGATTAAATGAGTAGTTAAAGAGAGAATGAGTAAATGTCTAAAACACCCTTATTAATAAAATGTCATATTTTATACTTTCAACCAAGGTTGTCAGGATCGCGATCCTGATCGTAGGATTGCACGATCCTACGATCCTACACTTAAAAAACGATCAGGATCGCAACGGGATCGTAAATCTTGTAGGATCGTTCAGGATCGTAGGATCGTAGGATCGTTTACGATCCGATCCTGTTGCTAAACCATTTTTTTGGACTTTTTTCTTCTATGTGAAGCATTTAAGCCCCATGTTTGATTCAAAAAGCCCAATCTCAATCACTAATTCATTGTTTTTTTTTTTTTTTGAACTTTAATTCATTGTTTTTCACAAATGACCATTCGGTTTAAAGTGACAGATGCGCATTGTAGGTAATTAGTGTTAGCATTGGCTAAATTAAGTACAAAATTATTACGATAATGACTAACAATATTTTCACGACAACTACATGCTATTTTTACCAACACACATATGATTTATTAATTTATATTAAGTCTTGCGTATGTACATTTCAAACAGGATAAACAAAAACTGGTTTATTTATTGTTCACCACGAAGTAAACTTTAAAGTATGGGCATTCTTTTTATTTTTTAACGTTATATAGTATACAAATTGACTAAGTGTAGACTTATGCCGAGAGATATATATATAGAACTACAGCCCCTATACAAAAATATACACATTTTCATAGGATCTTAAGATCCCGATCCGATCCTACGATCACGATCTTGCAAAGCCAAAAACGATCCTAGGTAGGATCCCGATCCTGACAACCTTGCTTTCAACCCTTTTTATCCTTTTTACCCAACATAACTTTTTACTTGATCCAAACTATATATATATATATATATATATATATATATATATATATATATATATATATATATATATATATATATATATATATATATATATATATATATATATATATATATAGATTTGGGATCAAATGAGATCAATGTTAAAATTCTAAAAATAAGATCATTTCAACAACCAATAGGAATAGGCCAAGTGGAATTTAATTATTAGAAAAACTGAAAATTAATTAAATGTCTAAAGGGGTATTACATGTATTTAATAAAACCCTATCTAACCTCCAACCCTAAAAAATAAAACACCGGCCTCCATCTTTTTCATTCATACATTTTCCCTAACTAAAAATTCTCTCCCCTCCACAGCACCACTACCAAATCCTGATCGACCACCACCACAACCATATCGCATCCTCACTAGCGTCGAAAAAAGCACTATTGGAAGCCTTGGTCATCGGAAACATTGGCTTTGTTTTTGCGGCGGAGACTCAAAAAAACATTTGATCTGTCAAGGATTCATTATCCCGACGGGTTTATTTATTGGTTCGATCTGTGTGTCAGTAGGGTGTAGTTGAAGGTTAAGTGGTTCTAGTTGCCTAAAAGTTGATAGGTTCGAGTTTATTTGTATGAATCGGCTTGTTATGTGATTTGTTCTCGATATATAATAACAACTGATATAGGAAACCATTTTTTAATGAAGCGGATGGTTCTTTGTTTGTGATAAACTGCCGCAAAGATGATACCCCCATGTTGAACCTAACAATGAACCGTTATCCCGCCAGTTGTTTGTTTGGGTTATCTTAAGAGCATTACCCACATTTTTAGTGGTTACCCATCATATTATTGGTTACATACATTTTTAGTGGGGCATTACCTACGTTTTTAGTGGTTACATACCACTTCCCGACGGCGGATCTTGGGGCGTTAACACCATCAGATTATTAATCTTTTTGTTGGGTTTTGTTGATTTCGAGTTGATACATATGGGGTAAAAAGGTGTCAAAAAAAGGTATATGGATTAGTTTTAATGTTGATATATGGATGTGTTATGGGAATATAGATTTGTTTTGATTTACTTGTAATAGATCTTGTTCTAGTGATCATATATAGTGATTTGTTTTAGTGTACGAGTTCTTATGTTGTTACACGAATCAGTTTTTATGTTTGTTACACGAGTTCTAATGTTGTTTTGGTGTACGAGCTATAATGTTGTTACACGAATCAGTTCTAGTGTTCATAACGGGATTTGTTTTGGTGTACGAGTTCTAATGGTGTATGAGTTCTAATGTTGATTCATCTAGTATTCCGGTTGTGTATTAGTTTGATCACTTTGATGTATAAAAAATGTGGACCATATTTTTTTTATAAAAAAATAGACGAATTTTTGAAAAGATTGACCACATTTGGTTGTTTTTTTTAAGTTGTATACGATGAATCAAATAAAATAAGTTGTGTACTTGATGTATCAAATTAAAAAAATTGTGTATTTGATGTGTCTATTTATTAATGTAAATATATTTTTTAATGTACCTGATGTATCAGTACAATTTCCTGGTGGTCCATCGTGTATTTGTTAATATAAGTATAAAGTATTTTTTCATGTACCTGATGTATCAGTAAACGATCCCATGTATTTATTAATGTAAATATATTTTTAATGTACTCGTGTATTTATTAATGTAAATATATTAAGGACGTGTGTATCAAATGATTTGACAAATAAATGTTTAACCAAAAAATAAGGCTTCATTAATATGTTTTAATTAAATAATGTCTTAATAAATATTTGACCAAAATACCTTTAAAAATTGAATTATTTACTGAAATGCCACTCATCAAACATTAATCTCATTAAATACAAATACAATGATCCAACGGTCCATATTGGGTCTTACTTTTAGAATTTTAAGCATGATCTCACAATAACCCTCCCTATATATATATATATATATATATATATATATATATATATATATATATATATCCATGTAAACATTTTTTTAAACAGGATAGGTGAGGTAGTAAGAGACGTGGCGCTAAAGGACCATAATCTCGTCCTCAATAGCTCTATATTTATATCCCTTGAGAGCAATGGAGCGACTTGGAGATGACGATCTGGTTACCATTTTAAACAAAATCTCCGACCCAATTGACCGCAAATCATTCTTTAAAGTTTCCAAGCAATTCTTAAATGCTGTGTGTATTCGTCTGTGGAAGTTACACAGTTTGTTTCCCGATATGCTTTGGGATATCCTACCCGCATCCCCAATATACTCCAAATTTATTGTTCCCAACCACTTTCAAACATCCACATGAAACTCGTGGCACAGTCATGCCCAAAGCTCGGGCGCCTGATTCTCAGGTTAGAGGAATTCTGAGTGAGGACTTTGATTTTGATAATGATGGTTTGTGTGCACTGGCGAATGCTTGTATCCATTTGCGTGAAGTGGATTTAAGTAGGAGATCACATGTTGGGGACACAGGAGTTGTTTCCCTTGTAAGATCTTCTGAAAATTTAGAATATTTAAATTTGAACAGATACACTAGTGTCACAAACGAATCACTAAAAGCTTGGAGAAGCAAGTTGTTTGAAATTTTTGGGTTTGAGAGGTTGTTCTTTGATTACTGATTTGTTGGAGTATTTGGCATACGGGGTTGTGAATAATTGTTTGTTTGGCTCAGTGTGGGGTTAATGTCACCAACTCGGGGATTTTGGCCCTCTCCAAGTTCCCAAATATTAAGTTTTAAGATTTTTCTTGGTTGATCAACGTAAGTGATATTTCATTGTTTCATATTGCTAGCAATTGTTTGAAACTAAACACGATTAATTTGACGGGTTGTGAGGCTATAACTGGTGAAGGCTTACGTGCTTTTGCTGATCACCCAACCCTTGAAGACCTTTTAGCGTTCGAGTGTCACAATCTTGCTTGGGAGGATGTGAAGTTGGTTGCTTTCATCCGGTTAGAATCTTTTGGTCTGAGTAGCAGAATAGAGACACCGCCTGCCAGTGGGAAGTTCCAAATCCTTTTACTTTGGGAGAAACCGCTGCCATATAGATTGGGAATGATCACTTAGACAATCAATCTCTGTAGGCGGAAACTGTGTTAGCATTTTGTCATTATCATTCAGTTGGGATCTTGTATATTTTTTTTGCTTTGCTTATCTAAGATTGCTGGTAGTTTCATGGACTCTCATGCTGTTTCGAAGGGGGTAGCATTAGTTTGAGTAATCTTCAATGTGCTGCCAAGACTTGTAAAGAACTATTACCAAATAAAAACTGATTTCCTGTGAGCAACGGACATAGATTTACTACATAGCTCATTATATTTCACAACCCGGTCAAGGGAATTCTTCTACTGAGCTTTATTATCATAAACTCACAGGCCATTTTAGATGAGAGCACCAAATGCAAAACATAGATTGATATGTGTACGTTTTTTTATACAAACAAGATGAAGAAACATAACACACCAAGATGGGTCATACATCGATCTTGGCTGCAATATATGGATTCGAATTTGATCATGCCATATGGTGTGGAGTCAGACATACATCTGTGTTCTGGTTAAGGTTTTCAATCTTATTGGTTCATGGTATGGGCATATCGTCCTCCAATCTCAGTGGAATCAATCGATCACGTCCTCGTAACTTGCTCGGTCACAAAAAGTATGGTCTGAATTGGTAAAACGGCGGTTGCTGGATGAAGCGATTTTTGGGGCATCTGATCTAAACTGTTGATTACCATGCTGACTGGACTTATTTTCTGCAGCATCTCAAAAGACTTTTTGACGCTGTTATTCAAGTAGTCATTTGGGTAAGCTGGAAATTCAGAAATGATGTGGTTTTGAGGGGCATTAAAGCTGATCCATTAAAAGTCGTTGAATTGTGAAAATTGTTTTCTATGGATTATAGCAGATGCAGCCCTTGTACCATAAGGTGATGGGATGGGGTTGCTAACCCTCTTTAGCTTGTAATTAACTTTGTATGTTATATTATGGTGTTTTATAGCTCCTTGCTAGGCATCTGATCAATATATTACCTCTTTGTTGGTTCCCACTAATCCGCTTGTATGAGGCTTTGTTATGCTTAAGACTCTAAAAGGTTTATTCGAAGACTCTAAAAGGTTGGAACCTCGGTAGAGACTACAATATAGTATTATAAACGCAAGTTTAAAGCCAAAATCTATTGATTAATTTTGGTTTGTTAGTCACATAAGTGAATAATACATCACTTACATGAACATGATAGATAGTTTTTTTTAAGGGACATGGTAGCTAGTTGACTGGTTCCACTTTTGCCCTTGGTATGAGCTAGGAAAACAAGCTTTTAAGTAGGTATGAGCGAAGCTGATCTAGTAAATCAAGCATTTACTAAGCTGATCCGGTAAATCATGCGTTTACTAAGCTGATCCGATATAGTAGCAGTTCTAGGTAAGAGCTAGCAAAACAAGCTACTGTATTAAATACGGATGATTAGTTTTACACTTTTACTTCAAAGGTGAAGTGAAAAAGTTTTTAAAGTCAAGTTTAGGTGTTTACCAATTATATACTGTTTAAATAAAGATGATATAAAGTCAACAGCATTTTAGTTGAAAAGGACATTTGAACCGACCAGTAATGTCGATAGTCATATTATGTTGTCACCTTACAAATGGGAGTGTGAAGATGAGACCAGCTCAAAGGACAAAGTCTTTTGAAGAAGAGGAAGTAATGCAAAAACTAGTGACCTATTAGACCAGGCGTAATGGAGGTAATTTACGTTCACAATTGCCTACATGACACCACTCACATGCGTCCAACATCATAACGGTTCTCCCCTTTCGCGCGGTGCTTCAATTCTGTGTTTGAGTGTGTTTTGTGATATGTTTGTATTGATGAGGTGTATGTTTCTGCATTGGATTTGGTGATCACCATTACGGGAGTTTGTCACTTTAATGCATCTATTAATGCACAATTATGTAATCAAAATCGACTTGCTATTTTTGTGCTTCATTTTGGTACCAAACATAGTCTTAAGAGATATTTCTCAACTAAAAAATTATGCGGTGTTGAGAATACTTAAATTTTGACCAATCTCTAAAAGTAGCCCATTTTTAAATTGTGGGTACACTTTCAAGGGATTTTTTTTTTTTTTTTTTTTTTTTTTTTAAGCTATGCTACATCTACAAAATGTTTACAAAAAAGTATTCACAACATGAGGTGTTATGTTTTGATCGATGACTTTTGGAATATGTCTTTTATATTTTTATTAACCCAGTCAAAGCATAACACGTCATTTTTGTGAATGTTTTTTTGTAAATCTTTGATGGTTGTATCATAGCTCTTCAAAATTTAGTATTGTGTGACCGCTAGACCGTGCAACTCCATAAAATCTCAACACGTGTGCAAAAGATGGTGGGATGTCTTTTGCTAGACCGAAGTGACGTTTTGTGCGACCAACTTTCTGTTTTGCTTGACTGACATAACATTCTTATTAGATAAGTGGGACCCAACTTTGACATTTTTTTCATTTTTGAAAAAGTCAAACGTAAGACCTACTTTTCTAATAAGACAAAACACATTTTCAAAAAAAAAGTCAAAGATATGTCCCACTTTTCTAATAAGACAAAAATGTCATGTAGATCTAGAAAAACAAAAATTGGTCGTACAAAATGTTACTTCGTTCTAGCAAAAAATATCCCACTAACTTTTGAACACGTGTCAAGATTTATGTGAAGTAGCACGATCTAGCGTTCGCACAAGACTAAATTTGAAACATTTTTTCTCCTGGAAAGTGAACCCACAACTGAAAAAATGGCTAGTTTTGAAAGACATCGTATTTTTTTTTGCCTTTTTACTTATCTTAAGTATAAACATATGCTTATTTTGAGAATATTTTGATAAGCTGGTAAGAAAATGTTTATATAAAACTATGTTTTAAAGTTTTGCTAATAAAAGCTTTTAAGATTTTTGTTAACAACTAATTTTAAAAATATATGTTAAGCCGGTACAAACTAAATCATCTAAAATAACTACAATTTACTATTATTTCTCACACACAATTTAATTCACTATCTTCATTTATCATATTAGCAAAAAATTGCAAAGCATATTTCTAACTATGTATTAATATTAGCAGGTTTTGTGAAACTTTATTGTTATTAACAGCCCTTTGTTAGCATTTGCCATATTTTAACGGAGAATTTCATCTATGTCCTTACAAAATTATAATTTATGATTTTAAGGGCAAAAATGTAAAATAATCATTCAATTACTTCATTCGTCTTAAAATTATAGTCCATATTTTCTTTTTGTGATGTCTCAAAATAATTATCCACTTTCTTTTTCAAGTAAAAACTAGAGAATATATTAGAAGAATATTCTCTTTGAGTGGTTGAGATTCATAGTGATCCTATTTTTATTAAAATTTATGATTTCTCTCTCATGACAATAATTTTAAGATGTAAGGAGTAATATACATACAATATGTTTAAATAAGACAATAATTTAATTAATATCTAAATAGTTATTTGGATATTGATGAGTATTTTTTAAGTTTTGTACAGATATCGATGTAATTATGAAATTTGCAAAGATATTGATGTAATTTTGATGTTTTGTACAAATATAGATGAAATTTTCCTATTTTAATTGCAAGAAAAGTATTATTTTACCTAAATATGTATCTTGAAACCTTTTATAACTAAATTTAGGGTGCGTTTGGTTTGTCGTTATGAATCACAATGGGTATGGGTGTTGGTATAGAGTGAAATGATAATGGAGGGTATGAAGAAACTACCCACACACATAATATATGTGGAAACCTTCACATTTGGGTATCCTTATTCCATTGTGATGGACTCCATAACCAACAAAATAACATTAATGACTTTCAAAGTCATAGACCCACACCCATCCACCCCAACCAAACGAGCCCTTAATACTTTGATAAAAGATCATTTAGGGACAAAACTTTATCTACATACCAAGGGACCAATCCCCACCTTTCATTTATTTTGATCTAATGGCTTAGATTAAATCTGATTTTTACACTGCAGGGGTATTTTAGTCAATATAAAAAGATTTTTTTTTATCTTTCTTTCACTTAAACGCTCTTTAATTTTCACACACACAAAGTGTGTGTATTCTCTCGTTTTTTTCATCTTCTTCATCAGGTAACGCTAATTCGTTATCAATTAAACGATTCTTTCATGGATTCGATTCCAAATTCTTCAGTTTCTTCTGATCGTTCTTCTTCTATAACTGAATCTGCAACTGTATCTGATCCTTCTTCTTTTGATCGTTCTTCTTCTATAACTGAAAACGTCGTTGTTTCTATAACTGAATCTGCAACTGAAGATATTGTTGTTAGTGATGATGTTTCTGCTAAGTATACGGAGGAGATTGTAGCTTATGAACACGGTGATGAATCCGCAGCTATTAAGAGTAAGATGCGTTTAATTTTTGTTTTTCATTGTGTTTTCTGTTTGAATAACAGTTTTAAGCTGTGAATAAGCTATTTAGTTAGGTTTATATTGAATTAAGCAGTTTTAATCTAGTTTTAGATTGAATTAAGCAGTTTTAAGTTAGTTTCAAGCTGTGAATAAGCTATTATTTAGCTTTAGATTGATCTAAACTGTTAGTTTAGTGTTACGTGTAGGAGATGGATAAGGTGTTAATCATTTTAATGCTCTGAATAAGCGATTAGTTATGTTTAGATTCAAATTAAGCTGTTAATTAGTTTTTGATGAATTAAGCATATTAAGCTTTGAATAAGCTATTAGTTTATGCTTTGATTGAATTAAGTAGTTTAAGCTTTTTGAATAAGCTATTAGTTATGATTTGATAAGCACTTTTTATTTTGCATCACATTTGATATCATATGTGATATCACATATGATATATCACATGTGATATCACATACGATATATCACATGTGATATATATCTGTTACATACAGCACATGTGTTATATCATATGTGATCATAAGAACTTGTTTTTGTTTATTTCATTTTTACTTGATCAATGTTTTTATTTTGTACTTTTGTGTTTTTTCAGAACTGATTGCTTTGAAAACTCCTGAATCATTCTCTACTCACTCTAATTTTGATACTCCTGGTGGAACGGTTTATTATATTCCTAAAGTTCCTATCGACGTTTTACTAGCTAAGGGCAATGTTTTTAATTCAGTTGATGAGTGCATTAGTGCGTATATGAAATATGCTTCAAAAGCAGGGTTTGTGGTTAGGAAATCATGTCAGAAAAGGTTGAGGAGCGGTATTGTTAAACAAAAGTATCTAGTGTGTAATAGGGAAGGCTGTCCTAAGGGAATTCGTGTAGACACACTAGATTTAGAGAATAGCGACAAGCAGAAGAGAAGTTCGAACCTGCATATCACAGGTTGCAAAGCACGTGTGATGTTTGAGTTGATCCCTGGTTCTACAAAGTATAGGTTGACTGTTTTTGATAGTATACATAACCATGAGCTTGAGCATAAAGAATATAAGCATTTGTCAAAGACCGAAAGGCAGTTAACATATCTTTGGCGTTGTTTATTGTTAAAGATGCGAGCGTGAATATAGGTGCAACGAGAGCTCATCACTTGTTGACTGGTCTGAAGGGATCGTATTTGCTTGTTCATGGTACAACTGTTGACTTTAAGAACTTTTTTAGGAGTGTGAATTGTTATATAGGCGATAGTGATGCGCAGATGCTTATAGCTAAGATGGAAAATAGACAGAAGCATGTTCCAGATTTTTCGTTTGATTACTTGGTTGAGAATGCTGAACTTTCTGCAATTTTCTGGGCTGATGAAGTTTCCAAGTACAATTACAAAGAGTTTTGTGACGTTGTCTCTTTTGATGCTACGTACAGGACAAATAAGTAAGTGTTTGAGTGATATATATCATATTTTATTGTATTACTTGTATTTTGTCTTCGTTTTTGTTTTTTTTTAACTATTTTTGTTTTTGTTTTTCAGGTACAAAATGATGTTTGTTCCTTTTACAGCAATTGATAATCATAAGAAGTGTGTTACGGTTGCTGCAGGCTTGCTGAAGAATGAAACTGCAAACTCTTATATATGGTTGCTCAAAGCATTTATAAAAGATTTTGGTAAAGCTCCTAGTATCGTTGTCACTGATCAGGACGGGGCTATGAGAAAGGCGATTGAACAAGAATTTCTTTGGATCGAAACAGATTGTGTATGTGGCGTATTACACAAAAGCTTCCTGGAAAGGTATATTATGTGCTTTCTTGTATTTTCTTTTGTTATATCATATGTGATACTTTATGTGCTTTCTTGTATTTTATTTGCTTTCTTGTAGTTTCTAATGATTTATTATATGTGATATTTCATACTTTTTTCATTTGGTAAATCATTTGTTAAATCATATGTGATATTTGTTTGCAGATATGCTCAAAAATTTATGATCACACAGACTTTAAAAGGAAATTCAATCAAATTGTGTGGAATATGTATATTGGTCCTGATGAGTTTGAGTATCAATGGGGAAAGTTATTAGATGAGTTTAATTTGCATAATCATAAGTGGTTAACAAAGATGTTTCGCATACGTTCTTATTGGATTCCTGCTTTTTTTGTGGACTCTCCTTTGTGTGGTTTGATGAGGACAACTTCTAGGTCTGAGAGTGAGAATTCCTTTTTCTCTCATTTTACTAATTCTGGTTCGACTCTCATGAATTTTATGAATTGTTTTGAGACGGAAATGGAGAAACAGAGGCATATACAAGAGAGGTTAGATCATAAGTCGATTGATTCTGTTCCTACACTTAGAACCTATCTTAAGATTGAACGTCATGCTTCAAAGGTTTATACTCGTCCCCTTTTTGAATTGGTTCAAGCTGAAATATTTGCTGGGACATGGTTTTGCCAAATAGATACCAAAAGTTTGGTTGAAGGATCGTGTCTGTTATTAAAGAGAAAAAGTTTATTGATGAATTAATGGAGAAGAAGAAAGCTAAGAAAAAAGAGAAATTTAAGAAAAAAGGTGATGATAATGATAAAAATGAAGAAGAAGAGGAGCCGATTAACTTGTTTCACAGAGAAGATGGACTGTATAAGGTTTGTTAGTTTCTTAACCAGTTTTTTGGATGGTCTTTTAAAGCTTTTTTTAGTGTTAATTTTTATACTTTTATGATTTTGATATATCATATGTGATATATCATATGTAATATATCATATGATATATCATATGTGATATATCATATATGATATATTAAATGATGTATCACATATGATCTATCATATATGATATTTGACTATGTATTGTTTTTTTTTCATGGAGGTTTTGCGAAACATAGAAGATGGATCAGTTGTTCCTGTCAGCTTTTTGTTTGAGTTGGAATATTGTGTAGACACATTTTTTGTGTCTTTAAGAATGCGAATGTTGAAATGATTCCAAATCAATACATCTTGAGGCGTTGGACAAAGAACTTGATACCTGCTGGTTTGAGGAACAAAAGGAACAGGTACGGTGAGAAGAATGAGATTGTTGAGAATTATGCAAATGAGGCTACTTCTATTGTTGATCACTGTGTGCATATGTTGAGTAAAGACGAGACAAGGTTAGCTGCTTTTATTGAAAAGTTGAAGTTGCTAAAGTTAGATGTTGAAGCTGATTGCCCAAATCCTCCATCAAAGGACAAGCTTGATAATCTTGAAGAGCTTGTCGGAGTGCCAAAGCCTCCTGTAGTTCTTTGTTAAGAATCCGTCTGTCTGTAAGCCCAAAGGACGTGAAAAGTCGCGTATAAAAGGTGGAAAAGAGCAAGCTATTGATAAGAGTTCAGTTAATAGGAATGCATGTTCAATATGTGGAGCTAAAGATGGCCACAACAAGAGGACATGTCCAAATAAGTATAGAGTACAAGATGATTTGGTTCAATCTGAAGCTACATGATAAATCTTTTTACTGTTTTTGTCCAAATAAGAATTTGTGATTGAAGTACTTTGAATCTTCTTTGATTGTTTACAGATTTTGTTTACAGATTGTTTACAGATTTTTGGTGTTAAGTGATTTATCTTCTCTTTGTGTGGTTAAGTTAATTTTATGAGAATTATCTAGTTTGTTTTTCCTGATATATATCATATTTGATATACATACAAAATCACATTTGATTTTTTACTGTTATATATCATATTTATATACATACAAAATCATATGTGATACTACCATTAGCACATTTGTTAATCAGATCTCATATAATATGTTTCAAATTGTGTTATAAAACGCGGAGTTGGTTAGCAACATCATTTTATCGAATATATCAGTTTTGTGTAGCAAAACTTGTACAACAGCACATATAATCCAAAATCACATCCGCAGATGTGCCGCCATATTCATTAGATAACCATTTCAGATAGAAGTGTAATACTAGTTACGACATTGTAGCATACGACATAACATTGTGACATTGTACCATAAGACATAACATATTGTTCTAACCATTCTAAATGGCATACGCTATCCCAAATTTATCTAATCAGAAGTAAGTTTCTAACTGCATCACCATTGTCACTCCACCTTTACCCCAAAAAGAGTGACTTCACATCTATTCGTCAGCTCCTACCATCTATCAACTGTTTACCATCTATCAAATTGCACTGGCAACACGGGTTGCATCTTGTTCTTTCTTCTTTTTTTCTATCTGCTCCTTTATGTAGATTTGTTTCATTGCTTTGTCTGTATGCTCCCTTGCAAACGCATGTGCTTCCTCGCTGATTTGTTCTCTGTTACTGTTAATTTCATGCGTTAACATTTTGGTTACATACTTTACTCTCAGCTTGATTATTGCCATTTCTTGGCCTTCTTCTTCAGTTGGAAAGTTCAACTCCCAGTTCTTTGCCGTTTCACCATTGTACATCTCCATGTGCATCATAACAAAAACCCCGCAATCAATCACATTTTCTTTTGTTGCCCATTTGACCTTTATGATTGTTGTCTTGTTTTTCTTTATCTGCTTTGCTTTTGGATGGTTGAATGATTCCAAATACTGTGAAAACACTCTTTTTTGCACAAACAAAAGATTCAATTTACTTACTAGTGGTTTATCATATCTGATATTTCAAACAAAAGACTCAATTTACTTGCTAGTGTTTTATCTTATATGATATTTTACTACCATATTTTAGTTTGTAATATTTAAAACAATTATATCATATATGATATTTTACTGTCATATTATAGTTTCTAATATTAAACGCAAGTTATGTTCTTTCCATTCCAAGTTTGAGTTACTTACCAAAACATCGCATTCTTTCTTGTATTTGGTATCATATGTCTGCCCAGAGTTGGAGTTGTCAATGATCGCTGAAGTTCCTTTGGCTAGATTGAATACAACGACATAGAAGTGTTCATGAGCGATTACTGGGAAGAATGCATGTATAAATTGAAAGAAAATTATATTCATTTTAATTCAAATGAAAGTCGAATCTCTTTCTTCATAATAAGTAAAATAAGTTGTCACCATTTCTACATGTTGCAATGACATGTCATTTGGGTTTTGTTCAAACTCGCTTGTCATGCAATCAAGGAAAGCTTTATATTGCTTAGCTTCATCTTTCTTCGGCAACTCTACCATTTGGCTTGTCTGTTGTCAGAAATCAACAATATCATATAATTGTTAACAAAAAGATTAGTAATTAGTTTCTAAGTGTTTATCTACTTACCAACATTCCTGTGTGAAAGTAATACTTCATCTTGCTTCTACTATTGTTCACCATTTCTTCGTAGTTCAAAATAGAAGCAAAGCTGTCAATAACACTAGCTTCCACCTTCAATTTTGGTGCCAGTGTTTGCATGTTGTCCCTTATGGTAGGGGCTCCCTTTACGCTTGGTTCAAAGACAAAGTCACTACACAAAATTTAAATCATATACATATTATTATCACAATATTATTATTTTTTGTATGATTTTAAATAAGAAATAGCAGAATTACACTGGATTTCCTTCCATTGAAAATAGCGCGTCCGTTATCATCACTTCATCTGGTTGTGGTGGTGTGTGGATTACAGTTTTTCTGTTCATATATGGTGATATCAGAAAACGTGACGGTTTTTTTACTCTTTTTGCCAGATGTTCTTCTTGTTTTGATTCTGTTTCAGTCTCAGCATCAATATCTCTCACCCCTTTTTCTTTCTTTTCTTCCAGTTTTGATGCTGTTTCAGTCTCAACAACAGCTTCTATTGCCATTGGGCTTATACCAAGACTGAAAGATGGTGGCGACATTGATTTTCTTATTATTGCTCTTGTCATTTTATCTTTTGACCCTTGAATTTCTTTTGGACCACTCATCTCTGTTGCCACATGAATTTATTTTGGGTCACTCATCATCTCTGTTGTCCCAGCAATCTCTTTTTGATCACTCTTATATGTTTTCCCATGAAGCTTTTCATATTGTTGTTCTGCTTGACTCACAAGATTATCAATGTTTTCTTCATTCCAAAAATCATCTGGAGTTGCTACTCTCAACTTATAACCCGGTGCTACCTCCACAGTTGGTGTTCCTACTTCCTTTTCAACTTCAATCGGGTTTTCCTTTTCACTCACCTTCGCTACTTGAACTTCAGTTGGTTCATCCTTCTCACTCTCACTCACCTTCGTTCTTTGGAATTTCAGTTTGTTTTTCCTTCACACTCACCTTCACTACTGCAACTTCTCTTTCTTTCTTCTTTTCTGTTTCTTTTCCAACTTCGTTTTCCTTCTCAGTTTTGTCTTCCATTTCATCTTTGCTCTCACCCTCCTTTTCAACTACATTCTCTCTCTCATTCTCCTCTTCACTTTCGCTCTCACTTCTAAATATATTATATTCTTCTTGTTCCTCATCCTCACTTTCACTCTCAGTTTCATTCTCTTTTTCAACTACAAATTTTCCTTCATTTGTTTTTTCTTGATTCTCATGCTCACTTCTTTCATTGTTCTCACTATCACTATCATCATCCTCTTCCATCGAACTACTTTCTATATCGAAATCAATCTTGTTGAACAATCTCTTGTACTTCTTGCACAAGGTCAACATCACCTTGTCTCCCCTGAATTTGTTCAATCCCTCTCTCATAGTCTCAACCAACTCTATCTTTTCTTTTAAAATTATTTCAAATTTCTCATCTATCTTTTCATAAAACTCCTGTAAAATAAGTATTTCAGTTTAGTTTTTTATTGTATATGCAAAATCGTATATGATTTTAAAAAATATCATATATGATATGTAATATCACATGTGATATTAGTGTAATATCACATATGATATTACATAACATATATGATTTAACACTAATATCAAATGTGATATTCATCTTAGTGTGTTACCATATATGATATTTTTGCAAGCACAGCTGAATGTTAGCCTTTGAAGGCTTAGTATTGTCATAGCCTTCGGCTAAAGCGAAGGCTATGCACTGAAGGCTTAAGCGCAGGCATAGCCTTAGCTAAAGCTGAAGGCTATGTCTGTGCCTAAGCTTATGGTTTTGTTTTCTGTTAAGTCTTTTAAAATATATCATAACATACTTTTTTATAACAACATTTTTATAAATGAATTCAATAAAATTACCTCTCTTTCCACTGGCTCTCTGGGAGGCAACGGTTCATAGTATATGTCTGCTCCCTTATACAAATTCAGGCCGGTTTGCTCCTCATCAGGATCATACTCTCCGTGATGCTCTAACGTCCCCAAGCAACCGTCTCTCATTTCCATGTTTATTCTTTTCCTCATTGTAGGAGTGTTCCAACTTCTGAGGGTTGGGCGGTGACGCATAACTTGGAAGCTCTGGTAGTTTGTTGAGTCCAAGTATAGCAGCTTTTTTATACACAAAAATACAATTAAATTTTTATTAGATAATTTTTTATATGAGTGAATCATAGTTGATAAGTTTAATGGAAAATAACTTACACATAAGAATGTTAGAGGACCATAATAGAAGTTGGTACCCGACTTGACTTGGGCCCAGTTTAGCTTACTGATTTGCAAGCATTCCATTATGTAGCTGCACCAATCGATATAAGAGATATCATCATCTTCTTTCACGTGCACGAGGATTTTTGTGGGCACTCTTTCTGCACTCTCCAAAGTGCCCATGGTGCTTGCAAACAAAGTTAAGAAATTCATCTTGAACATGAAATCTGCTTCAGTTGTGCTCGATATCTCGAAGGCTACAGCAGGTGGTGTAATTCGTCCAAGATGAGCATACTGTTCTTCCCATTCTCTAACGAAATCGTCATCATCAAATCTTTCCTCCAGATCTTCCAGCTTTCTTGTCCCCATCGGCACACCTAGCATATCATGAATTTTTTGCCTTGTTACCTTTATTGAACCTTTTTGTAATCTCAATTCTATGCTAGGTGGATGGAATTTATCGATTACATGGTACGCAAATGCAGCTGGAAGTTCAACAATAGGGAAGTTTATGAACCTCTCAAATCCCATCTCTTTTAAGCATTTCTTTCTCTCATTTGATAAACCGATCATCGCTTCATAGAGAGGTTTTGGTGATGACCTTGTGGTACATGTTGGGTAATTTTTTGTTTTTGCTTTGTCCTTTTTCACCTTAAGCTTCTTTTTATCTTCCTGATCTTCAACCTCCTTCTCAACAACTATTTCCTTCTTTCTCTTTTTAGTTTCTTTTACAACCAATTGTTGATCATTCTCTTCTTCGATTTCCTCTTCAGTCTCTTCCACTTCAGTCTCTTCTACTGTCTCAACATCCTCATCATCACTTGTATCAGCATATTTTTCCTCTTCAATTCTCCTAGCATCACCTCTAGTAAATCTTTTTGGAGTAATGCTTTTCTTTTCTGTGGACGTTTCATTTGTTTCTTCGCTGAAGTGTCTTTTTCTTCTTGATTTTTAGTTTTTTTCTTATCTGCTTCATTCTTCTTTTGCTTTTCTAGCTCTGCTCTTTTTTTCTTAGCATTTCTCTGTATTTCATTCAACCTTTGAGCTACTGTTTTTGCTTTATCTGCAAAATTAATTTATATTATATCATTTGTGATTTAGTAATTGAAATATTCTCAGTAAATAATGTGTTTTCTTTAATAACATGATATGTACCTTTAGCAGGGCTTTTCTCTTCAGCAGTTGTTTTTAGTAGTGGAAATTTAGAGATTAGATGCCCTACATCATCTTCTCCGTCATCATTTTCTTTATCTCCTACGTCATCAACAATGAACAATTACTTAATATCATGACAGTTTTACTCAAAGGATTAGGTGCAGGCATATCTTTTTTTGCAAATTTAGAGGCTATGCCTGTATATTACCAAAATTCTTTATAATATCATATTTGATATTAAACATAAATTTTTTAGCTACTTGAATAACTGTTCATTTTTGTCAAATTCTTAGCCACAGGCATAGCCTTCAGCAAAGCCGAAGGCTATGCACTTGCTAAGCCTTTGCTGAAGCCTTTGCTTATCTTCACCCTAGTCAATTCACAAAGTTGAATACATCTTTTATTATATCATATGTGATATTTAACATAAAATTATTGGTAGCTACAAAATATGTTACAAACATGTATTTGTGTTCAGAAATGTTGAATACTATGCCTGTGGCTAAGCAAATGTTAATGATTGAAAGTTTTTTCCAAAGGCTATGCCTGTATCTAAGTCAAATGCTTTGTTTCTAAGAAAATTTTTAAGTTATCACATATTTAAAAGGCTATTTTAAAAGCAAATGTTTATTATATCATATTTGATATAGAATAAAAAAACAGATTTAAAAGCTTATTTTAAGTTATCATATATCCCCACAAAGCATTTTGTGCATCAGTCACAGCCTATTCCTTTGTCAAATGCTAAAGCATCTTATGCGGCTAAGCAAAAGGCTTAGCCACATAAGATGCCTTTGGCGATGCCAAATGCATGTTCTGTAGCTAAACCAAAGTTTTAGCCGCATAAGATGCCTTTGGCGAAAGCCAAAGGCATCTTCTGCGGCTAATCCTTTTACTTAGCTGCAACGAATGCTTTGTTGAAGCCTTTTGCATTCGTCAAAGCTTCCACAGCTGAGACAAAGGTTTAGCCGCATAAGATGCCTTTGGCGAAGCCAAAGGCACCTTCCGCGGCTGAGCCAAAGGTTTAGCCACATAAGATGCCTTTGGCGAAGCCAAAGGCATCTTCTGCGGCTAATCCTTTTACTTAGCTGCAGCGAATGCTTTGTTGAAGCCTTTTGCATTCGTCAAAGCTTCCACAGCTGAGTCAAAGGTTTAGCCGCATAAGATGCCTTTGGCGAAGCCAAAGTCGAAGGCGTCTTATGCGGCTAAGCCTTCGGCTTAGCCGCATAAGACGCCTTCGATAAACACTTCTAATCTCGCAAACCTAGCTTCTAAACTGTTAAAACCTAACTCCTAATCATAACAAAAATCTATAACAGTTCTAATCTCGTAAACCTAGCTTCTAAACTGTTAAAACCTAACTTCTATTTGCACATTTCTTCATCATAATCGCTATAAACACTTCAAAACATCATATAATCATAAATAACAGTTGTAGATATTGAAATAGTTGTTTAGAATGTAAGATTATACCTGAAACCGGTTTTTTGGCCGGTTGTTTGCTCATAGTTCTTTTTTTTCTTAGTTCTTTTAATGTGATTGTTTCAGTGTCGGTGTCTTCCATCTTCTCCAGTGATTTTGATATTTTTTGATGTTTTTTGCAGTGGTTTTTTGATCGGTGAAAATGTGTGAGTAGTGTGTGTTAGGTTAGGTGCAGTGAATGTGAGAAATGAAAAGAAATGCGAGTTTTAGTCTTTTTATATAAAAATACATTTGTCTGTACTTTTATGTGAATCTATGTGTATTTTTTCGTAGGCCCTAGTGTACTTATGGTAAAGGGGGTGATACTCACACCATTTTTTTTATTAATGCACTACAATTTGTGCATTACAGTATTGTACGGTACAAATTGTAATGCACAAGTTGTGGTGCATTAATCAAAAAATATGGTGTAGGTATTAATTCTCTTATGGTAAGCTTAACTTGTGCTCTAAGGCTGGTGGGCAAGGCATAGCCTCACTCACCTTACACATTAACGCCACATCAGTTTTCTCTCCCACTCTTTTCCACTCACCTTTATGCGGACAAAGGACTCACTACTACTCATCTTAATTTTTTTTACTTAAATGTTTTGTTTTGTTTTTTTTTTTAACAAACCAAACGGAACATATTTTGTGCACACAAATCAATTAAGTGAGTTGGTCACCTTAAATTGCCTTGAAATGTGAGACCAGCGTGTGACTCATTTGGGTGTGCATAGTGAGTTGGTGACTAACGAGTGAATGGAAGTAACGTAAGTGACTCACTCACCCCTTGCCCTCCCGCCTAAAAGACACAAGTTAAAAAAACCTTTATTGTATTTTTATGATTATGCATATTTAATAAAATAATAATAATAATAATAAATAAATAAATAAATCCCAAACACCTTTTAAAAAAAATAAATTGGTAGCAATTTTGACCGCTAATCTTAAACCCAGATATTTGCTCAAAAAATCTTAAACCCAGATAGAAACCCAAACCCTGTCATATCCTAACACCATCTTCCCCAACAAAACCTCTCAAAATGACATCCATACCAAAACCAATCCTCTATTCACTCACCCTCACCCCACCACAATCCAATCTCACCAAAACCCACAAACCACACTCACTTCATTACTTCCCAAACACCCGACACGCGTCCATCCTACGCGCCAGCTACGAGGTTGGTGGAGGATACACACAACAAGAGCTAGAAGAAAGATACAAAACAACCACAAAAACAAAACAACAAGAGGATGAGAATAGCTGGAGTCATGAGAAATATGAGGCTTTGCTTAAAGGAGGTGAACAAGTTACTTCTGTTCTTCAAGAAATGATTAACCTTGTAAGAATTAGCCCTTTTATTTTTTATGTTTTTCGGGTTCGGGTCTTTGTCTATTTGTGGCAATTAGCTAAAGCATAGTCTACTTTGATATTTAAAGGTGGTGTAAGCTAATGTTTGGTTATCTTTATAAAAAGGAGAAATGACCGAGAGGTCAAAAAGTATGATTAGTTTTATGGCTAAACCTGCTTGCGAGTGTTTTATTGGTTTGTGAAAATGTAGCGCAACAACATAAATTTTAGGCATATCTTTAGGCATTAGTGATACTTACTTCCCCCTAAAATGATTCTAATACCCGCTACTTTTTTATTTTGTTTTTATTATAAAACTACGCAACTGAAATTACGGAACAGAAAATATAAAGTTTGACAAGACAAAAGGTATTGATAGACAGAAAATACGAAACAAAACTAAACAGAAAACGCTAATTAACTGTCCTGTTCTGTTTATAGGAGGGGTAAAAGGGCCAGGAGGGGGTACCAATAACATGACTAACATGACCCTTCAGTATTATTCTTTAGGCCTCCACATCCATTTCTCTTTTATCCTACACTATTTAGTAGTTATTCTTTACACTTAAATTTACATGTTAGCTACTTAGCTCAGTTTTGAACAATATAATTAGTTAATTACTAAAATGGACCATTTTGAGAAGTTGAAACTTGCTCAAAGAATAATTTTACTGAATGATTTTTATGCAAATCACCAATCATATGAATTGTAAAATTGGTTGGCTTTTATTACAAATTAATGCGGCCTTTGTTGTTTTCTTATTGTTGTATTGTTCATTTGTTATTGGACTATTCACTTAGTGGCATTTCATTAGAGATTAGACATCTAGTAGGCACTCGGTTACTCTCTGCCAGTCTATTAGAAGGAAAGTATAGTTATAGTTAGATTTTTATGCAGAATGCAAGCATTGGAGATGTGTAATTGATTGGGTTTAGATTTCAAAACCATAATTGTTGTAACGATAGTACTTGAGAGGAATCTCATATGTTTTAGACTTTAGTTAGCCATTGTTGTTTTTCTTAGAGAAAAAGCTTGTCCTTGAAGTTTATTGACCTACTTATTTACTGTAGTGTACGTGATATGTTTTTAGTAAGGAGTTAGTAGTTAGGACCAAACGAAGTCTGTTTGAGATGAAAAATGATGTAAAGCTCTTATAACGCTAATACATACTCAAAGTAAGTTTCACAATATAAAGCAAATGTGGCTCAAACCAACAAAAGGTTGCTGTCTAGAAAGTTTTATGCTTGCATACAAGCGGTTACGCAATATCTATGACCCAAAACTGATGTGAATTTTAGCCTACAATGGATGCACTAATATTGAGCTAAGTAAAGATGCATACGAAAACTTACTACTGTTTGATAGTAGAAACAAGGCTGAAACAGACCAAGAATACTGCTACAAAACGACACCCAACCAATGCATAAATACCGTGGGAACAGCAATGAAGCTGTCTAGAATCTAAAATGGTTCTGCGACTGTGAGAAAATATGGGGACTTGTCTTGAATAACTGTTAGCAAGTTCTAGAAGAGACTGAAAACGACCTTCAGATAACCTGATGAGTATTCGGAAGATGCATCAGGTAAAGATGTGCCAGCGTGAGCAGGGATGTGAAATGAGATGCTTAAGTAATTAACCAACAATTCAACAAACTGATATGCAATAAACAAACTTATACATACGAAAACTTATTACCGAGTTTATGCTAGGAAATATATATAAAATAATACAAGTTTTTTGTACTAATACTCTATAAGAATGTGAAAAAGACGTACACATGACTAGAAAGTTGAAGGCTTCAAACCAAAGAGAATGAAATTATTTTATAAGATGAGGCCAACATAGACTACTAACTACCAACCATAGGCAGTTCAGTCAAGCATCAATTATGTGACATTGTGACCATTCAAACATTGTGTCTGGAGCTAAGACATTAACGATAAAATACACCCAACCTTCAGGCATAATCTGTTTATATCCATAGCAACTGTTTATATCCATAGCAACTGTATTGTCACCTAAACTTCTTGTGTTTGGCATGGTCGGGGTATCAACGACTATCCTTGGATTGCTGATGTATTCTATCAACGAATAAACACAAATCAAGTGAAAATCAGCATTCTCAATGGTGAAAGTGTGTCACTTGCTATAACTTCAAAGTTTACACACGTACAAGGGGAACACACATCACATAATGTAAAAGATGGAAAAAATGTTTGTTCATGTCCGATGGCAGTGAGCTTTCTAGCTGCTCATATGTTGAACTCTGGCAAGTGACATTATCGGGTCAAACATCTCTTTGGAATCGGCGCAGACACATGGCAGTTGAGGGATGGCTATAGGTGGAGTCGTATGTTCACGGGAATAAGCAAAGGATGAAGATCAGTCGATGCATCCCTCCACCTTAACCTTCATTTTTTTTTCTAAGATTAATGGCATCACCATAATTTGCTTAAAGCGTAGTATAATGTCCTTATCCATCTGGATGTGGGTTTATTGGATAATCAGGCAACAACTAAGTGAACTTATCTCGCAGCATACATAATTCTTGTAGCGAATAGACTAATTGAGTTAAGGTTTTCTGAGTGAAAGAATATAGTATAAAGAAATCACGATAACTATCTGAAAACGCAATCTCCCTCTGAATCTTCCTATAGGAATCAGGAGCAGTATTAATTCTATGCTTGCAACTGTTTTGTTTGTTGTATCTATGTGGCTGCATTAGTCATGATCATGATATTTTAGTAACTGATGATTTGGTTGGTTTCGATTTGTTTGTTTTACTAAAAAAATATTCTCATTGTTCCTTCAATTCTACTTGTATAACAGTTGGAAGATGACCAAATGGACGAAGAATCGGAGGAGTTGGCAGTATTGTTGGCTGCACAAGGTGTGATTGGGAAACGGGTTGATCAGATGGAGGCAGGCTTCATGATGGCCCTAGATTACATGATTTAACTTGCTGAAAAGGATGACGATGAGAAGGTTATTTTACAAAGTTTTCGTTATTTGGCTTTTATATTACAAACACAGTTATAGCTAAAGTATGGGTCATAAGTCATAACAAGCTTTTGATCGGATAATTTCAGCGGAAGTCTCTGTTGGAGGTAATCAAGGAGACGGTTTTATCGCATCTTACCAAAAAGTGCCCCCCACATGTGAGTATTCATGCTCCATTCTCAGCAGTTTCTTCTACTTATTTCATACAGTGTGAACATTTTTTTTTTCTATGTTTATGTGTAGGTTCAAGTTGTTGGGCTGCTATGTCGAACCCCTCAGAAAGAAAGTAGGCAGGAATTACTTAGACGAGTAGCAGCAGGTGGTGGTGCATTTGAAAGCGGGAATGGAGCAAAAGTTCATCTTCCAGGGGCCAATCTTAATGACATAGCTAATCAGGCTGATGACTTATTGGAGGTGCTTACATTCATTTCAAAAGCCATAATAACATGCCATCTCAATTTTAACGTAAATTCTATTATCAAAATTTGTCTAACTAAATAACCATGTTTAATGCAGACAATGGAAAGTCGCCCTGTTGTTCCTGACAGAAAGCTGCTGGCAAGGCTCGTTTTGATCAGAGAAGAAGCTCGATGTATGATGGGAGGTGGATTACTAGATGAAAGAAATAGTCGTGGTTTAAATACTTTACCACGATCAGAGGTATGTCCAACATCTGTAAATTACCTGAACACACTCCATGGATAGCTTCTTTGAAACTATTTGGTAGCATGAAGTGTGCTTGTGGCGTGCTTGCGGCGTGTGTGTGTTTAACACACACTGACTATAGACTAAAGGTGGCAATTTTTGTCCGTTTACCTAACTTTGGTCTGATTTCGGTTGTGTTTTAGCTCTAATGGGTTGAACAGGTCAATAAGTAAAAGTTGCCTTAAAGGGGTGAATATCATGTGGCATACAACCTTGTATTATTGCAGTATATTTGTTTTGTTAATCATAATTAGCGAATAATTTATTCATAAATTCTATCTAAAAAATGTACAAAAAATGAATTTCTAGCATTACCAAATAATTGAACTGTTTCTAGCTGAACCTTTATTGTCCACCCAACCTGGACCCTTTCTAGCAGTACTAAAGAAGTGAACCGTTTCTACTCGAACCTATTTTAAAAACCCAATCCAGCCCATTTCTAGCAGTACAACTCGTTTCAAACCCGAACCCATTCTGATTCATAACCTCCCCATCTCGCAACATTTACTATAGACAGTAGGGACTTTATTGAAAGGTAATGTTTCTATGATCACTTAACTATATAGATTAATACTGCAAATTTTATGGGTGCAGGTTAACTTCTTGAATAAACTGATTGCTCAAAAACCTGGGAAGCCGGTGCGTGACATGATTAAGAATGTAATGTTAGGAAGAGATGAAGGGGCTCACAAAGTTGAAGATGAAGAAAGTAAAAGAGGCGGTAGGATTTCAGGCGGGATTACAAGGAATGTGAGTAACTCAGCATTGTTCCTAATAAATGTGTGAAATGATTCAATTCTTAACATAGTAAAGGCTCTTTGATCTTGACACATTGCTTCTTATGATATTCAGGGTAGTGTTTTGGGTTCAAAACCAAATCCAGTGCGACCTGGCATGTTTCTAGAAACAGTCTCTAAGGTATTATTTGCTTTAATTCACGCTTTTAGGCAGGAAGAAGTTAAAAAGTCCATGTAGGGCTTCCTTCATTAACTGTAGAGGTGGTAACATGGGTGGATCCATTCAGGTTGGGTACCGGGTCAAAACATATATTTTTGGGTAGGTGTCAACGGGTCGGGTCGGGTTGACTCAAAACACCATTTTTCCAAAAGTAGTTTTTTATTATCTATAGTTGGTTCATGAAATATTATTTCATCATTGAAACAATAATCTAGTTTTTGTTTAAGGGTTTTGCTAAACATAGCCCTAAGGGCTATCTTTAAGAAATGGAACTACGCAAGTTTGGTGGTACATTCAGATGATCGTGGGTAGTTATTTGAAGGGGTAAATTACACTTGGCAACTTTCTACCTGTCTGACCCGCTTGCTTCGTTTGTATTGTATTTACACTTCTGACTCGTTAAACACTTGAACATAATACCCTGATCAACTAGTTCATAAGTAAATGGGTCAAAATTACCACCTCTACTTTCCTGAGTGAAATTTGCTTGATTATACATTTTTTAAAAATGTAGGTGCTAGGTGGCATCTATGATGGAAATATCTCTGGCATTACTGCACAACATCTTGAATGGGTAAGTAACTAAGTATGCTCGAATTTTGACCTGGTTTATGTCGAGACAAAGATGATTGCCAACATTTGCTACAATTGATTAAGCTCTAATGAAATCATGTAGATGCAAAAGTTTATATTACGCTCCAGAACGAATCTCCTTACTATTATTTGAATCTAACAAAACAAGATATACCCATTAAAAATCATCTAAAATAGGATCAGTAGGCTGCTAACTTGGTACTTTTTTCTTGATGTTGTTTTCAGGTTCATCAAAATACACTCCAAGTTCTTCAAGAAATAGCATTCTAAGATGTCCACAAGTTGTTCTGTGTGTACACAGTATCATTGTGTGATCAACTAAGAAAAGGTTTGGTCATGGTGAAGTTATAACCTTGCGTGCAGTAACTATTGTAACTAGTTGTGAGATGTGCACTATTATACTAAAAACCTTAAGCGACTCTAGTTGAAAATGTTCCACGTGACGATTAAGCCTCAAGATTTTGCTCCTGGGCTCTGATGTATGCAGCTGACATGTAATTGAGTATTTACTGGGCTCAAAGTAGATCAGTGGAGCTAACTGATGAAGCAACAACTCAAATAAAAAGAAGTGACCCTGAACAGAGTGTATCTGCATGTAGTCATCACCAATCTACGTAGATTTGCTCTATTTTAGGAGGATGATGCTACAAAACTGTTAAGAGGTTTAGCCCTTTGTTAATCTGAAACAAATTGGAAGCTAGAGATGTTAACCATCCTATTCAATTTGTCTTCATTATAATTTTTGGACTTTTGATGATTCTTATCATTTGTAAAATCTATAGCTTTATAGACTGCTTGTTGTGATAATCCTTTAGTAATTTGTAGTACTTGTTACAAATCACTAGCATCGTGGTATATTATGCAAGCGAACATTTATTTTGTGTGTTATTCGACACTATTGATGTATCCGTTGCACGACATTGGGTAAAAGAAATGATCTTATGTAGTTGGATTAGAACACAAGATGCAACAAATGCAGAATACACCGAATCCTGCTGGTTCTTTTGTTGCGGTTTTAAGAAGAAAAATCGGTTCCATATATTACCATCGTAAATTAATACTATAATGTCCTGGGGCATGATTCATGATGGGTTTCCGACAAGATGTAATTTAGAGGCTGAAGATATTGATCTTCATAGTGTGTGTTATGCCCCAATTGCAATGAGCTTCCATGTAACTTAAATGCTGTAAGTTATTGATCTTGATAGTGTGTTATGCCCCGATTGCAATAAGCTTTCAGGTAATACTTCCACGTTGTCTGCAATTGTAGTGGTGCTTCTGGGGGTCAGATGTTATCTCTTGGTGGAGGTTGGACGCAAATGTCCCTCCATCTATTCAGAATATCGCATCAAATTATTGATGTGAGGTCCATTACCGCTTCTCACAAACGTGTTTTGTGGTTCGGGTCGATAGGCTATCTGGAGATACTGAGAAGCATCAATCCTATCAGCATCTAATGCCCCTGCACCCCAAGTCTATTGCATTTTGTTAATGTGAACTCGTTCTCATGGATTGAAAGGTTTTATCTCATCTAGGCAAGTCAGCAAGGATTTTCCTTTGGTCATGTAGCTGTTTGGTGTGCCTCATGGCAGTAGTTTTTAGCTTCTTAGTGGTTTTCTTTCTACACCTCGTTTTTGGGTGTTGATCCATTTTGTTAGTTTCCGGTTTGCTTTCTTTGAACCTTTTTGGCAGTTCTAGAGTTTTTTGGCTGCTTTACGAAATTATAAACTGTTCATAGACAGGGCTGGTCTTGAATTTTCTAATACCCTGAGCGAGCCGGCTAAAAGTTGTCCCTTGTAAACAAACGACACACTACTTTTACGGGTTTAAAACCTCGATCATTATCGTTTTTGATGTCCTGGGCCTGGTTCATATATGAGAAATTGTTGCATATCATAGTTGGGACAAACCAATATGCATTCGGCATTTCAAGACCTTTTATGGGTATTGTGGACTCGTAAGGTTTGTTACATACTCGGTTAAACAAAAATCCCATAAAAAAACGTTGATGCATTTTCTCACATCAGATAAGTTACTGAAGTTATTATTTTGAAGCTAGATTGAAGCTACGTACGTAGCTTTGGTGATGATACTTTAAGGTATTTGAACTTTGAAGTGTTAGCCGCAAAATTCTTTAATTTGAAAAAGGGTTAATTCCATATATGTCCAATTTAAACATTAAAATGTCTTATTTACCCGATCAAAGGTAATAATGTCATATTTACCCAACTTACACATCATATTTGTCATATTTACCCATTTGATTATAAAATAAATTTAAAATGAATTTTCATTCATTAAATTCCTATTATACCCTTAAACTCAATAAAGTTTGCTTGGTATTATCGTTTGCAGTTGTTCTAAGATGTTTATTACCTTCGTTTGTTTTGTATAATTTTAAATCATTTGCATAAAAAATTGATCTCGTAATTATTGTGGAACAACGTATCCTGAAACAGTTTATCGTTATTGAACCGCCAAAGTGTAACCATAGGACATGACTAATTATGTACATAAAGGTTGGTCGTTAAGCCGACTGCAAATGTTGTAAATGGAAACTGTAAAAATCGGTCGGCCAAGTATGAGGTTGAAATATATGTGTCGTTCACATTTCAATCCATTCCCCATAAAATCCCATCTTCATTTCCATTTAATAAGAAAAAGTATCAAGCATTTTCAACTTTCCATTTACCATCCATCTAATATATTATATTGCACTATCAGGAAAGAAGTTTTCATTAAATCATTATCTTTAATTGTTGGAATTCATAATTAAGTAGTAAATTTTTTAATTATAAGTTCTCAAATCGTTAAATCATTATCTTGTTGTGTTAAACAATTGAGGAATCATTATCTTTAAAGGGTACATTTGGAATTTAATGACGTACATCCTTGTAAATTTGGTTTTATAATTAAATGGGTAAATATGATAAATTTGATGATTAAGTTGGGTATATATGACATTGTAGATTTTGATTGGGTAAATAAGGCATTATGAGATTTAAATTGGACATATATGGAATTAACCTTTTGAAAAAATACAATAAAAAAGTTGATGCTTTTATAATTTTTTTTTTTAAGATAATGGTCCATTATCTTCAACCCTCTTTGAATTTTTACTTTTTCTTTTTCTTTTCTTATAAATTCATTCCCTTCTTTTCACATTCATCTCATTACCTATCTTTTATATAATAAAAGAATTACATCATTTCAGAGTGTTTTTGTAAAACCTTTCTCATTGAAAAAATAATTGGGCCAAAAGTAGAGCTCGATTTCGCCACGTAAGCAAAATCGTGTAATGTGATTGGTTAATAAAAGTCAAAATTGAATCAATTTTGGTCAAAACTGAAAATTGAAAAAATAATTGGGCCAAAAGTAGAGCTCGATTTCGTCACGTAAGCAAAATCGTGTAATGTGATTGGTTAATAAAAGTCAAAATTAAATCAATTTTGGTCAAAATTGAAAAAATTCGTGTAGAAGAAAAAACCAACTAAAAAATATATGTGTCAAAAATAGGAAAAAAAAAACTTAGAAAAAACGGAACTGCTTTTTATAAACTTGAAGGACCAAATGTAGAAGACTATGTAACTTTGAATACATATAGCGTATTAAGTTACTGGGACAAAACAAAACAATACAACACATATTACCCACCCCAACCTACATCCCTTTCAGCCACCACCACCCGATCATAACCATTCGCACACCATATAAATATCTGTCAGTTTTAATCATAATATGGTCTTCTTTATTGGGCTAATCAAAGGTATGTTTTTGGTTTAAGAATTTAATAAATAGATTTTTTTGATTTTTTTTTTTTGATTTTTTTTTTAATACGTAATTGAGTTGTCTGGGGATTTAGGTTTCAACATATAACAAGGATCATCATATTTGGTTCCACACATAAGTCATCCCAAAGTCTTTTCAGTTCAGAAAGAGCGGCCATCATAAACTCGAGGTTAGATATTTGAGGCATGTATGTTTAGAAATTAGCACTTAATAGGACATGCTAATCTTTTTAGTATCTTGATATGTCCATTTTAACAATATATAAACTTTTATCTAGATAACAATTCCATTGGGTGTTGGTTACTTACAAACTAAGCGGGGCATGCCACTTATATAGTTATTAGTTCTTGAATTTTAAAGATTCATGATATTTTGGTTTATACAATTTAAACGCTCCGATATCGGGACCGATCTCTTTGGCGTGTAATGGACATTAATGAGAATAGATGAAGACCACTCGGTAAAAGTAATATTTTGTTTTGCGACTATATTTGACCATTTTGGGTAAAAAGTTTATGTGCGTTACTCTTGATTGGAGAAAAGGACTTAAAATGTGATATGGTCTCTAATAATTCGTAACATACTTGCATTACTTATTCTTTATATTTCTTAGACAACGTACACACACATCTTTTCCAAGTGCGTTTAAAAGAAAAATAAAAGAGGGTTTTACCATAATCAAATCAAGCGGCTGACAAAAATTTGATTTGGCGAGTTACAAAAACTACCATTTTAGTAGCTAATGCTGTCATTATGTATTCCTGAAGAAAAATATAATATTATGTCAAGATTACTCTTTTAAGAATAAATTTTCAGTTACAAGGAATGTTACAATTTAAACCTTAAATAGCTCTGATTCAATGGGCACATCTACAATGCTAAAAGGATCATCAAAAAGATAAATGACAGCATCTTGATAAAGTGCCCTTGCTAGCTGCACCCTTTGTTTTTGGCCACCACTCAAATTAATGCCTCGATCACCAATGATGGTTTTATCTCCATGTGTAATTTATATACGATGCAAAAGTCAAATAGGTTGAATGTGACCAGTGAAACTAAATACTCAATCATTATAAACTACTTATGGTTTCAATTTAAACTTATGTATATGTGTTGCATCAGCAATTACGAATTATGGGTTAATTCTGTAGATATAAAGGATCAAGTTCAAAGAAGCTACGGAAGTTGAAAATGTATGCCTTTTTATCTATTGCAAGTAGCTTAGTGTCAAATATAAATACGATGCTTTCTTTCACATCTGAACTTTTCACAATTTCAGCTGAAGTACTGTTTATTTTTGTCACTATATCTGGAACCTGGTTTTTGAGTTTTTTTATTATTATTTATATGGTTAAGATTTTAAACCTTTTTTAAAATTGAATTGCATGATGTGATTTATTTCTTTGATCAGGTGTTGAAGATGAATATGGATCAGCACAATAGACATTGATCTTATGGACATTTAGGCTTATCATTAAGACATGCCGTTTACTTGGATTCTTGGTAAAAATGGAGTGTCTTGAAAACTACCCCAGAGCTACGCAAAAAAAGGTGTTTTTGTACTTCTGATCTTATACTTTCTAAGATTGTTTATGTTATGGCCGGTGAATCACTGCATATTTGCCATATATAGTTAGGTAAAGTTACAAAATGGGTCGTATTGGTATAGGTTGATTGCTAAATAATTGATTCAAACACCTTTTAGATGGATTTCAATCCGGTTAGCTCTTCCGACCCATTTGATTCATTGCATTTTTGGTTCGATATTTTATCTTAACTATTTGACCCTTAGGGATAAAAACTAACCCAAGTCGACCTATTAAATGGTCAATATTATCACGGAGTAGATAGGAAATTTCAACCTGCAAGTGAAAATGTAACCCAATACGAGCCATTTAAATAAAATTGATGGCAAAAGAGGTCTTATGAGAAGCATATACGAAACACACATGAGATTCTAAAAAGTTGTTGTATTACTGGATTCATTTAAGGTTACTCTAAATATGTTGCACTTTCACCTCTTATGTGCAGCCTAAACCTGGATTCCTAGCTTACTCTAAATTGGTCGTTTGTTGAATGTCCCGGATTGTTGCTAATGGGTGTTTTCCTTGCAACACAATTGGTAATAACATTTATACTTATCAAAATTTTATCATGTTTTGCTAATCCTGTTTGACACACCAACTATTATGTTTATAAGAAAAAGAAATTTAGAGTTTTGGACCAAAAAAATTTTGTTGACCTGTTCTAAAAGGCCTGTTATAAAACGTTATTAAGTGTCTTTTTTCATCGTTTATATCTAAATGTGGAGTTGTATAGTGAAGTGAAAATGCATTATTACATTTAAAACTTACTGTTTTTTTCGTGGAGATGTTTACACTTATCCACTTCTTGAAAGCCTTATGATTGTGATGGGGAATGAGCCACAAGTTGTGGGTGTTCTTGATAAAATGTCTCCGAGTAACTCTAAACCTAAAAATGAAGATGAGGAGCTCAGTGAGAAAAAAAAAGTAAGACGACTTATATGTTTAGAGCGACTATAACCTTTGCTGTTGGAGAGACCAGATAGGAATTACTTGTGGAACCGTGTTGTGGTGACTGTTGGAACTAAGCAACTGATTTCCCTACAAATGGTTGAGTTATACAATCAAGGGGTTCTAATATTCATCGTTATATTCATTTCAGTTGGTTACAATTGAGTTTTAAAACAAATGGTCGGAGAGCTTGCCGAAAATGTAGTAGTTTAAGGGCATGCAAACAAGCAGGTAATAACCTGCAACTTTCTTAATCCTTTATTTATTCAATTGATCAGAAATTTTAGTTTGGCATACACATACATTTTTTAGTTCCAATTGAAGTTGAAGTGTTAGACCCGTATCCCCGGATACAAATAGGCCCCACCTTAGATGAAATTGACCAAGGTTTAACGTGATTGGTTAGTCAACGAATGTTAAATTGACTAGTCAACTCAATAGTCAATCTATTAATTAACAAATATTGTGTTATAGTTATTGAAAGTAGAGGGGCCTAAGTTGTTAAGTTATAAAGTTTTATAAAGTGTTTAGTGGCCAAATATGAAGAATGGGACTTGAGGGACCTAATGTGCCAAATAGACAAACTCATCACCTACAATAGTCTGGATGTTTCTGTTATCCTCATTGGAGTTCCAGAAAAGTGTGGGTGTGTGTGAGTGTGTCATGATATGGAGAAGGGAGGGAAGAAGAGACCAAGTGATGATGTTCAATCATGGTGTCTATGTATCCCAAATCAAGTAGTGAAGCCCTAGTAATGATTCTCCTCAAGTAAGTACTTCTATCCCAAGTTAATTAAGGAATTTAAGGTTAGGGTTTATGAACCCTAATTAAAGAAAATTGGGTAAATGATGTTAATAAGTATTATTGAGTAATTGAAGAATTAAGAGTTAGGGTTTATGTACCCAATTTGGGAGAATTGGGTAAATGGTGTTTTGAAGCTAATTAAAGATTATAGAAATTATGAGATGATTATATTGGGTGTAAGTTAATAATTTAATAGGGTTAATTATCATATAATCATTGGATGGTTATGTGATAACTAGAGGTGTTTAAAGAGGATCCATGGTTGTAGTAATCATAGTTTAGTAACTTGATTATGTGTTTATGATAATAGTGATTTGGCCTAGATTGCAAGGGTGGAGATGATGTTGTGCTTGGTTTCATTAGCTTGGGATCAAGGTAAGTAAACCGGTCATTATATGTTGTTATATGATTCTCCACATTATATGTTATGTGATTTTGTTATGCTAAGAAATGAGGTAATTGAATATATGTTTATGTAAAGTGGGGTTGAGACTAGTTTGGCTTAACTAGTCATGAAGGATAGGCAAGGTGGACTAGGCTAAGGTATGTCAATGTTGACCCATAGGAAATGTTTTACTTAAGTGAATCAAGGTACGTGTTACTGTTTAATGATTTGCAATGGTTAATGAGTTATGATGTATAATGTATGAATGTCTATGATAACATGTTATGAACGCTTTACTTACTAAGCCTTGTGCTTACGGTTTAAGATGTTAATGTTTTGTAGGGTTAAACGTGAAGGAAAGGTAAAGCTTGGAAATAAGGCTTAAGGATTCTAATGAGGAAGTTAAGAAGGTTGGTAAGAAAGTAGGAGCTTAGGTAGATACCGAGCTCAAGTAAATGTTGTACCCCCCGGAAGTCTAAAATGGTTTGTAAATGTGTCGTCACGTGTCAAAGTGGTATGTCATGGTCTTTGAAGTAATTGGGTCTTCAAACGGTATGTTATGACATGGTCTTGGTGTTTATGGTCATGTTTAAAGAGGTGTTTGGAATAATGTGTAATTATACCCATTTTGAGTTGTAAATGGGTTAATGATCATGAACATGATTTAATATGTTAAGTTAATGCTTTTTGAAAGGTTTGAAGTAATTCGAAAGTGGTAAAGGTTGTATGTATTGAAAATGGGTCAAAACGGGTATTTTACATAATACCCGTCGTTTTTATAAAGTACCATTCCTAAAGTCAATTGGTTAATGTTTATGCATGAAAATGATATATATGAGGTCTTAATAAATTCTGGAAATTTTGGTGTCTTTCCGAGTAATAGATGTCATTTTCCGGAAAATGGGTCAAAATTATATAAAAGGGATATGCAGAAATGGGGTGTTTGGGGCAAGGTCTATTTTAACCCATTTTGGGTCAAACGGGTCAAGAATGTTTGTAAAAACAAAGTATATGGATAAATGTTTGTAAAGTGGTTAAAATAGTTGGAGAACTAGTGGAGAACTAGTTTGGAGAACTAATTTGGAGAACAAATTTGGAGAACTAATTTGGAGAACTAATTTGGAAAAATCATATCTTTTTAACCGTAAGTCGTCACGGGTCGAGCCACCCGTCATTTCGAAGATAATTGAGTCTAGTTTCATGTAAAAATACTTTCAAGGTTTAGTTTGTTACAGAATTTTATCAGTTCAACGATTAGTAACAGCATGTCAGTTTTAAGTCAAATCGTTTCCGCGTAAAAGTTTAAATTTCAATGATTTTAAGTCGTGTCATTCACGGGGTGTTACAACTTGGTATCAGAGCTTCGGTTTAAGTGAATTAGGTTTCCACTTTAGGTTTCCTAGACTTAAACCACTATTAGATGCGTTGAATGTAAGAGAAGTTAAAGCGAGAAAGTAAATGTTTAAGTTTTGAATCAGATCATGTAATAGTTTACATGAACCTAAGTTGATAATAATGAATGTGTGCTATAGTATTGATCTTTATGTGATATAAGTCCGTAGAGGACTTGAGGTATCTAAATGATTAGATTCTCGTACACCTTGGTTAGTGTCGGTGATCGTATTATGATTATATGAATGTGTGTTGGAATAACGGTATGGAATGTGATTAGAAATGATAAGTGTGCTAAAGTATAATGTGTGATAGCAAGAAAAGAATTGTCACGCTAATTGTTAAGCATCTATTAATGTGAAAAAGTAATGAATGAGATTAATAAATGATGTCATGTAATGATGAAATGAAAATGGTATAGCCAATGTGGTAATTACTAAAAAGGGATGAGTTAAGAATGTAATAATATGTTGTTTAGAAAAACGTGAAGAGATCGTGTTGATATTTAAAATGAATGTAAAGGATAAACATATGTTAACAAAGGTGTTATTAATCTAACCTATGTAAGGTTAGAAGTGGAAAAGAATCGAGTGGCCTAAAAGAGGTAATGGTAAAGATGTGGAAATGGTTAGCATGAGTTAAAGAAGGTAAGTTGTAATGAGAAGTGTAAACACATAAAAATGTGTAAATATGACAAGCGGGGTTTCATATACCAATGATGCTTGCTTAAACTTAATAAAAGGAATGGAAAAATGTGTGTGTTAAAATGTTAATGACTTGGATCCAATGTTAAATGTGAAAGGTTAAAGGTAGCTATCATATAACGAATGAGTTAATGATAGTTAATGATGGTATCCTTTGGGATGGCCGAGCTAATGTTAATGGTGGTATCCTTTTGGGATGACCAAGCTAATAATGTTAATGATGGTATCCTTTGGGATGGCCGAGCTAATGTTAATGGTGGTATCCTTCGAGATGACCAAGCTAATGATGTTAACGAAGGAATGTATTGCCTTCACCGGCAAAGGGTTGCTTATATCTTTGGCATATAAAAATCCCCAAAGTAAGTGTGATAATGGTATGGATCCAAGTCTAAATATTAAAAGTAATGTGAAGTGTAAAAGAACGAAGAGAAAGAAAGTAAAGTGAAAACTAGTAATAAGTACGAATGTTATGTCAAAAGTGTATAAGTAGGACGATTTATTATTTCCTTGATTAAATGGATTGGGACGCCTTTTCATTTAATTAAAGAAATTGTGAATCTCTGAACCATGAGTTTATGTTTCTTGATTTACATAGGCTGGGCGCCTTTCCATGTAAATGGGGAAATATAAATGAGTGGGCTTATGTGTTCTCGACATGGCGTGAGTAAGGTAAAAAGGGTGGAAAACGAAAGCCTAGAATTAGTTAGAAGTCTTAAGAACTAAGATAGGTGAGATAGAATTAGAATGTGACTTTTAAATTGAGACATTAAGTGAAACCAATCATTTAAGTGTCTTAGTATGACTCGAAAAGATTAAGAAATTGGTAACGATGTTATAGCATGCCTTAAGGCGTGGTTCAAATGTGAGTAATGATGGAAATAGATGCTAATTAATATTAGCACTCATATATATATGAGTGAATGTGAAGGTATAAGTTAAAATTTGACTTTTTAAAGTCAAACCGTTGAAACTTCTTATGAGACTCATAGTCTTTGACGAGAAATTTATTGTAAGAAATAGAGAAAATGAGACAATGTAATGAAAACGTTAACGGAGTAAGGGAATGACCAATGTAAGATTAGTAGATAATAGTTATTGTTAAGTTATGAAAGTCAAAGTAAGCAAGATTTCCGTAAGTCAATCTTAACACTTTGTGGAAATCCTTAAAATGAAATATCAAAGATAAGGAATTATAGCAAATTGTTAAAGCGGATAATAGAATGACTATGGTAGAAATGAAATGATAAGTTATATAGGTTAATGTTTGACTTATGTAAATTCAAAACGGCGTAAATTTCCTCAAGTGGCACATAGTCCTTGATTTACAAGTTAAGTATAGTAAGTAAGAATGTGATGTGATGGAAATGAGGTTGGCAAAATGATACAATGATTATACTAAATGTGTCTTGTTTGATATAATGACCTTAGTAAGAGTTGGACGCTCTAAGAAAGTTAAATGAGAAATAGAGTGGATTAAAGATTTTGAATGTGTTAACTTGTGTTGCAAGATCACTTAGATAATTGCAACGAAATGTTTGAATGAAAGTGTGCTTAGTACTAAGAATGAGGTTAAGAAATGACCAAGTCATGGTTAGTAATAGACGAGAGATTTTGGGGATGAAATCTAAATAAGGGGGTAGAATTATTAGACCCGTATCCCCGGATACAAATAGGCCCCACCTTAGATGAAATTGACCAAGGTTTAACGTGATTGGTTAGTCAACGAATGTTAAATTGACTAGTCAACTCAATAGTCAATCTATTAATTAACAAATATTGTGTTATAGTTATTGAAAGTAGAGGGGCCTAAGTTGTTAAGTTATAAAGTGTTATAAAGTTTTTAGTGGCCAAATATGAAGAATGGGACTTGAGGGACCTAATGTGCCAAATAGACAAACTCATCACCTACAATAGTCTGGATGTTTCTGTTATCCTCATTGGAGTTCCAGAAAAGTGTGGGTGTGTGTGAGTATGTCGTGATATGGAGAAGGGAAGGAAGAAGAGACCAAGTGATGATGTTCAATCATGGTGTCTATGTATCCCAAATCAAGTAGTGAAGTCCTAGTAATGATTCTCCTCAAGTAAGTACTTCTATCCCAAGTTAATTAAGGAATTTAAGGTTAGGGTTTATGAACCCTAATTAAAGGAAATTGGGTAAATGATGTTAATAAGTATTATTGAGTAATTGAAGAATTAAGAGTTAGGGTTTATGTACCCAATTTGGGGGAATTGGGTAAATGGTGTTTTGAAGCTAATTAAAGATTATAGAAATTATGAGATGATTATATTGGGTGTAAGTTAATAATTTAATATGGTTAATTATCATATAATCATTGGATGGTTATGTAATAACTAGAGGTGTTTAAAGAGGATCCATGGTTGTAGTAATCATAGTTTAGTAACTTGATTATGTGTTTATGATAATAGTGAGTTGGCCTAGATTGCAAGGGTGGAGATGATGATGTGCTTGGTTTCATTAGCTTGGGATCAAGGTAAGTAAACCAGTCATTATATGTTGTTATATGATTCTCCACATTATATGTTATGTGATTTTGTTATGCTAAAAAATGAGGTAATTGAATATATGTTTATGTAAAGTGGGGTTGAGACTAGTTTGGCTTAACTAGTCATGAAGGATAGGCAAGGTGGACTAGGCTAAGGTATGTCAATGTTGACCCATAGGAAATGTTTTACTTAAGTGAATCAAGGTGCGTGTTCTGTTTAATGATTTGCCATGGTTAATGAGTTATGATGTATAATGTATGAATGTCTATGATAACATGTTATGAACGCTTTACTTACTAAGCCTTGTGCTTACGGTTTAAGATGTTAATGTTTTGTAGGGTTAAACGTGAAGGAAAGGTAAAGCTTGGAAATAAGGCTTAAGGATTCTAATGAGGAAGTTAAGAAGGTTGGTAACAAAGTAGGAGCTTAGGTAGATACCGAGCTCAAGTAAATGTTGTACCCCCCGGAAGTCTAAAATGGTTTGTAAATGTGTCATCACGTGTCAAAGTGGTATGTCATGGTCTTTGAAGTAATTGGGTCGTGAAACGGTATGTTATAACATGGTCTTGGTGTTTATGGTCATGTTTAAAGAGGTGTTTGGAATAATGTGTAATTATACCCATTTTGAGTTGTAAATGGGTTAATGATCATGAACATGATTTAATATGTTAAGTTAATGCTTTTTGAAAGGTTTGAAGTAATTCGGAAGTGGTAAAGGTTGTATGTATTGAAAATGGGTCAAAACGGGTATTTTACATAATACCCGTCGTTTTGTAAAGTACCATTCTGAAGGTCAATTGGTTAATGTTTATGCATGAAAATGATATATATGAGGTCTTAATAAATTCTGGAAATTTTGGTGTCTTTCCGAGTAATAGATGTCATTTTCCGGAAAATGGGTCAAAAGTATATAAAAGGGATATGCAGAAATGGGGTGTTTGGGACAAGGTCTATTTTAACCCATTTTGGGTCAAACGGGTCAAGAATGTTTGTAAAAACAAAGTATATGGATAATTGTTTGTAAAGTGGTTAAAATAGTTGGAGAACTAATGGAGAACTAATTTGGAGAACTAATTTGGAGAACAATTTTGAAGAACTAATTTGGAGAACAAATTTGGAGAACTAATTTGGAAAAATCATATCTTTTTAACCGTAAGTCGTCACGGGTCGAGCCACCTGTCATTTCGAAGATAATTGAGTCTAGTTTCATGTAAAAATACTTTCAAGGGTCTGTTTGTTACAGAATTTTATCAGTTCAACGATTAGTAACAGCAGGTCAGTTTTAAGTCAAATCGTTTCCGCATAAAAGTTTAAATTTCAATGATTTTAAGTCGTGTCATTCACGGGGTGTAACATGAAGAACCTAATGTGAGGAATTACTTAAACATGCAGTCAATAATGTCAGTGAGATGGATAAAGAGCTTGGAAATTGTCCGTTATGTGAGCCAGGTGATGCATAGCATATTGATACATACCCTACTGATGATCACTTAAATTATGATGCTTCTCCGACACATGTCATGGTTTCCCTGGTGGGTAAGTCTCAATTTCATAATATTGCACATCACTTAAATCCTAAATCTGGAGTTGGCAATATGGGTAGTTAGGACGGGTTGGGAAACATGTCAAATCATTTCAATACAGGTCGGAACGGGTCAAGTTCAGTTAAACCGAATATTTTTTTTATCCAAAGTCATAAAGGTAAGACGCACGGGATCTTTTCCCCGACATATAGTTTCTTTAAGTGTATTCCGAATGTTCGAAACCTCGATTTTTTTGTAACAATAAGTAACACGTTAATTATTCATAAGCTACATGAAAGGTAAGACTAAAAACTAACCCGTTCCAACCCTTTACCTAACCCATCGATATTGGTACCTTTAATGATTGATGTACAAATGAGTGTGTGTGAGTGCAATCAGTTTGAGATAATTCATCTATTAGGAGGGTGCTGGTAGCTTTTCCATATCGTCTCAAGCATATTCCTTTTTTAAATATCCAAAGGATCAGACGGCTTCAAAAACTCCCAAATCACGACAGTTGTAGTACATGAGGAATGCATTCAGCCACAACAGGTGTGTTAAAGCCTTTCCCCTCATTTTTGATATTTCTTACTTCTTAGTCAAGATATTCTAAAGCTCATACTGAATCTTATTGGCATTTGGTAAAATAGATAATATACTTTACTCTCTCGATCCACAAAGTATTGCTATGTTTGACTTGACGCATAGTTTGTTTGATTATTTATCAACTATCCGAAGATACCCTTTAATATAGACAACGTAACAAATCTTTTGGACCCAAGATATCACTTTCCTTAAGAGAATTACGCCCCCTGCTATTTTGCTTCCATGTTGATGTCAGATTTCCACTCGGATTAATATTGCCTAACAGAAGTTATACGACGTCGTTATAGAATGCTACGCACAAGCCCAAGATGGGATTAAAAGTATTGTCTGATTGCAATATAGTTTTTCAGTTTTATTGTCTACAAATAACCATTTATAGTTTATATTATTAGCATAACCATTTATAGTTTATATTATTAGCATGGAATAAGCAATGAACTGCCAACTTTCCTTAGTATATAGTATACCAATCAAGAATGAATTTGTATAACTAATATCCAGGTGCCCTGTGTTTTACCAACAAGCTCAAGATCATATGTATAGTGTATAATATTCTTTAAGTAGTACAAGGAGTGACTAATGATCATTTTACCATCATTAGAACTAGGTGCTTAACTTTATATCTCCGATGTGGGACCGAATTCGTTAACATAATATATGCAGATCTGTAAGTCAGTTAAAGATGTCCTTATAATATGACATCAGAAGCTTTCTTGCAGGGATGTATAGCATTTTTAACTTATTACACCATATGAGGTATTGACTAGGACACAATCTAGATCATTATCTACCACACAATTTATAACCAAAATAAAACTTACACATAAAAATATTACAGGTGCTTTATGAAAATACATAATCTACCTTAAATAAAAATAACAAAATAAATATTTTGTTTAAATTTTCGATGATGTGGAGGCACCATACTATTGGCAAAAATGTTGTCATACACATTTATCTTACAGTGATCTTAACTGAAACATCCTTTATTAGAAGATCTTAACTGAAAATTAGCAGAAGAACACCAAAAAATTTGCAATTAATCTTTTCGCAAAAACTCCGTGTGTGCACGGGTATTATAACTAGTATCTATTAAATAAGATATACTTCTACACGGCAATTGCATCTTTATTTATCTTACTTGTCACGTTTTCTAAATATGTGTAAGGTATTATTTTTTTTCTTCTTTTTGGTGTATTATACTTTTTTCGTCTTTTTGATGTATCATAGACCAATTGTGTGTAGTACTTAACCATTATACCCTTACCATTTACACACTCAAATTAATCACATTTGGTCTGTGATACACCAAGATAAGGAAATTCAAAAGTTTGATATAGCAAAAAAGATATTTTTTTTAATACGCTACACAAAGTTAAAAAACATGTCAAGTAAGATTTTAACCCCCACATAAACTCTCTTTACCAAATAAGGAATGGATCCACTAAGAAGAAAAATAAAGATAAGAAGAATGAGAACTCTTTTCAGCCACACATTTCAAATGAAAAATGAGAATTTCATAAGAGATGCATCTCTTTTTGTAGATGCATCTGAAATGTGCGACTTTAGTTATTTATCATCCTACTCATTTAACTTTTATTTCTTATTTCATCCTTACTCTACCAAGATAATCAAAACAAAACTCTTAACTCCCTTAACAACAACAAACTCACTAACAACAACAAAATTTACTACTGTTAATCTTGTACACATAACCTATTATCATCATCATCTTCTTCTTCTTCTTCAAACCCTAGATTATTCAGTTTTACAGAAAGCCTCAGTTTGAACAAAAATCACATGCACCATAAATTCCTCATGAACACAAATTATTACATATCCTAAACTTCTCAATATAAAAAAAGGAATTTCAAACACAAATTTCTCAAGAACCCACATCTAAAACCAGGACCATGGCCACTTTCGTCGCCGTTCTCATCTTCTTCGAACTTGTTGTTGTGTTGATTTTGGTTGTTTAAAGGAATGTAAGTTTGTGTGTTTTTTTGCACGGTTGGTTTTGAAGATGATATTTGTGACGTAGGTTTTGAAGATTAGCAAATTTGGCAAGTTTAATGGAATTTGTCTTGATGAATGTGCACTTGAATAAGTGTTATTAGTTTGGAGGAAACTGAAAGTAGGATTATAAATAGTATTGTACAGAGGAGTTGAATGATTTTGAGATATTCAATTGATTTTGTTTATTTCTTGGTGTTTTTGAAGTTTTTGGAGTATAAATATTTTGTTGAATGTATTTGATATTCTTGTGTTCTTCATTTTTTCATTAAAAAAGAAATAAAAATTTAAGTTAGAAAATAAAGAAAGTTGAAGATGAATGTAATCTAATCAATTTAGGGTCCGTTTGGTTTATAGATGGGTTTGGAATAAGATTTGTATTTTGTTTAGGATTTGGATTTGGTTTAAGATTTAGAGAGAGAAAATAATATATTATATATATTTTATAATAAAAGTAAAATAAAAAATACCATTTAAAAATTAAAAAAGAAAGAAAGTGTGATAGTAAAATGAAGGGTCCCACAGGTTTTGTCTCAAACCTTAGCCTCTTGCCTGGAATTCTACACTCCCTTGTCAGTGGGTTTGAAAAAATGATCCACCCTAACCAAACATTAGTTTACAAAGCTCAATCCTAATCCTCCCTCAAAACCCTTAAAACAAACGCACCCTTACTTTTGCAAATGATGAAAATGAACCCAACATTTCATCATATGAAAGCCTGCACTTTCAAATAATAAGGTACGAAACATGCCATCTAAGCACACCAAAAGGACGGTTTTGCAATTTACTTATTTTATTTCTTCTCCATTTCACTGTTCATTTCTACATCCTATCCCTTGTAGGGGTGTTCATCGGTTCGGTTATCGGTTTGTTCAGTTCGGTTTGTTCGGTTAATTTTTTTTTCTGGGTATAACCGAGAACCGAATCGAACCGAATTCAAATTGATTAAACCGAACCGAATAACCGAAAACCGAACCCCCATAACCGAAACCGAACCGAATAACCCGAATTAAATAAATTTAATAATTTATTCATTTATTTATATATAGTTTTTGAAAAAAAAAAATTCAAGCTTAAAAAATGTTATATATATAGTATAAAAGTTTTAATATATTTTATATATATATATATATATATATATATATATATATATATATATATATATATATGCGTTATGAATTGCAGCTTAACAGTAAAACAATAGGAACCAATGAAAATTTGACAAGTGCTATTTAAAGGTTTAATTTAAAATAAAATGATAAACTTAAATACAAGGGTATTATGGGTATTTGGTGCATCCTAATTTTATTCATTTTCCTTTAAACTAGCATTATATCTTCTAAATATTTCAACCATCCCATCACATATCTCTGATTCTCTCATCACATTTACAGATCTACATATTTCATCATCCAAAAAATCATAATTACTACCCCAAAATCGTCACTTGTAAATTCCAATCATCTTCCCATTATCTCATTTAAATCCGACGATATACCCCCAGAATCGTCCTTTTTTAATTTCGATCCCGATCGGACTGGTAGTTGACTACCATCGATCGTTACGACTCTATGTGATCTTTGGTGTCATATATATATAAAAAAAAATTCGAAACCTGCTTGGAAATCTTCATCACATACGATCTATTCGCATGTACCCGTTTCATCTTCATTACAGATATGTTATTCCAACAATAATCTGCTTGTGATTTTGACCCGTCTCGAACCACACATCATTCGAAGCCTACACCCGAAGAACAGAAGCCAACAATTATGCGTTAATTCCGGGTAAGCCCATATATATTCCGAAGAAAATATTTATTTTCGTCAACCTTTATCGGTACCCCTTAAACACGATTTTCAGATCTGGATATAAGTGTGCATTATTGGTTCTTGTTGCAGCACTAGCAACACCATTTTCAGATCTAATCAATGTCGTCACTTGTGACGGATGACACGCCAAAGAATTTCCCATAAACCTCATAATATAGTAGGTCGAAATCTCGTGGGATGCGGTTTTTGCTGAATTCATTCATAGATTTTGGTGACTTTCGGATGTGTGTACGAGTTGGTTATTAGTGATGTATCAACGGTATCGAGAAAACTAATACTCGATATCTTGTATTTCGATTTTTTTTTTATTTCTTGTATTTTCCTAAGATAGATCATTGGCGTTTCAAAATACTTTATATATATATATTTATTTATTTAAATTCGGTTTTCTGTTTGGATTGCTAAAACCATAACCGAACTGAAAGCCGAACTTTTATTTCGGTTCGGTTCGGTTTTGACAAATTCGGTTCGGTTACGAGTTCGGTTTTGTTATTTTCGGTTCGGTTCGGTTCGATTTCGGTTTTCGATTTATTCGGATATTACCCAACCCATGAACACCCCTAATCCCTTGCATCATGCCACTATGCCAGGCCCATACACCTATACTGCTATATATACACCAAACACCCTATCAAATGCAGTCATCTCCAAAACTCTTATTGGTTATTTAAAAAAAATAAATGTATGTTTAACCCATTTTTCTTTAATCAAGATGTCGAAACTTTTGTCCAATCAATTCACGCACTTCAACCCATTGCCATTCATTGCTTTAATATGACCTACAAGGATTTTGATATAATTAAGTTGGTGCTTGTTTTTTTCATAAAAATCATCTTAACAACTAGGGCTAACTCATCCAAACGTGTTCATAAATTTTGGCCCAACAAATGTGTTTGTTTGTTTTTCTCGTTCGACGAGGTCAAAGGTTTAAACCTTTTACCCAACTAGATGTGAAACGAGTGTCTTAGTGTCTTTTAATGTCTTCTTACTCTTCTTTCTTCTTACTTATTTATTTGGGTTCTTGTTTTCATTTTGTATGATATTTTTTCACGACTTCTCATTCAATTAATATCAATGGTATCTTAAAAAAGAATTACCTCGTTTTTTAATTGCTAAACAAATACGGAGTACTCCAGTAATGTTTTAGATAATAATGATGATGATGCTACTCAAATACTTGAGAGTTTTTCAAACAATGTCGATATAATACTAGTTTGTGAAATATAATTGTGGCACATGTAGTGTGAACACGAGCTTAGTTTTTTTTATTAAAAATAATATTATAACTGTTAATTGGCAATGTTAAGTAGGGCAGAGCATCGGGCCTCTCCCGTCCCGTCCCGACCCGATTCCCGATTAGCCCGATTCCCGATTAGCCGGAGAACGTAAACCGGATCCCGAACGACGCAGTCGGATTGTATCGAGCAGAAGTCGGGAATCGGTATGTCGGGTTCCATCACCTTCGCTTGTCTTTTCTCGGTTTCTCCGGCCCGATCGGGCCCGGCCCCACCCGAGTCCCGGAACACAGAAAATAGAACCACTCCACCCGAAGTAGCGGTGGCGGAATCGGGCGGGTCGTTTCGGCAGGTAGTCGGTCGGTTGGCGGTTTTCGGTCGGAAATGCTCACCCTTAATGTTAAGTGTTCCATGAAATGTTTGTCTCGCAATCTTATCATCTAAAGTAAATGATGAAGATGTCCAACCATATGAGAGTAAAAAAAATAAGCAATATATGACTACTTTACGAGATAAAATTGCGACACAATGTTCCTTAGTATTAAGTTTAAGACATTGAAGACTATGTTAATTATATGGCAAATGTTTTTAAAATGTATCATCTTTGCCCATTTGCTTTGTTTAGCGAACAATTTTTTTGCTTTGTGGGTATTTTCTTCAAATTGGTCATTTTTAGTATATTGTGACTTTTTCCCTTCGGGAAAAAAAATGTTCTATTAGCTAAGAGAGGCAAAAATATCCAAATTTTTTGTAAAATACCAAAAAAAAGAAAAGGAATTTGAAAAAAAGTACCCACAAAAGCAAAAAAAATTATTCGTTATCCACAAAAGCAAATAGTGACAAATATGATACATTTTAAAAACATTTGCCCTTAATTATACGACTCAAATACTTCATTTAATGTTTAGACACATTTATATTGTAAAACCCTAAAATATCCTAAGCGTGTGAAAAGACAATTATACCCCTCGAAGTTAATATTTATGAAATACGAAAAATTACGTCAAACTCATTAAGTACATTATAACGTAACGTATAAATAATCGACATAATGTACAAGATAAACAAGATCGAGTTACACTTTCGTCTAGAATGCATCACACGTTTCTCTTTAGTTTCATGGGCCGATTTCTTTTAGCATTCATATTTTAAATCATGTCAAGTAAATGTAAAAGCCCATCTAAGTGGATTTGGCCCATTGTTTTTTCTGCTTTTGCTCAAGAAAACCGAACCCCTATTATCCCTTCCACATTTTTTTATTTTGCCCCACGTTTCACGTTTATTTCTCACCCTAAAACCCTAAACCTAAAAGTGACGGCAAGGAAAGAAAAAAAAGGAGAATATACCCTCTCGATTCAAGCAAACAACAGGGTATTTTGTAACTATGATTCAAGGGTCGTGATGATGATGCCATTAGCCGTGGTATTGAGTCAAGAAAGGGCTTGTCGTAAGACTATTGTTTCTGTCGTGGGTTCTCTAAGCCAAGGAGTCTTGTCGTGGGTTCTTGGGGTCCCTAGGTGGGGATGCTAGTTCAAAGGAAGAAGCTGCTGGACATGGTGCATTGAAGAGGCATTGTGGAGTCGTGGGTGTTACACTCGGGCGAAGCTGAATTTTATTTGGGTTGGTCATGTCGTGGGTCACAAGGCGAGTGGAATTAGGGTCGTGGGTTCTAGACCGAAGGTGGGGGGCTGTTTTGTTTTGGCTTGGTCATGGTTCCTGGTCCTAGGTCCTTGTTTCTCCCACTCGACACACAAGGGTAACATAACTCGTCTCGTCTCTTCGTCTTTTGTTTCTTGATTTGGCGACGTGAGTTTTCTTCCATGCGTACAAAATTATACGAATTAAACATCACATAATAACATGTTATACTTAGTACATGAAATAATAATATGTCACATGAAATCATAACTTTGACCTTGTTATGTTGAATAAAGAATGGACATTTAACATTGGATATAAATCTGTTTTGGGAACCCTTTTTGTCAACACATAAATGATTTTATTGGCAAATTAAATGAACCTTGGACTATACGTAAACGGGTATGTATAAAATTCATAAGCTGGAAAATATGAATGTTGGGCATGTTTTGATGATATTAAATCAGGTTGTGTGGCTTACATGGGTCATGGGTGCGTTTGGGTAGGTTAAACATGTGCTTATATTGGTTTTAATAAACCCTAAAACTGGACAGCATCATATGTCGAATTTGTGTGTTTTATAGATCCAATTTTATATGTGCAATAATCTGGGTTTTTGTGGGAAAAGTTTATTTTATGTCTTAGCTAAGTTTTCCAAGTGGTTTGGTCGAATTTGGAGTTGTCTAAGTCGTATTTTTTGAATTTTACAAGATCAAGTATCAAAGCTGAGAAAACGGGTCTGAAATTTGGTTGGATTGTTTGATTTTTCATTTTCAAACCATAAGGAACTGGGAGCTCTCCTTTTACAGGATTGACATTTAGGATATAAATGAATTTCTGGGAGTTTTGGAAATTTTTCCAAGGTGTCTAAACAGGTCTAATAAGCGTAAACTTTTAAGGTGTATTTTCTGATCACCTTCTGGGCAGGTCTGGACTTATGATTTTCCATAGGCCATTTTACTTGGAAATAGAACCCTCAATTTTGGAGAGTCTTTTAACTCTTATGGGAACCCCTGGGATTTTACTTGATTTCATTTGAGCTAAGTAAGTATTTTATAAAAATCATTAAAGTCTGGTCCAAATATGAGTTTAAGAAAATGAAAGATAAAACATGATATTAATAAGTAACACACTTACAAAGGCATAAGAAACTTATAAAAGAAGCTAATAAGTATTATACGAATCGTAATCCGTGTAGATTCATTGAAGAAGACGGGGCGTCGTATCTTCGTGTTCGTTCATTCATTTGCTTTTCCCTCATTTGCGTTAAGGTGCGGATATTGACCTTTTTAGTAAAGGTTTTCTCATGATCTCTTTTTGTCATTTTCCTTATGCTTATTAGGATTCCCTATGCCATTGCTATGATTCCTTTCCGTTTATGTGAATCTCGTTTGTGCGAACTTCGTTTGTTGAACCTTGCTATGTTTGAGTATGAATTTCTCGATTATGAACTTCCGATTATGAACATCCGATTATGAACATCCGATTATGAGCGTATGATATGTGACTGTGATATGAACCTTTGATTTCTGAACATTTGATATGAACCCTTTCTGATTAGTTTGATCCGTTGCTTATCTGAAATCTCTGTTTATTGAATCATGAAACATCTGATTTTAACTTATGATATGAAAACTCTGATTTGTAAATATGTTTGACCTTTATGATGAATTACGATCTGTGTCATTTATGACAATCTGTTTGACCTAAGTTAGTTTGACACCGAGCCATTATTTCACTAGTCATGGGGGTTCCATGTCCGTGTCGATGATGCACCTCGACATGACTCTAGGGCAAGAGTGATGTTCGCCACGCCCTTTCTGTTATCGTTTATTGATAGTTTGGCCATATATGTTCATGGGTTGGTATGGATGCATCCTAGATCCGATCTGTTATCGATATGATTTGTCCGGTGAATGATGTCGTGTGCAATGCTGCGTCTTCACAAATTCGGGAGCTAGCTACTCCATTTGTTATTGAGGTCTCCTCTGTATTATATAAGGTATTCGAGGTCACCTCAGAATAAAGAAGTTACTTCGATATGATATGTTCGGGCTCGTGGTAGATAACTAAATCGTATTTGCTATTTACGTGTTAGATATTACGTGTATGATTCCGTATTTGTCAATGTTCCCATACATCTTGAATTATTATATGTTTATTGAATGTGTTTATGCTTGGACATGTTTATGTGACTACCGTTTGCCATGCTAGGATATGATTAATATGCTTAAATGTGATTCGCATGTTGTCATCTGTTTATATGTTAGTTTACCATTATGTGACCTTGTTGATCTGTATGATGATTATGTTAGTGTATAATTGATTGTTCTGTAAGTTCATTATGTATAATTGTTCAGATAATTCATGAACTTTGACTTTCCGTTGGTGTTCGTATCTGCTTATGTTTGATCACGCCATGTTTAAATTCTGTCTATACTAAAGTTTGATCAGGGAAATGGTTTAACTTATGATATCTGACTTGATAACTTGCTAATTGCTATGCTATGTCTTTTGCTTATTTAGTTATAGTTTTACGATCATTTCTAAAGCTGTCAAGCTACTCACACAAGCTAGCCACTTGTGAATGGCTAACCGTAAGAAGCTTTAAACTGCTTAAAACACAAATACAATGAAGTCCTGGAGAATATAATGAATTCCCGGGTCGTTAAGTCCCACGGAGACTCTATGGTGTGTAAACACTAATTCAGATGATAGAGTGATCACTAAGGATAGTGATTAGTAAAGGTTTTGAATTGATTATTACACTACTGATTGATATGAATGAAATTGGAAACAGAATTGGAAAGCACAACAATCAGATAAAAGAAGCGAAATAATGTACGTTTAAAACTACGTACACGCATACAAAATAAAAGTGAAATCTAAGAAATAAAAGACCTAAAAATATAAAAATGACATTTTTGGAATCCTGAAATTAAAAGAAAATTATTGGAAAAAGAAAATTATTTTTACAACTATTTATTTAATTATTATTAATTAAAGACTATTTTAACTATTTAATAAATACTCTAAAATAGAAGAAAATACAAAATAAGGCTAGAAAAATAAAATTATGATTCAGAAAAATTTAAAATATTATAAAACTAATTTTAAAATTAAAAATATATTTTTCACACTTTTTATCTAATTATTACTAATTAATTATTATTTAAAATATACTTAAATGCTAGAAAATATAAAATAAACCTGGAAAAATAAAATTTTAACTTAGAAAAATTTAAAATATGATAAAACTAATTTTAAAACTGAAAATATATTTTTTATACTTTTTAATTATTTATTACTAATTAATTACTATTTTTAACTATTTAAAATTATAATAAATACTAAAAAGATTAGGAAAATTATGAAACTTTTTCTAAAAATACTATATTATGACAGAAAACTAAGAAAAATAGTAAAACAAGATTTTCTTATTAATAAGCTAAAAAGAAAAATCAAAAAGCTAAAAACTATTAAATAAATGCTATCACTATTTTTATATTGATGTTTTTCTAGATTTTCTTTTTGAAAATTACTTAACTACTGATATTATGAAACTTTTATGAAAACACAAATTTTACAAATCACAAATAAGCAGTTTTAGAAGCTTATTGGCCCAACAGTTATGCTTATGAGCTTATGTGATGAATTAAAGCTCAAACAAAGTTATTAACTGGAAACAAAGATGAAATAAGCTATAAACAAGCTAGAACTACTCAAATGAAGCTAAAAGACAAAGATAAGCACACTGATAAGCTAGAATAAGCAGATAAGCACTTATCACTCTTGTGTTGAAAAACGAAAAATGGGACAAAGTTTGAGCTTATCATGTTCGACCCTAGCAAACAAGTTCCAAAATGAAAAACCAAACTTGAGACTTCAAGATGGCTAGGTTAGCTACCCAAAGAGCCAAAGATCACAAGATTTAAGCAACTAATAAGCTCTATGTGAGCTTATCAAGTTGAACCACCCAACCCTGAGGCATGGTTTGAGCAAAGGTACCAACAATAAGCCAATTAAAAGCACTTTATAAGTGAATAATGAGAACTAGCATTTTTATAATTTTATTTAGCAACTAAACTTTGATAACCCAAAAGCTTTTAAGCTAAACCTCAATATTACACTCACACTGAAATCTTAAAGTTTATTCAAAACGCACCGTGAATAATTTTGACTTTTGAAGAAAAACTAAAATGTTGACTTTTATGAACTTTGATCTGATTTTAATCACTGAATATGTTGTTTTAAGTTATAATAAGACTGATTTGAACAATATAAACAACTTGTGAACACAAAACAATGATCATAGATCATAAAATTCCAACAGTGGACACATAAGACATGATCACAAGCAATTTTGACTTTTGCTTGTATAAGGCTGATTTTGTTGGTTTCTATGAGCTAAATAGACCTAATGAAACACAGAACAAGCAATAACAATGTTTCTAACAAACTTTGATCTGATTAAACAAGAAAATCCAAACACCTCATTTTATGATTGTTTTGGAATTTTCAAAGCAACACAAAGGTTAAGACCATGAGCTTGATTCACAAACTTAAATTATCATGTATTAGGACTAAACAAACATAAAACAACAATAATAGCAACATGAAACCAAGAATCTAGATTTAAGCTAATTTCTTGTCAAAATGAAATTTTTACTAAATACAAATTTAAAAGAACTACCTACTGATTTTAATGATTAATATTACTTAACTAAGACTAATTAACACAAAGAAACAGAAATTTAAGCTAATGAACAATTACAACAGTGAAATGCCAAAATGGTCAAAAAGCTTACAAAATGGGTATCCAACTGCAATCACAGAACCAATGATCAAGACTAATCCTAAAGGCTTACCACTAAGCCACTAACCCAAGGCCATCCAAGATTTACCCTGCTCCAGCTGTAAATTCCATCTCCAACTGATTTTTTATTTTTCAACTATTTATTTGGATTTTTGGTGATTTTTGCTTTTTTATGCTAAACTGAATTTTAGTGTATCTAATAGCTTTTATAAGCTATATAGGAGCTTACATGTGCACTATTTCAGTCCATATAAACAACCAACAACAACATTACCATGATATGAGATTTTTGAAAGAAAATTTGCATAAACTGAATTTGATACTTAAACACTTGATATTAAAACTGAAAGTAGTTCACAAATACTTGAATTAACTTAAACAAAGTACTAAGAAAGCTTAAATTACACTGAGATTTTGAGAATAATAAAAACGACAAAGGAAAACTAAAATTACTATCTATATCCTCATACATCCCCTCTTGGCTCCTCTTTATAGACTTTTATGACTCAATCTTGACCTCTGAATCTTTCCCACCATATCTGAGCCATTGGATCATTGAAATGCATCAAAACCGTCCACTTGGATTTTGGCGCCAAATATTTCTTGAGCAGGTTTGATCATTAATTGGGTTTGGTTTCAATCAATTAAAGGTTTTTGGTGTTAGTGAAGGTGGAGGGGACAAGGTATGGTGAGTGAGTTTGAAAAAGTGAAATACCAGCTCTGGTATTGGGATTCAGTGTTTGTGAGGACGATGTACAAGATGCTTGAGGGGTATTTTGGGCGCTGTGAGTCTTTTTGACTTTTGTTGACCGGGTTTTAATAATCTGAAGGGGGTCACAATTGGGTATGACTGGGGTCAAAATGTATTGTATTGACCGGGCTCAAGGTTCAGGGTCATGTGGGATTGGGCTTGGATATGGGCCAGGTGATATTGGATTTGGACTTGGTATTGGATCCGTTTGGTTAAGTATACACAAGGACTAGATTTGCAATTTATCCAAACTTGAGGGACCTGATCTTGCCAACTTTCCAAACTTATCACAAGGACCAATTTTGACAAACTTTGATAGTACAAGGATAACTTTTGCATAAAATTTCATTTTAAAACATCCAAGGACTAATTTTGCAAATTTTCAAAGTTTAAGGACCTTTTCCGCCATTTGACCAAAGAATCATTCAAGGATCATTTTTGACAACTTAGAATATTTTAGGGACCTTGAATGACAAAACTTCACATTTTGAATTCCAGGGACTAGATTTGACAACTTTTAAAACTTGGGGGACTAAAGCTGCCAATTTTGCAAACTTGAATCATTTTCATCGATTTTGATATTTTTTCATTTAAAACACATAAAACACTGATTTGTGATATTTTGATCATTTTGATGTGTTTACGAGTGTTTTCAGATGATTTTGCAGTTTAGATTGTACAAAATGATGAGTATTTAGACACTCATCAATCCCCACACTAAGATATTGCTAGTCCCTAGCAATGTTTTAGAACTTTAATGGATTTTAAAAACTCTTTACCAAAAGCCATCACTTCTGGAGTAGCCAAATGTTTTGGTTCAAGTAAGAACCATGGTACACTGATAACCATCTGATTTATTGGCAAATCATAAACCATATAACGGATTTGATGTGTCTTTACCGTAAGCCGTTTGCTCTGGACTAGCCAACTCTTAGATAAATTATCGAAATATCTTTGGTGAGCTAATTACCAATTATGGTTTTTCCACTGCCTTTACCACAAGCCATAACCTTGCGGGCTAGCCAACTCTTCACTTTTTAGGACATGGTGAGTTGAGAACCATACAATTTTGGGCAAATTGCAAGCCATATAAACGGATTTGATAAATCTTTACCAAGAGCCGTTTGCTCATGGATTAGCCAATCATTTTGTCTATTAGACATGGCGGACTGATAACCAAGCTGAGTCAGTGTAAAACACTTACTCCAAAAAAAATTTTGGCCAAAAACGGGAATGGGTGGATAAATATGATAAAATTCGTGAGAATTCTCCCCCACACTTAGAAATGAATATTTCCCTCAATATTCAAAGTACTGCGGTTACCGAAACAAAGAACATAAAAGGGAAATTTTACGCCATTATTTTGAAAGTTTTTTTTTTTAAGATCTTATATACAACAGGTGTGGGCAACTCCCACACTAGGGTGGTAGAATAGAAAGAAGACGAAATATTGGTGAAAACCCATATGGTGTGTGCTAATGTTTTTGATTACCGAGTCATTAGCTTGACTCGATCCCCGCATTCATTGGTTCATGGGGAAAGTTTGTAGATCCGGGACAACCACAGGGGGAATGTCCTCTCCAAAATAATGCTTCACTCGATGACCATTCACTTTAAAATTTGGACCATCGGGTTGAGATAACTCAATGGTACCATAAGGATAAACCTTAGCGATAGTAAATGGACCAGACCAACGGGACTTGAGCTTTCCCGAGAAAATCTTCAATCTTGAATTGAAAAGAAGGACTCGATCACCAACGTTGAAAACGCGGTTCTTGATTTTAGAGTCATGAATCTTCTTTGTCTTTTGCTTGTAGATCAAAGAGTTCTCGTAAGCTTGATCACGGAGTTCATTTAGTTCATTCATTTGAACTTTTCTGTGATCACCAGCTGTCTGTATATCGAAGTTTGCATGCTTTAAGGCCCAGTATGCCTAGTGTTCTAGCTCAATCGGAAGATGACATGCCTTTCCGTACACTAGCTTGTATGGAGTACACCGATGGGTGTTTTGTAAGTCGCACGAAGGCCCAGAGTCGTCATCTAGCTTATCCGACCAAGAGGCACGATTTTCGCCTCGTCCTTTCAAGGATTCTTTTAATACCACGGTTGGAAACTTCCACCTGCCCACTCGTTTGGGGGTGGTATGCAGTAGAGAGACGGTGGGTAACACCATACTTTTGCATGACACGATCAAATTGGTCATTACAAAAATGTGTACCACGATCACTGATTATCGCTCTCGGAGTTCCAAACCTGGCAAAAAGAGATTTCAAAAATTTCACAACAACTCGGGCATCATTGGTGGGTAAGGCTTTCGCTTCAACCCATTTTGACAAATAGTCAACAGCCACGAGTATGTACTTGTTTCCACGAGACGAAGGAAATGGCCCCATAAAGTCAATACCCCAAATGTCAAATATCTCACAAACTTGAATAGCATTTTGCGGCATTTCATTTCTTTGAGATATATTTCCATGACGTTGACAAGCGTCACAGGCTTTGACAAATTCGTGGGCATCCTTATAGATTGTGGGCCAATAAAATCCGGAATCAAACACCTTTTTGGCGGTGTAGTTTGGACTATGATGGCCCCGGTGGGTCCAGGCATGGCAGTCGTGAGAATGTCAATATCTTCCTGTCCATAAACACACCGTCGGATGACTTGATCCGCACAGATTTTGAATAAGAAGGGGTCGCCCCAGAAGTAATGTTTAACATCTTTGAAGAATTTGTTCTTCTGTTGGGTCGACATCCCTTTCACAATGAAGTTACCGCATGGTAATTTGCGAAGTCAGCAAACCATGGGGTAGAAGAATTTCCACGAAAAGAAACCGTATTGAGTGTCTCGAGAGGAAATGTTTCATTTATTTCCTTTTTCTCGAAAACATCTTGGTGAGGGTTTTCTAATCTGGACAGATGATCAGCAGCTAGATTCTCAGCTCCTTTTTTATCACGTATGATGATATCAAATTCTTGGAGGAGGAGAATCCAACGAAGCAATCTCGGCTTTGCATCTTGTTTTGCAAAGAGATATTTGAGAGCCGAGTGATCCGTATACACCACGCATTTGGTCAAGATTAAGTACGGTCGAAACTTCTCAAATGCATACACCACGGCTAATAGCTCTTTTTCTGTGGTGGTGTAATGAGTTTGAGCTTCGGTCATAGTTTTACTTGCGTAGTGGATAGGATGAAAATGCTTGTTCCTTCGTTGCCCTAAGACTGCACCGATAGCAAAATCACTTGCATCGCACATGAGCTCAAAGGGTAAATCCCCGTCGGGAGCAACGAGAATGGGTGCCTCAGTAAGCTTTTTCTTCAATGTTTCAAAAGCTTTGATGCACTCGGGTGAGAAGATAAAAGGAGCATCCTTTTCAAGAAGATGGGTCATAGGCTGGGCGATTTTAGAAAAATCTTGTATGAATCTACGATAGAAACCGGCATGACCTAAAAACTCCTAATACCTTTGACGGTAGCAGGATGAGGCAACTTAGCAATAACATCAACTTTTGCTCTATCAACCTCAATCCCATTCTTTGAAATCTTATGGCCAAGGACTATGCCTTCTTTGACCATAAAGTGACTTTTCTCCCAATTTAGACAAAGATTGGTGTCTTCACACCTTTGAAGCATTTTTCTAAATGGGAGAGACATGTTTGAAACGAATCCCCAATGACCGAGAAGTCATCCATAAACACCTCCATCGTTTCCCCGATCATGTCGTGGAAAATGTCCATCATACATCGTTGAACGTGCGGAGCATTGCACAAGCCAAAAGGCATACGTTTGTAGGCAAAAGTTCGTATGGGCGGTGAATGTGGTCTTCTCTTGATCCCGTGGATCAATAGGGATCTGAAAATAACCCGAGAAACCATCAAGGAAGCAATAGTATTCATTCCCGCTAATCTCAAGCATCCGGTCCATGAAGGGTAGATGAAAATGGTCTTTACGGGTGGCGTCATTTAACTTACGATAGTCAATACAAACACGCCATCCCGTAACCAACCGAGTTGGAATTAACTCGTTATCTTCATTTGTGACAACAGTTATGCCACCCTTTTTGGGAACACAATGAATTGGGCTAACCCAAGGACTATCTGAGATCGGGTAAATCAATCCTGCATCAAGAAGTTTGATAACCTCTTGTTTGATAACATCATGGATTTTGGATTCACTCTTCTCGATGTTGAGCTGGTTTAAAGTCATCCTCCATCAAGATTTTATGAGTACGAACTTCGGGGTTGATACCCTTAATGTCGGAGAGTTTCCAAGCAATTGCTTGCTTGTGTGACTTCAAAACCTTTATGAGAGCAACTTTTTCATCTTTACTCAAATCTCTAGCAATAATGACGGGTAATTTATCATCACCTTCAAGAAATGCATACTCGAGATGAGGTGGTAAGTCCTTAAGCTCAACCTCAGGAAATTCTTCAGTTTTCTCAACTGACTTGACTTCCTTGTTATGAAGTTCGACGGGAGGGAGAGGAGGAGAAGTATCCTGATTTAACAACTTCTTTAGAAGAATATCTACCTCCAGATTAATCTCATTTTGATTAATCTCATCTGGGATTGAATCACTAGAGGATGGGTTGATGATGGATCCTCATTAAGCAACTTCTCAATAAGAAGTATGTCCCCTCAATGTCAATTGGAGCGTGATCAATTTCCCATGGAACATAATCACTAGCCAAGTATGCTTCAATCTCATCTAAGATGAAGTCGCTTCCTCAAGCGGAGTGAGAGAAGGAGTAGAATTGGCTATGATAGGTTGAGAAGATGTGGTGGGATCCCCACTCACGGAATTATGAGAATAACCAAGAACTTCTTGAGAGTACTCTTCAGAAGCAACATCAATGATATCTATTCGGTTAACCGATTAAGAATCATAATTTGCGGAGTACCTCGAAGTTTGATCAAGGTTAAAGGTGACACTTCATTACCAACACGCAATGTGATTTCTGCTCAAATACATCAATGAGAGCACGCCCGTTCTCGGAATCCTCGACCAATAATGAGAGGAACCCGATGATCGGCATCAAAATCAACAACCACGAAGTCAGCTGGAAAATGGAACTTTCCTACTTTCACAAATACGTCCCTCGGCAATGCCAAGAGGACGGGATATGGAACGATCTGCAAGCTCGAGAGTCATGCATGTAGGAGTAAGTTCGGAAGAGAAAGTTTCTTCCACACTTGAATAAGGCATCGAGGTTTATGCTTGCACCAAGATCTGCTAAGGCAAAGCATTCAACCATTCCTGGGAATATACAAGGTAGGAGAAATTTCCCGGGATCTCCAAGCTTTCTCGGAAGCTTTTTCGTGGATAACTGCAGAGCAATTCTCGTTAAGAGGAGTTTTAGCCATTTCAAACAGCTTTTCCTTGTTGCTTAACATGTGTTTGAGAGTCGATGCAAACTTGGGCATCAGCATGATAGCATCCGCAAAGCTTATGTCAAAATGTAGCTCTTGGAAAATTTGAAAAAATTTGTCCATTTGATGACTGCTTTCTCGCGAGCTTTGCTCATTCAAGCATGATGGGTAAGGAATAGAAGATTTGGATTTCTGATTCTCAACAGGAGCTACAGGAGGTTCAAAACAACTCCTTGATTTGAATTGGGTTTCGGACAACTTGAGGTTGGACTACCAAGGTAGGGCGTGTACTTGATACGTGGGCTAGAATAATGCACCTTGTCCGTTGTATCCTTGGTAACTTGACTCATTGCCACAGGAGGAGGCATTGGAGTCGAGGTCCATTATGTGTCGGAGGTTCACTTTCCACTACCTTTGGGAGAGAAGAAGAAGAGGTAGTAGGAATAGCGGGTCCATCATATGAAACACCACTTCTGGTTGTGATCGCCTTTGCATCGCCCTCGGGTTAGCGATCGTGTTGCTCGGAAGTTTTCCCGAGCCCGAGGGTTGATCATTTAAAGACTTCTTAAGATCGCAATCGGATTGACCAACAACTGTTCATTTCATCTTGGGATTTCATGAATTGCTTCATAGAACTCATCGGATGATGGTCCTGGAGGAACAATGACGGGAGAATTTGGAGGGATAATTTGAGGCCTTATGTTTTGATTATAGCCAAAATTCCCTTGATTAGGATTCATATTCCCATGAAATTGATTCCCTCGATTGAAGTTGTTTTGATGAAGGTTCCCTTGATGTTGGAAACCTTGATTGGGTCCAGGATAGAAATTACCTTGGTTTTGATAACCTTGGTTCATTCTGGTTGGTTCGATTCGGTTTTGCATGTTATGATTCGGTTAAAACCGGGTGGTGCTCGATTAGTGTTAGCACGGTAGGGTGGTTCATTTTGAGGGCGGTATTGATTACCTCCTTGCTGTGAACTACCGGCTAGAGCATTGGCTTCAAATGGACTACCATCGGTGGCGACAATTGTAGTAAGCATGAGGACCACGACAAGTAACACAACTCTCGACTTTCTTCACTTCACCATGTGTTGGTGTTTGTGTGAAGGTTACTTTCTTCTGGTTAGCAAGAACCAAAGCACGAACAATGTCGTGAGTTTGTCAATCTTAGCATCGATGCTAGATATACTCACGGGAGATGAAGAAGAAGAAGGTCCGATGAGACCGATATGTCTTTGCTTTCGGAAAGGCGGACTGAGATTTGTTCTCAATGATTTGCAAGGCTTCTTTGGTAGTCTTGCTCAGAAAATTACCTCCCGCAGAGGCATTCAAAGAGTCTTGATTTGTCCGATTCGGACCATTGTAGAAAGTATCCATTTGCATTAACTTCGGTAAAACCATGATGCGGACACTTTGCGAAGCAATTCTTTATAACGATCCCATGCCCCCCCGAATGATTCATCAAATCTCTGAGAAAATTTCATTATCTCATTCTTAAGACTTGTAGTTCGGGATGGAGGATAGAATTCGTTAACAAACTTGGTAACTAGATCCTCCCATGTCTCAATGGAACGAGGGGTTGTTTTTCAAGCCAATTCGGGCTTGTCCCTCTAGAGAAAATGGGAGCGAGAGAAGCTTGATAGCTTCATCTGGGACATTCTTATACTTGATGGTAGATGCAATCTTGTTAAACCATCGAATGTGTGCATGAGGATCATCCCGATCAAAACCATAGAATTGGCTTTGGGTTACTAGATTAAGCAACCCGGTTTTGAGCTTGAAAGTGTCAGCCACGATGGCTGGGACAACAATAGCATCTCCGTAACCCTCGATGGGTGCTTGGAGAAGCTCATTCATGGGTTTGTCTTCTGCCATTACGACAGGTGGTGGTGGTGGTGGTAGACGCTCGCCACGGTGAAGGAGCGAACGTCCTCTACGTCTACGAGGAATCTTCCAAGTTCGAAAGTGGACTTGTAAAACTGGAAGAACGAGTGCGCATGCACTAAGTGTAAAAATCAATTTTCAAAACAAATGAGGCAAAACGACAAGTGAACTTAACCAATAATCACAAATGAAATGGCTTCTTTGAAAAAGGTACACCAAATCACAAGTGACACAAAGGCAAGTTTTAAATCGGATGTTCGGGAACTTATTATGGTCACACCCCAGTTAGTAGGTGTCTGCCTTGATTTCTTGGTGGTTGATTTTATGTATGAATTAAGTGCCACTGAAAAGACGTAGGTAAGATTTGTGCAAAGGGTTCAAAAACTTTTTGGACAATATTTTTGGTATCGTCTCGTTTAACCAAATCGTATCTCTTTAAGAATCACCTTAAAAGAAACACAAGTTAGAAAACGTTCCGATTGTTTTGTTGTTTTATATTGTTTTTGGTGTTTTTAACACTTTAGGAAAAGTGCTAATGAACTTTTTGATATTTTTATAACTTTACAAAAAAACTTTTTACAAATGATGGGGTATGTGCAAGAATGAGTCTGAAAATGGCTAAACACACGCTAAAGCCTCCCGGCGGTAAAATTTGATCTGTCTAAACTGTCAAGCTACCTCACACAAGCTAGCCACTTGTGAATGGCTAACCGTCAGAAGCTTAAAACTGCTTAAAACACAAATACAATGAAGTCTTGGAGAATATAATGAATTCCCGGGTCGTTAAGTCCCACGGAGACTCAATGGTGTGTAAACACTAATTCAGATGATAGAGTGATCACTAAGGATAGT
>OU343218.1:205115944-205224506 GCA_910596185.1 Chrysanthemum makinoi | reverse complement strand
AAGAAAAATGGTTTTATGGCAACATGGGACAGTCACGGAGTTATAAGGTGTCTAAGGATAGGAAATCAGTCCTATGATCCGCCAGAGCCGGAGGGATCTACCCAAGGACACCACCAATAGTTAGTATTAGAAGTCCTTAGGTATGATTGAAAAAAGGAGTAATGTGAGAAAGGAGAAAGAAGGGGTTGAAGAATTAAAAAGAAAAGTAATAGAAAGGGTGAAAAGAAATAGCCCTCCATAATCAACCTTAGGGCAGAAACCGGGTTCAATTCATCTGCTACTGGTTGTCACTAGATGACACTGGTATTGAAGACAAAGACATCATGGACCCAGTAACGCACTGCACTAAACCTTCTAGCCACTCAATTCCTCTTAAAAGGATTTGTTTCATTCTCACTGGGAACCCTACATAATCTATCGACTTTCTCTTAGAGATCATTGGTATTGAAGAAGGAGACCCTCTCCCTAGTCTCCGCTCAGGAAAACCAAAATGAACTATTGAGTCTAGAGCCACAAGATTCATCAAAAGATCTCATAGGAACACATGACATTTCATCACTTATTGTTCATCAATAAGGACACAAGTGATACATTCTAGAGTCCTACACAGATCTTAGCAATCTGCCAGAACAATTATGAGAAGTTTCACATCAGTGATCTTTAGTGATTGAATGGAAACTCCAGCCAGGGTCAACATCAAGCAGCCCTGACAGCAGGTCACTTCGGTAACTCCCCGTGGATTACGCTTAGTGTGTCTCAAACGGTCTATAGTCACGGGGTGATGCCTTGGTGTACCTCAGCGACTCATCTGAACTGTAGGTATACTTCGGTACATCGTGTTATCTCACTTGTGGGACTCCAGTTCAGGAACGGCCTTTGTGAGAATTAGAGATGTGTTTTCACACTATGTTGTTAACATACTCGAAGTTCAAACTTGTAAGTGTTGGATTACTTCTAACCCATGTTTTTATGTTTTCTTCTTATGGATGCTTGCGGGAGGAAGAGATCGTGCAAATTCTACACATGCTCATACCAACAACACATGAAAGTTCCTATCATAATCAAAGGCAATACAAAGTTAAAAATGATTCTTCGTCAATGTCAAAGAATCAACAAAGTTTAAAGACTCGAGAACTACATCATTGGTAACCAAAAGACAAATAGAAGTGTGAGCATGGTGGAGAAAGACGTGGAGACACCTAACCAACAAAGTTGACAACGGCAGACAACCACATTAATTGACCACAAAGCATGAAGGAACGAAAATCAATACTATTCTATATTTACACACAAAGTTCAAGCTCGAGAAAAGTAAAGATCTTACCAAGTGGAGCATCTTTTGAATGACCACCCCTTAGGGGGAGATTGTTAGCCTTAATAGTTTTTAATAGAAGTGATGGTCATTCACATTTAGGAACTTTGTAACGCGTGTTAGATATCGTGATAGAATAGTCAACGGGCTCGTGGATTGGGCTAAGCTAAATGGCTATTAGTTAAGTTAAGCTAGCCTTTTATCATTTGAAGTCCAATCCAAGCCCATCCCAAAGCCCATTAGGGCATATGTACTTGTAGTATAAATACACCTCAAATGAGTCATTTGAGGTGTGTGCTTGAAAGTGTGTGTGTGTGTTTTCCTTTGATATTTAAGTTCTTCTTTTCATCTTTCTCTCTACACACATATACGCATAACATAACATATATCAAGTCACCATCTTTCCTCTCTTCTTAATCTTTACGCTTAACGTTTGTGTTTGGGTTTCACATGATATACATGTTCTACTGGTTTGGTAAGTGTAGTATACGCGTAAAGTTGATATATTTAAGGTCCTACACACATCTTTTGTGTGTTCAAGAATTGCAAGGTTGTTTCTATCCCAGATCAGTATTTACTTAGGCATTGGACAAGGGATTTGATTCCTGCTGATTTGAGGAGGCAAAAGGCTCGTTATGGTCAGAACAATGAAGAAATAGAGAGGCTTGCAATTGAGGCAACTGGTTTAGTTGAGTCGTGTGTTCATATGATGAGTAACAATAAAGGAAAGTTGACTTCTTTTGTAGACAAGCTGAAGAAGTTGAAAACCGAAGTTGAGGCTGATTTGCCAACTGTTCCTTCCCGTAATGTTTCTGAAATTGTTGAAGAGTTTATGGGTATAAAGAAGCCTACTAAAATTTATGTTAAAAATCCATCGAAAGCAAGCAATAAGGGGTTTATGAGGGAGCGTATCAAGGGTGGACGTGAGAAAGCATTTGCTAAAAGCAAGAAGCAAAAGAAGTCATGCAGTATTTGTGGGTCAACGGAGCATAACAGGGCTACTTGTCCAGATAAGGGTAAATATTTGACCAATAATGCTGAAGTAGGCGGCAGCTCTGCTGAAGGAGTACTTGTCCAGGTTGAGTTGGAGTCATCGGCGCAGCCACTGCAATAGAGGACATGCAGGTTGAGGTTGAAGTTGAGGTTGAGGTGCAGTCTATCTGTTATGTCTTATCCAATTTTTTACAATTTTATCACTTGTGATGATTTTCTATTTGTTATTACTTTTCTTCCATTTTTTCATTTTTATCACTTGTGATAAAGCATTCAAAATTGATGAAATGCTTATACCTTTTTATGAGTTTACTTTTTTGTAACTTTATTGAATAATTGAAATAAGTTTTTTTGCTAATCTAGTTCTATTATATTGTTATGGCATGTTATTTACTGACATTTGGATACTTTAATAAAGTTAACAAAAGCAAGGTTGAATTCTGATTTTCCAAAATCTTTCAACTGGATAGAAATCATCATTGTTTACATCTTCGACAACGATAAAGATAACTATTTTTACAAAACGATAGTCTGACATCAGGATTAATAAGTAGCTGAAGAGGATTACTAATTGTTTTTACATGAAACCAAACATAGAACATTAAGCACTCGGTCAATTGTTGTTTAGTTCTGCATACTTTCTCTTTATTGCCTCCTTGACAAGCTTCTTTACTTCTTTTTCGTCCTTGTTCTCTGCTAGAAACTTTATTTCATAGTCTGACATCATCTTCCAGTTTTCGTTCATTTCATGAAGCAACATCTTTGTTACGTATCTTGATCTCATATTTTCTATCTGAATTCGATGATGTTTGTGTGTTTCCTTTAGAATGCCTGTTTTCCATTTTGATCCAATTTTTCCTTCGTAGAGTTCCATGTGTATCATCATGTGCAAACCGCAATCTATCTTTTTCGCTTTTGTTTGCCAATCCATCTTTAATATTCTGGTTCTTGTGTTTGATGCATCATTTCATATCGATGTTCATAGGTTGACAAGTGTCTTACAAAAACTGCCATCTGAAATTTATAATATAAAATGTCAATTATAGACTAGTATCCCTTGTGATATTATACTGTTAAAAAATAAATAATCAAATAATTTTTCTTACCACTAACTCATAATTTTCTTTGTACTTTCCTTCGTATGTTGCATCTGAATCGCTGTTATCAATTATGACAGATGTTCCTTTAACAATGTCGAAAACTATTAGATAATAATGTCCATGTGCTATTATTGGGAAGTGTTAGGTTCCCAAATATGCAACACAAGTATCAATAGAAGAGATAAGATGAAGAAGAGATCGGTTGAACAATAAACAAACACACACACACGTTAATATGAAAGGTTAGGTGTAAGGTATGAGTGAAAGAGTAAATTGAACAACCAACCCTCAAGTGAGGGTTATACAAGAGTATTTATAGGCAAGGAGCTAGGGCAACACTCCCACTCATTCCCTTTTCCTTAATGGACATGGGCCTAAGCTTATGGGCCTTCTACATAAGCTAGACCTTAAACAAACATAAAGGCCATAATAAGCTACCTATTACATATGAGTAACTAACACTTGAATTAAGGTTTAGGAGTGATTCCAACAATCTCCCCCTCAAGTGTTGGTGATGAAAAACGAGGAAGGCGTTGATGTAATAGTAGCTTTGACGTCTTCTGACATTCTTCTTTCTTGTGAGAAGAATTGCCTTGATTCGAACTATCTCCCCAGTGTAGCGAGATAGTTTTCTTTGAACAGTTATGCTTTGACGTCATCTTTAACTTTGTTCTTTGATCATTGTTCTTTGTGATGAAAGTGATAGTATGTTGTAGTCTACATCAAGTCTGCCTCGGTCGCCGTTGCTCCAGTGTCTCCGTCATTCTTCAACATGCTCACAAGCTCTTTTGACGTTGGAATTCAGTTCTGATGAAGTTCTTTAAGTCTTTAACTTTGTAGATTCTTTGATTTGACAAAGAATCATTCTGACTGTTGTGTTGCTTTTGGATAGAACTTCCATTAGTGATGATGTTGGCGTGAGCATGAGAAGAATCTGCATGATCATTCCGCTCCAGAGCTTCCATAAGAAGAAAACATAAAACGGTTAGTAATAAGCGGATTCCGGCACTTACAATTTTGAACTTCGAGAGTGTTAACAGCATAGTGTGAAAACACAACTCTAATTCTTTCAAAGGCCGTTTCTGAATCGGAGTCCCATAAGTGAGATAACACGATGTACCGAAGTACACCTACGATTCAGATGAGTCGCTGAGGTACACCGAAGCATCACCTCACGACTGTAGACCGTTTGAGACCACTAAGCGCAATCCACGGGGAGTTGCCGAAGCGACCTGCTGTCAGGGCTGTTTGATGTTGACTCTGGCAGGAGTTTCCATTCAATCACTGAGGATGACAAATGTGAACCTCTCATAAGTGTTCTCGACAGATTGCTAAGATCTGTAAAGGACTAGATAATGTACCACTGAAATTCTTATTGTTGAACGTCAAGTGATGAAATGTCAAGTGTACCTAAGAGATCTTTTGATGAATCTCGTGGCTCTAGACTCAATAGTGCGTTTTGGTTTTCTTGGGCGGAGACTAGGGAGAGGGTCTCCTTCTTCAATACCAGCAATCTCTAAGAGAAAGCCGATAGTTTACGTAGGGTTCCCTGTGAGAATGAAACAAGCTTCCGTTGAGAGAAACTTGAGTGGTTAAGAAGGTTTAGTGCATGCGTCACTGGGTCCATGGCGACTTTTAATCTTCAATACCGGTGTCATCTAGTGACAACTAGTAGCATATGAATTGAACCCGGTGTCTGCCCTAAGTTGAATAATCTGGAGGGCTATTTCTTTTCACCCTTTTCTTTGCATTTCTTTTTAATTCTTCAACTCCTTCTTTCTCCGATTCTCATTCTCTCCTTTTTACAATCATACCTAAGGACTTCTAAATTCAAACTATTGGTAGTGTCCTTGCGTAGATCCCTCCGGCTCTGGAGGATCATAGGACGGTTATTCCTAACCTTAATCACCTTATAACTCCATTGCCATAAAACCATTTTCAAGAAAATCTCTCAAAGGGTTTGTAGATGAAAACATGTTTGAACCACTATGAGAGTTTTATCTTTTAGCAGAAATACTCCCCCTCCACATGTGCTTTAGAGTTTTGACGGAAATCTGCACAGTGAGGAAAGAGCGCGCACTTTTGAATTGATCGACTCAAGATAGACATTCCCCCGCGAGACACGGTTACGTGGCATAGTTAAAGAGTTGCATTAGCTTTTAGGTGACAACTAACTCTAATAACTATCTTGAAGGTGTGGACAACCACGAAAGGTTGTCAAACCCGTCAAGGTTCATGTCTACCAAGAGTTTCTCGAATGGTACATTCTACTCGGACAAGTCCTTTGCGAGACACGTTTACATCACTAGCGAACTAGCTTGAAATTATTACACGTCCTGGACAAGTCTTTTCGAGTTACTGACAGTTAAGATCTCGTCAATTCTTTGGTTAAAGTCTTTTCACACGAGAGTTCATATAGCAAAACACAACATATTTCTTATCACGTATTTTCTCCTCCTAAAAAATGGCATATAAAATGTTATTTTTTGAAAAGTTGAGAATAAATATGACCATTTCGAGTGTTACGGGAAGAATGACCACTGTGAACAATTTGTAAACAAAGTTTTAAGTCAAGTACTCCCCCTCAACGAGTGATATAAACGGTTGAGGTTTTGAAAATCATAAGGGAAAGTACTTGTTCTTTTGAGCAAAACCTTGAAAAGTGAAAGGTTTGATAGGTTTTACTCAAAAGTAAGAAGCTTTCGCTCCTTTTATAAGGATTGTGGCACTGAAGCGTACCATATGGTCCTTTATTTACAAGTACGGGTTGTACACTGTAATGTGTGCACAAGCCATTGACAGATAATCAAACAAACAAAATCACAGTCAAGAGAGTACCCAATGATTACAGACGATCAGCTACTTTCTAAGGACGTTGGAAAGTCAGAATCGGAAAGTTTGGTCATCCTCCCACATAGCTCTCCAACCGTTGCATCTGATCCCGATGAATCAAACATTCATCAATCCTAGTGATAAATCAACGAACATCCATGCGATCCTTTGAATTCCTTCTCTTTGTCTGAATTATACCCAACTCAATGTCCTTCAATCGATATGCCAATCCATCTCGAACCATCTCCAGGGTGGCGTCATAGAACTTAGTGAATTTCATCGAAAGCCAAGAAGCAAGTATGATGATTTTCACTTTGGTAGACAAACCCAAACTTTTGTTTATGAACGATTTTGTATTGAGGTTCTTGATTGATTCCGATGAAGTGTAGAATTTAGGTAATATTCGACCCCGAGGTGGAGAACTTTCAACACGCTCTTTGATTTGAAGTGTATGAAAACAAGGAGTACAGTAATGTACTTGATCTAAATTTCGGTTGAGGTTCTGGTTGGGGCTCAGGTATGTCGTGATCCTCACCACCAATGTATGTAAAGTAATCAACGGTTTTCTCCATTGGTAGTGTGGTTTCTGAATCCCTTTGGTTGATCAGATGGTGGTGGTTGTGTAGCTTGTTGTGTAGTAGTGATAACCTACTTAACCATTTGTCGAATCATTGGATGGAGTTGCCTTCTTAACAGATTTTGTTGTTGACATAGGTGTTTCTTATGTGGATGGAGGTGATGATTGAGATGATGATTTGGGTTTGGTGGAAGTGTCAAGAGGTGTTTCAGAAGACTGTTGAGTTTGTGTATTGGATTGTCAACTATGTAGTTGTCTGATTCCTTCTTTAACTTTTCCTCTTCAGCTCTAGGAGCTTCTTCAGCCTCATTTCACATCATTTCCACTTTAGCCACCAAATTATCATCCTTAATGACTCTTTCATCCTTATCATGATCGTAATCTCCTTCGTCAGATATTTCCACATCTTCACCATGCTTTTCTTCTTGCGGTTGTTTTGTTGTGGTTGCTTCATTTCAACAGTTGTAGTGACAGTGACACCCTGATCCTTACCGGGTTGATTAACCGGATCGGATGGGGTAAGAGATGTTTGCAATGGATCTTCCATAAGTGGAGGACTACTACTTGACCCTCCTGCCCCACCGGGTTGATTAACTGGAAAGGTTGAAGCATGGTGTTCCATCCTTTATCTGCTTAAATGTCTTATGAAATTGTATTTCCTCTTCCATTGAATCATACTCATCATCAGGATGACTTTGTGAGCATGAATTTGAATGGATGTTGCAGAAGGATGTCCACATCAATTCTGCAAGATGATTCAGAGCATATGAAGTTGTTGAAGACGACCCGGAGATTGTTCTTGCCAATTGTTTTGTCGTATCCAGCTAGGAATGTGTTTGCCATCGAGAGCTCAGCTGGGGCATTGATGTTTGCTTGATTTGCAGCCATTTTGTGATCTGAAAGACATTAGACATAAAGACAGACATATGGAAACACAATGTGTTTGTTTTAGTCTGATTTATTATCTAATTTCTTGTTTGATGGTAACATGTTTATGTTAGTTACAAGTCCTAAGTCACATTTGTCCAATTGTTTGAAGTTGATGTGATAAGTTACATGAACGTGTTGAAATTTCAAAGTCCAATTTTTCACTTAACACACCACATATTAACATTTGTAAGCTTAAGCATAACATTAGATAATAGTGACTTATGAGTAACATTTAACAAGTAACATATGCATAATAGGCCAAAATGTAGTGCACAGTGGTTTATGTGTGACAAGGATCCTTATGCGTAAGAAAAGAGCTTACGCGTAAGAGTAAGCTAAAGGGTAAGACCAAGCTTATGCGTAAGAGTTTCTTATGCGTAAGACAAGTTCAAAGGCTTTAGGCTTACGTGTAGGAATAAGCAAGATGTTACGGGTAAAGTTTACTCGTAAGAGTAAAGCTTATGCGTAGCAAGCCTTGTTTATGAATATCTTTCCAAGATACGCGTAATCCACTGTAGACCTCTTATGCGTATGAGTTACGCGTAAGATTTCTCTTAGGCGTTACCTTTACGCATTCTTTAACGTAACGGTTTATTCGAATAATTGTTAACTATAGGCATGAAAACTTGATTGGTTAATTCCAAACATCTTTTTTGAGAGAAAGACTTAGCGATATAGCTTGAATGTTTCTAGACTAGATGTCATATGAGTTCAAGCGATTCTTACAGTTTAGACCAAAACATGGTAACTATAAATGGCGTAAGAACCTAGACTTAATGAAATTGGATGATTGAAAACACCATAACTCATTTTAATCAAAAAAGCTTGAACAATTTTCCAAAATCATTGCGAAGAATTAATGAACTTACATTATCCCATCAGGCAAGAAACTTAATATCGACAACAAGTCAACGCATCATACCGAAAATATTTACTTTCTCCCCTCACACTTGTTGGAAAATTAGTGAAAGATTTGATACACAAGACTGTTTTAGGAGTTCATCAAGCGGTTATTAAACCTAGCGGAGCTAGGCTTAATTCTTACCCTAAACGTGGTCCTTGAATATACAAAGAATGTGCTTTGTGAACATAGTTAGGGATATAGCATTATTCTGTCAAATATGTAACAGTCTTTGAGTTGTGTTCTCATCAAACAAGACATGCTACATATTTTCTAGAGGCGTGTCTGCCAAGACACGGTTTGTCCCCAGCTCGGAATGAATCTAAGCATCTGGCGTGGTGTTGGAATCCTTCGGATAAGATCCCCAATTAATGGCATGATATACGGTAGACAATATCAGTGCGCTAGCTGTTAGATACATGAGAGACCCAATAATACTACGGTATTTTGTAGGGTCAACTAGTTTCCCATGTAAATCAGCGTCTAGCTTCTTGGTATGTGACATTGGTGTGGCATAAGTATCACAAGTATTCATCCCAAATTTGTTCAGAATTTCAAGGGCATATTTGGATTGACTCAGGAAAATACCACGGGGTGATTCATGAACTTGCAGTCCTAGAAAGAACGTAAGTTCACCCATCATTGACATTTCAAAATGTTTCTTCATTAGTTTTGCAAAAGCGATTGAGTACTTTTTATGTGTTGACCCAAAAATGATGTTATCCACGTAAATTTAAACAATTAAAATATGTTCCCCGTGATATTGTATGAAAAGAGTTGGGTCGATTGAACCTTTGGTAAAATTATTGGCAATGAGGAAAGATGATAACTTATCGTACCACGCTAGGAGCTTGTTTGAGACCATACAGAGCTTTGTTCAGTTTGTAGACATGGTTCGGGTAGGCGGGATCAATGAATCCTTCTGGTTGGCTGACATAAACTGTTTCTTTGAGTTGCCCATTCAGAAGCAGTTTTGACGTCCATCTGAAAGACCGTTATATTCATATGAGCCGCGAACGCGAGAAATATCCGAACAACCTCAAGACGAGCAACCGGAGCAAAAGATTCTTCAAAGTCAATACCCTCTTCCTGACGATAACCCTTAGCCACCAGACGTGACTTATTTCAGATAACATTTCCTTCATCTAATTTGTTTTCCAAATCCATTTGAGACCAATGACGTAGACCCCTGTTGGTCTTTCAACCAGTTCCCATACTTCAAGATGTTTGAATTGGTTGAGTTCTTCTTGCATGGATTCAATCCAGTTATCTTTTGTCATTGCATCCTTAATGTTTTTGGGTTCAGTTTGGCAGACAGTGAGAGCATAAATGCAGTGTTCACCGTCTGTGTGAAGACGTTGTCTCGTAACGACTGGTTGATTCGGGTTGCCAATAATATTTTCCAGAGGATGGTCTTTTGTCCATCTATGTGTGGAGGGTTGATGTTGGTATACATTGTGCAGATTTTGAGGATTCAAATGGCTTGTTGAAGATTCTGCGACATCAGGTGCAACAGTCTCATTAGCAAACGGGTTAAAGAACGCATTTGGATCAAAATCTGCAGGTGGGGGTACATCATTCAGAACATCATCAGCCGATTCATCATTGTTGGAAGCGGTTTGTTCAACTGTTGTGTTGGAGTCTATTGGTGGTGCTTCTTCAACAGTAGTTGTTGTAGCAGATGTATCAGGTATAGGAGTATTATCAGGTTGAGCAGCGGAAACAACGGATACACCTGGAGCACGTTCATCAATATCGTCACTGAACAGAGGAGCAAATAGTCGTTCCATTTGTTGACGAGTGAGCTGGGGGCTTGTTTCAGCTGATGATGGGGTTTGGGGGAAGTTTAAGCGGTTGTGACCGGGTTCCAAGCTGTTATACTCAGAAGCCATCGTGAAGAAGTTTCGAATCGCTTCCCCAAACTGACAACTGTCTTTAGCAGATTTAAAACTTTGATGAAGTCTACATTTCCTCTAACTTTTGAAGGTTTCAGTATGCAGTGGAATTTGTAGATGAGCAGTAAACCATACAAAGAAAATCTGACTAATTGCGGAAGATCCGTTCGAGGGTAACGTGCCAGAAATCCACAAGATCTTCTCACGTATTTGAGTAACTTCTCACACGATCACTCGTGAAATTGAGACGATAACACCAAAGTGAGACGTTTGAGCCACAGATCGTCTTATTTCTTCCCTCTAATTGAAGAAATTCAAGAAGGCATTGGGTTTTCGCAAGGAAGCATGTAGAAGAACAAGGAAGCAATGACCACCTACACACTCTCTCCCCCTCGATGTTTTCAATGATTCAAAATCATACACCACGTATGTTGATGATGAATTGAAGACAACGAAACCAAGTATAAGGAGACAATAAACTATGTATGTCCAATTGATTGAACAAGTGTGAAGTACCAAAAATATTTCGAGAGAGTCAACTGCGATAAAACTTCTCTGTTCATATTGTTGATCATCAACTGTGACATTGTTGTAGGAAACACTTTGATCTTCTGTTATAGAAGATTTGGTTGTTGTTGTAGATTCATGTGTATCTGAAATTAGAGTATTATCGGTTATGTAGCGGAAACATTCGATACATATGAAGCACGACTTTTGGCGAATCTTTAACCGAGGAGCAAGCAATGTTTCCAATTCATGACGATTAAGTACAATGGTGGAACAGCTGATGGATCATTAAATTTTAGACGGTGAGAAACGGGTCCTACGCTGTATTGCAGTAGAAGCCAAAGCTATTGTACCTGCATAGAAAAATAGAAGGGGGCAAGGAAGAGAAAAACATGGATCCCCAAGTATAACTGGGTTCCAGATGTTAGAAGCATAAAGATGTAGTGTCAATTATCTTCTTGACACTTGAACATGATATTTTGATGATTTCCTTTCTGCCCAGGGATGGATGTTGTTGGTATCCCACTTGTTTTGGTGCAACTACTTAGTATCTTGCCTGTTGGAATCCACCTAAGACTAACAGTTTTGAAAATCCTACCCGTTGGTATCCATCTAAGGTTAGATCTAGGGGATGTTGAAACTTCTTTTGGGAAGAGTTTGCGTCCTATATGGATCCACCTATTAGGTTTCCGACAGTTTACATTTAGATCAACGGGTTTATTTCTAACTGTTTGTTGAGTTAACTTAGGTTTTGGTTTGCTACTACAGGTAGTGTTCAGTAATACACTCGAAGGTGATACACTAGGTCATGAACCTAAGATTCCATCCTTTTGAAGAAGTGCCCTTTTCCTAGCCTTTTCTAGATCATAGTTCTTGTATGCGTCATTTGAATCATATGAATTTTTAATTTTAATGCTCGTTTTAGACACAGTGTTCGAACTAATCCTAGATTTGCCAGGAGCAGCCACATGTGGAGGTTTAACAGGTATAACAGAAACAGGTTTAACAGAAACATGTTTAACAGAAACAGAAGCATTATTCTTAGGCCAGGAATGTGGAGTGACTGGTTTTATCAAATGATTATTCTCAACAACTTGGTAGGGAAACCGTGGTTTTGAAGATTTTGAACGTTCAGATTTAAATGCAGTTGGTTGTCTAACTACTGATTGTTTTCTGAAAGGTTGTAGAGACGATTTTCCCAAGATTGTTGGTTTTGTAGAATTAGTATCCACACTCTTGTCAGTGAATCTTCTCAGTTTGTTTAGTAAAGCAACATGTGCAAGCCCCTTTGCTTGAAGTTGAGCCTTTAAATGCTCATTTTCTTTAACTAATGTATCCACACAATTACTTTGTTCATTCAAAGATTTACTTTTTGGCTCTGAGTTTAAAACATTGTTTTGCAGTTTAAGTTCAAGAGAGATGCAATGAGCCTCAAGTTTTGAAAAATCTTTTTGAAACTGAGAAATTGTCTTTTTGAGAAGAATGTTTTCAGATTCAAGAGTTTGATTTGACGTTTCAGTAGAATTGTTAACAAGTAAGGGCTCAGACATGAGATAGTTGTCTGGACATTGTGCAACACACTGGTCAACCTCTCCTTCATTACTGAATTCAGGTTGCTCAGTATGTTGTATCGCATTTGCAGGCATAATATGATCAACAGTAGATTGTACCTCGACCATCTGTTCTGTGTCAGTGTCATAGGTGGGTAAGATATCTTCCTCAACTATTTGTTCTTTGTCACAGTTGGGCTCAGTGTCGTAGTTAAGTATGATATCTTCTCCAGACCTGCTGATGTCATCCTGCTTTTCCAATGCTACAACCTCATTGTCCGCATTACCGACAGTTGCAGTAATCACAATATTCTCAACGTCCATTTGAGCATTCCTTTCATGTACATCAACTCTTTCACCTTGCACGACTGCGGGATATCGGGAATTTGATGATGTCTGACGCTTCAATGCCAGAGCCAGAGCCATGTATCCTTCTTCCAATGCCACAAATGGATCTTTATGATCAGAATCCATTTCACTCCCCTGCAGAAGAATCAAAGAGAAGAAAAGGTGCGAAGTCGATATAGCACACAGAGGGTCGATATAGTGAATTTCAATTTCCCTCCAAAAAATAATTTTGAAAAATTTTGACTCTCAAAATTTGAAATTCACTATAAAATTCAATTCTAAGGTTGTAAGAAAAATTTGAGTTATGACAATTTTAACGCTAAATTTTACCCGAAAATTTTGAATTTGGGCCCAAAAATTTGAATTTTTGACCAAAATTTTCACAGTTGAACCAAAATTTGAATCTCGCGTAAAAATTGAACGTTTAGTCTCCCCAAAAAATTAAATTTTACTCAATTTTTTTAACTTGTGTTGATGGATCTTTGTAGTCGAATGAACCTTTGTTGATGAAGTGACCTTAGGCGTAGAAATCACAATAAACCAAGTAGTACTTATGCGTAAAAACACCAAAGTTACGCGTAACAGCAAGAGTTACGCGTAGGTTTAGCTTACGCGTAAGCAGGGAAAAAAGACTAAAGTTATGCGTAAACAGTAAGTTATGCGTAGAAAAATTAGGCGTAGGATTATCTTATGTGTAAGACTGGGCTTAGGCGTAGGATGAATCTTATGCGTAGGATTTTCTACGCGTAAGCTTATACTTATGCGTAAGTTTAGGGTTTTATCCCAAGTGATCTTTTACACTATCACAGTGCAAAAGATATCCAAAGTCGACGTATTTTCAGGCTTATCCAAGCAAAAAAACACGGAGTAAACCACGAAACTGAAGATCAAACCAAGGAATAAGTTACGCGTAAGTTTAGGGTTTTGATACGCGTAGACTTACTTGTAAAAATGACTTTTGCCCAAAGATGTTTCTAAACCAGATTTTTGTGATGAAATAGCTTCAATATCACCAAAATAATACAAAAGTGTGAAACTTGATGATCCAAAGCGCTCAAAACGGTTACGCGTAGGTTTCCACCCACGAACAAAAACAAGCTTAAAAAAGTAAATCCACGCGTAAAGTTTCAAACTTTTTGCCAAAAACAGTTATTTTGACACCTTAAAACATTCCAAAGTACAAGAATCTTGGATTAAAAAGTGTAAAAAACGTGTTTTTAAGCGAACCAAAGTATCACGTTAGCCTTACGCGTAGGACCAAAACCCACTTCAAAAGCAATAACGATTCACCCAACTATTAGGCGATTGATACCACTGTTAGGTTCCCAAATATGCAACACAAGTAACAATAGAAGAAATAAAGAGGAGATGAGATCGTCTGAACAACTACACACACACACACGCACGTATGAGTAAAGAAAGGTTAAGTGTAGAGGTGAGTGAAAGAGTAAATTGAACAACCAACCCTCAAGTGAGGGTTATACAAGAGTATTTATAGGCAAGGAGCTAGGGCAACACTCCCACTCCTTCCCTTTTCCTTAATGGACATGGGCCTAAGCTTATGGGCCTTCTACATAAGCTAGACCTTAAACAAACATAAAGGCCATAATAAGCTACCTATTACATATGAGTAACTAACACTTGAATAAAGGTTTAGGAGTGATTCCAACAGGAAGAATACCTGTTATCATGAAAAAAGTATTAAATTTAAAATAATATACTAAGTTTCTTGATTAATTTATATAAGTAATGTAATATACCTAGTTAATATCATCAAATTTGAGCCTGCTTGTGTCTTCTTCCATCTGAATAGCAATCAAGTATTCAAACATATCATACTGTTTATCTACTTTGTCAGTGAACAATTATGGCTTATCTTGTAATACTCCTGAAGTGATTGACAATTAAAATATATATATATATATATATATATATATATATATATATATATATAAAAATATATATATATTATTATTATTAATAAATAAAAGTTAATACAGAAATACGTTCATTTGATATAAAAATTTATATTACCATCATTGATGTATAAAAGTAATGCCGTTTGATCTTTCTATCTGAGAACAATTCCTCGTAGTTTAGGATATCAGCAAATGTATCTATCACATGAATTTCAATTTTCAAGGTTGGCGCTAGTGATTGAACATTCATTCTCATTAATCCTAAACCTTTATCGTCTACGAAAACTTGTTCTCTGTTCACAATATCACAAGTGATAAGTATAAGGAACTGTGTATATAGGTAAATGTTTTTTGTATCACAGGTGATAAATGTTTTTTGTATCACAAGTGATAACTATAATAAATTAGATATCGAAATTTTAAATATAAACTTACGCCTCGTTTCCTTGCATACAGAAGATGCTTCTTGCCAAGAGTTTTTCCACCCCTGTTATATTTTTTGTCGTGCTGACCTTCTTGTTCATGTATGGAGATTTCAGGCACTAATATTGTTTTCCTTCATCACTTGATTTTGACTGTACTCCTGGGCTATCAATTCCTAGATCAAAGCTTGGCTGAGACCCTGGTATAAAGACGGAACTAGGGCTCTGTGAAGATGGACATGTTTGTTCTTTTTCTTCAACACTTTTCTGTTTCTTAAGGTTCTCACGGTTCTCACTTTCTGCATATGTGTTCACTTCTTCATTTCGTTTTGCATCCATGTTGGCTTGTTTCCTTTGTATTTCTCTCAATTCATTTCTAAATTCTTCATCAGTTTTGTTTAGTAAATCTCCAAAAATATCATCATCATTATCAAAAGGTTCTCTTTGATCTTTAGTTTCTTCATTACTTTTTTGACTTGTAACCTTGTTTGTTTCATCTTTTTCCCCTTTATTTTTTTCTGTAGCTTCTCCCTTTTTGTTACTGTTCCCATCGTTGTTTCCCACAGCTTCATCCTTTTCTCTTCTATCCTTCTTGTTGTTTTCATCAGTTTCATCATTTTTTGTATTGCTTGTGTCTTTGTTTCCACTTCCTTGCGCAACTTCATTCTCATTATAGACTGATTCTCCATTTTGGTCGTTTGCTTCATCGTTTTTGACAGCATCATCAATTATCATTGATTCGTCATTTTCATCTCCGTGTTCTGTATATTGTCTGGCAAATGGATTTTGTACTTCATTATTTCCATCTTCATCATCACTTGTGCCAAATTTGATGGAGCTTGACTCTGTTGATGTTGATTTAGAGCTTGATGATAAGAATGGACTTTTTCCTTTGAAAAAATCATCTGGTTCACTGAAAATCTTTTTTTATTTTATCTTTAAATTGTCGAAGCCTTTCATCCCCTTTGAATTTACATATATATTCTTTAATTGTTTCTTCTAGCATTTCTTTCTCACTCAAAATGCTTTCTATCTTATCTTCTACCATCTGATACACTTTCTGTGATTGAATTTCAAATTTAAGATCATATTAGTTATACATCATCACCAGTGATATTATAGTTTTTTTAATATTTTACTGTATTATCACAAGTGATATCATGCATAATTTATTTTATCACTTGTGATAGGACATAACAAAGAAGTTAATTTTTTTAGACTGACCTGCTTTTGAATATCTTCTTCGTCTTTATTCATGTCTCCTATAATTTCCACCATTCCAAAGTACTTGTTGAAATCAATTTCCAGAATCTCCCTACTTTTCAACAGACTTGTGTTCCAACTTTTTAGAGCTGGTATCCTTCTCGGCACATTCATTTGATCAAACTTTGTATAATGTAAATATGCAAGCTGTTTCATCAACCATTTTATCAGTTCAATGAATATATATTTTCATAACATTTTATGTTAGGAAGAAAAAATAATTTAAAATTTATTACTTACCATCAAGAATGTAACTGGGTCGTAATACTCAACCTCTGTCCTATAATTCTTTCTTTCAGACCAATCATGTTTTGTTGAGCTTGCACAATCAAAAATATATCTGCACCGGTCTATATCTTTCACATTATCTCCTTCAAACACGTTTTCCAACACCGTTTTTCTGACAACAGAGCTTTTATCGCATCGTTCCAATGTATTTGCAATAAGCATTAAAATGTTCATTCTGAACATGAAATCTGTGTTTGTTGTTTTTGTTATCTCCTTTGATATGGCATTTGTTGTCAAACTGTTTTCGTGTTTGAATTGATCTTTCCATTCTTCAACAAATTTATCATTGTATTGTCTTTGGCCTTCATCTCTTTCTAGCATCCTTGATCCATTTGGTAGTCTGAGAACTTCATGCACAATTTGTGGAGATATTTTTAAATTCCCTGTTGGAAGTCTAAGGTTCATTGATTCTGTGTCGAGGCTGTCTACCACAAAGAAGGCAAGCTTTGTCGGTATTTCATTTATTGGGAATTCTATCAAGTCTCCAAAACCCATTTGTGTTATAACCTTCTTTCTTTCTACACTTAACCCACGCATTGCCTCAAAAAGTGGCTTAACTGATGCCCTTCCCTTGACTATTGTGTACACCTTTCGTTTCTTTTTCGAATCTTTTTCAATCTCTTCGTTTACATCAACTTCCATTTCACCAATTTTTCTTTTTCCTTTTCTTTTTTCTCTTTCACTATTCTCTTCTTTATTATCATTTTTTGCAGCAGTTTCTTTTTCAGATTTTTCTGTTTTTTCAGGATTTTCTTTTTCAGCCTGTTTCATTTTTGTAGAATCTTCTTTTTCAGCTTCTTTTGCATCCTGTAGTAAAAATAAAGTAATAAAATAAAATTGTTGGGCATTTATCACTTGTGATATTTTAGCATTTATCACTTGTCATATAGCATTCACAGAATTATCTCAAATCATTATCACAAGTGATAGTAATTAATTTATTAATAATGCTTTATTTTACAATTAACTAACCTGTTCTGTAGCTTTTTCCGATGCTTCTTTTTCTTGCTCAGGCTTTAATTTTGTTGCTTCTTCTTTCATCATCTTCGTTTTTTCCTCCAACCTATTTTCTTTTTCTTCTATTAGTGGATGCAAACCTCTAAAACGTTTTTTCTTACATCCTAATCTTGGTAACTGTTTTCTTCTTTTTGGTTTCCGTTCATCTGTTTTGTCTGTATGTTTATCATATAATATATCATAAAAAATAGCGAATCCAGTTATACATTGGTTGGCAATGTCACAGTCATTGTATCTACAAATTAACCAAATTTGGACAGATGTTTTTAACAACTAAACTACCTTCAGTTCTGTTCAAATTAAGTAAATCACCTTGATTTTCAACGATCCCAAAAAAAGTTTCAACGACCCAAAAACTACAAAACTTAGCTTCTACAATGTCACATTTATGTTAAAACAGTCACAACTTCACACAAACTACAATGGTTGGCAATTTCACAGTCATTGAATCTACAAATTAACCAAATTTGGGTAGACGTTTTTAACAACCAAACTACCTTCAGTATTGCGTACACTTTTCGTTTCTTTTTCTACATGTTAACAACCAAATCACCTTGATTTACAATGAACCCAAAAAAAGTTTCAACGATCCCAAAACAGTCACATTTATGTCTCTTAGTTTACAAGTTCACTCAAGTAGATAAACTAGTATATTACACTTATCTTCAACAATCATTTCATTTTTTTTAATATAATCTGTAATTTATCATTGTTTCAAAACATCTTAAAATAAGCAAACATATATAAAATATGCATATAAAACTCATATAAAATACGCAAACAGTAAATAAAATTCAATTAATTTTTAAATAATATCGAAATGAGTGTCGTACCATTATCCATATTTTCAACAGATTGTTTTCCCTTATCCGGCTTTTGAGGTTGTGATTCCTTCATATTTATGTATTTCTGAATTTGATTCAACGGTTCGTCGTTTATTTTTCGAAGGATAGATTGTTGGTGTGTGTTTTTATTTATTTATTTGTGTGTGTGTTTTTCCAGATCTGGTTTTTATTTTATTGAACTTTACATTTTCAGTCCTTCTATTTTTACTTTATGTAAACTTTTTTGCCTTTTTTAATTTATATCACATGTGATAAACAATTAAATATTGTTTTAATTTGCATAATCATGTTTCATTTCATATTTGTGCAAGATGATTTCATTTAAATAATGCTTTCTATGCATGTTTTTTGTGTATGTATAGATTGTCCTTGACTACATTTTTTGAAAAGATTTTGTCTATACTAGTCAACTGAAAATTTTCACAGCAAGCACATACAAGCTCACATCTCAAAGTAGATTTTGGAAGTAATAAATTCTTACTTATTTTTAGATGAAATAAGCTCACATCTTTTTTGTTAGATGACAGGTGACATAACAGGTGATATAATAAACTTTTAGTTATATCACTGGTGATATTTTCTAATATCACAAGTGATACATTTAAAAAAAAAGAGAGAAAAGGAAAAGAAGGTAGGCTAGTTTTGTGGTGACTCAAGATCTAAATTTTGTTGGTAGACTAGTTTTTGTTTACCAGTTTTAACATGTTTTCACAGAGTATGTCATTGCAAAAATAATCAGTCTCTTAATTTGATAGAGTCATTTTATACACTTTAAGGACAGTGCGTCTTGGTAGTCATCTTATCAATTACCAAAGTATTGCAAATAAAGCATTTACACTTTGAAAAAAAATTCATCATAATCCCAAGTTTACCTATCTTGGGTTCACCAATTCATTTATTTAAACTAAAGGTACCTGAGTAGCGAAATCTTCTATGAATTATCCAACAGCATAAATATATATAGTGATAGATACATGCATATGTCAGCAGAAGAACATAAGCAAGGTTATATTCATATTACCCAAAAGCGTTTACTTCAATCTAAAATCCATAACAAAATGTAAAATACATCTAAAAGCATACGTCTGCATTTCCAACAAAAAGATGCAAATTTCAGAGCAAAATGTAGTACAATCTCCGGCACCAGGGAATGTGATTCAGGTACCTAATAGATCCACCCATCTACTTAGGTATTTCCCAAACTTGGACACTGTCCGTCACATTTCGTGGCCCGACAGTCCTACTTGCATCTAAAATGCAGAACAAAATGTAAAATGCAACTAAAATATGCAAAATCCAAAACAAAATGTAGTTTAATCTCCGGCACCAGGGAATGTGATTCAGGTACCTAATAGATCCACCCATCTACTTAGGTATTCCCCAAACTTGGACATTGTCCGTCACATTCCGTGGCCCGGCAGCCCTACTATTGTTTTTTGCATATCAGATTCTTAAACCTACTTTAAACCATCTACGTTGTTTAGAAATTTTAATACTTAAACAGAAATGTAAATTGTTTTGGAATAGAATTAAATACATTTAATGCTTGTTTTCTTCAGCTATCTTCATCTTGATAGCTTCTTCAACCACCTTTTGAATCTCTTTCTCATCATGCTTGTGTTTTTCAGCAAACTTGATTGCATATTCTAACATCAGTTCACTCTTTTGATTCACTTTATGTAACAGTATCTTAGCTGCATACCTCATCCTCCCTCTTTTCATTTGTTCAGCATATCTGTGATTTTTTTCATCAATGATGTTTGTCTTCCAATTTGATCCTGCTTCACCTTCAAATGTCTCCATATGCATCATCATGTATAAGCCGCAATCAATCTTGTTATCACTTGTTCTCCATTTCATCTTTAACACAGTAGCTGGCTTCTCTTTCAACATCGTATCGAGGATTGGGTGTGAAGCCCTCATCAAGTAACTTACAAGCAATGATTTCTGCAAATTAAGAAAATATTACTTGCTACAATTTATTTCTAGTGATATTACTTGCTACAATTTAGCTCTAGTGATATAAGTATTTAAACAGAGTTCGGTTCAGACATTGCTTACCACAAAATCAAAGTTGGGTTTGTATTTATCTTTGTAGGGTGCATCTGAAATGCTGTTGTCCAGTATTACAGCGTTGCCCTTCTCCAGATTGAAAACTATGACATAGTAATGGTCGTGAGCAATTATCGGAAAGAATACAAGTTTCACATCTTTCAATTTCCGTTTTGCTTCTTCCTCAGTCATGATTTTTTTCATTAGTCTTTCAAAGTTGTCATACTGCTTTTTTCATCTTTTTCTTTCTTCAGAATCTCTGGCAGCTGTATCATGACAATAGATTCAAGATAATTTAAAATACATATTACATAATTTTTGAAACGCATAGACATATTATTGCATTTTTTTTGGAAGTTTTTATATCTTACCACTGCATCTGTTAGGAAGTAGTATCTTGTCTTCATTTTTCCAACTTTGTTCTTCCTCTCCTCATGATTCAATACCGAAGCGAATGCATCGATTACCTGACTTTCTATTAGCAAGACCGGCGCAATTGATTGCATTACTATTCTTGGTACTGGTGTGCCCTTGCCATCATTGAACACCTCTTCTCTGTTTTTTAATATCACAGTTGATAAAATTTAGGTTCTTAAAGATAGCATATCACTTGTGATAAATAACATAACCTTAATACTAACAGAAAATTTAAATCATACATGATATCTTCTTCCATCTAAAATAAGATGTTAGCTAGCATTGTTTCAGATTCTGTTAACGGTTCCATCGTGTTTGCCTTCTTGTTCATATAAGGTGATTTCAAGTACACCGATGGTTTAACAATCCTTTTTCCTTCTTTTTTTCATTTTCTTTGTTGCTTTCTTCAGCAACGTCTTTCTCAGTCCTGAATGCTTTGTGTTGAATTTCTGGGCTTTGAAATTCTCCAACTTTAGCCCTTTCTTCTTCTTGTGTCTCAGCTGCTTGTTTTTTGGCTGCAGCGTCTTTTTCAGCCTGTTTTTTTAAGCATCTAATAAGGTTTAGATATGAAAAAGTTCTGCAAGGTGTTTTGTTTAAGTTTATATGTCTTACGAGCTTATTTTTGTTTCGGCTTATGTTACAGAAGCTGCTTATTTTTGTTTTATTTTTGAGTCATATAAGCCTATAATTCTCAAAATAAGACAAAAAATCAGTGATTCATTTCCCATTCATTCTTATAGTTTGCGATTCAATATCGCTAAAATGGTAGATTATAAGCGCATGCATGTGAAGAAAAACTATGCAATGCATAAGAATGAATGGGGATTTATGCAAATCAGAAGAAAGCATACATTCACCACTCATTCTTAAAGTTTGGAGTTCCCTATCTCTAAAATACTAGTTATTACAAACCATAGATCATAAGTTTTTCGCAAAAGCATGCACGTGAACAAAAAGCATGCAAATGCGTAGGAATTAATGGGTACTAATAGTAGTTCAGCTAGAAGGGACTAAAAAGGGCTCTTCAAAGGCGCCAAGATACATCGCCTTTTCTTGCCTATTTTAAGCAGAGCAACTATCTAACCTTTTATTTTCTTTTCTTAGCAAGTTCTTTTGCAGCTTCTTTTCTTTTTTTTCTGCTTCTTTCAGTTGAGCTTGTTTTGTAGCCTCTTATTTTGCAGCTTCTTTTGCAGCTGCTTGTTTTGTTGCAGCTTCTTTTGCAGCCTGTATTAATAAAAAATTAAAGAATAAATAAATAAATAAAAAATATCGTATTGTATGACTTTGTTATATTTAGAATTTATCACTTGTGATATTACCTTTTCGGCTTCTTCTTTCTTCTGAGCTGCTTCTTTTTGAGCTTCTTTTTCAGCTTGCATCTTTTTTGCAGCTGCTTCTTTTTCAGCTTGTTTTTTAGCCTCTTTTTGTTTTTTTATTGCAGCTTCTTTTGCAGCTGCTTGTTTTGCAGCATCTATTTTTGCAGCCTGCATTAATTAAAAATTTAAGAATAAAAATAAATAAATAAATAAATAAAGTATTGTATTGTATGACTTTGTTATATTTAGAATTTATCACTTGTGATATTACCTTTTCGGCTTCTGCTTTCTTCTTCTTTTCAGCTTCTCTTTTTTTCTCAGCTGTTTTTTTCTGAGCTTCTTTTTCAGCTGCTTCTTTTTCCTTCTTTTTCAGCCTGCTTCTTTTGTGCAGCTGCTTCTTCTTCAGCCTGGATTTTTTTACCATTTTGTTATGTAAAAATTTATCACTTGTGATATTGTATACAGATAAGTACTTTAAATTATAATTATCTAACCTGTTGTTTATCTGTTTCTGCATGAGTCTCTTTTGTGGTTTTTTCTTTATCCTTGTTTCCTCCTTCTCCATTTCCTCCTTCGCTATCATCATCACTCCCATTATCTGTATCCTCTCCTCCTCCTTCAGTATTCCTGCCTTCATCATCACTTCCATCATCTCCTCCATCTCTTCTGCTAGTTCCTTCTTGATTATCAATCACTCTACCATATTTATCTATTTGAAGATGTCCATGGAATTGTGTGTTGTATTTTTATACATATAACCTTAATGTTTCATCTCCTGGGTATATTTCCATGCTTACCTTTATAAAATTTTCTAACTCTCTCTTTTCATTCAAAACTCTATCAAACTTTTCTTCAACAGCTTCATATACTTGCTGTGTTTTTAATTAAATAAAGCAATTATAAGTATTTTTATCACTAGTGATATATTCAAAATTTTCATATTAATTATAAGTATTACCTCTTTCTGTTTCCTGATAACTGCTTCTTCACTGTCATCATCTTCTTCGATGACCCTGACATTTCCAAACCCTTCCATGCCCATCTCCATCTCTTGCCTTTTCTCAATCAGTTTTGTGGTCCAATTTCTGATGGCTGGCCATTTTCGTGGCACATCCATTTCCTCGAACTTTGTGAAATGCAAGTAAATAAGCTGTTTTCAAGAAAACAAAACATTCATTAAAACCTTTACTTATTAAAATGAGTGGTAGATTAATATTTTTAGTATCCCAAGTGATATTGTACATGCCATCTATTTAATAAAAAACAACTTTTAATATCACTGGTGATAGAATACATCTTATCTGTCATTAACTTAAAATATCACTTGTGATACCCTACATCATATTTGTTTTAAAGCATATTTTGGAAGAAAACCTTGACTTACCATGAATGCTGCGTGTGGTCCGTAGTACCAATTCTCCAGTGTTGAGTCATCCCAGCCATCCTTGCTTACTTTCATACAATCCCAAATGAATGAGCACCAGTCAATTTTCTGTATTTCCTCTAGTGTCATCAGAAATTGAAGGACGTAATACTTCAACATCGAACTGTTATAGCAAGTTCCCAGACAGTTAGCAAACAACATTAGGTAATTCATCTGGAAGGTGAAGTCTGTTTCATCTGTACTCTGAATCACCTTTGATAACGCTGTTGTTGTTATTCTTTTGTTTTCCGGGAATTGTGCCATAAACTGTTTTATAAATACGTCATCCCAATCCCTTTGTGGTCCTGAGCAAAGTGGTTTAGGACCCATTGGTATCCCAAAAACTTCCCTAATCGTTTTCGGAGTGATTTTTATTACACCCCCATTTGGCAAGTTGATTTTCATCTTTTCCACATCCAAATGTGTCAATATGAAGTAGGGCAGCTTTCCAGGGATTCTTGACAACGGAAAATCAATCAGTGTTCCAAATCCCATTGCTGTGACCATTTTCCTTCTTTCTGGGCTCAGCGAATGTGTTGCATCATAAAATGGTTGGACAGTCGTTTTAGCCCTTAACGACTTGAATGCAATTACATATTCTTCTTCTTCTTCAGCTTCCACCTCCATTTTTTGCTTGCCCTTCTTCGTCTCTTCTTTCTTCTTCTTCGCTTCTTCCTTCTTCCTTTCTTCTTCTTTCTTCTTCTTCGTTTCTTCCTTTTTTTTTGATTTGTTGCCTTTTCTTCCTTCTTCATTTCTTCTTCTTCTTTCTTCTTCTTTGTTTCTTCATTCTTTTTCTTTCTTGCATCCTCAGCTTTTTCGTTTTCTCCTCTCTTTCTTTTTCCTTTTTCGGTTTGTTCCCCTCTCTTTGGTTTTTCGGTTTGTTGTTTTTTTGATGCTGATTTTGTTACAGCAACCGGTGAATATGTTGCTAGTTCTTTTCGTTTCTTTGGTTGCTTGGGTTTCAACTTTGGGTTTGCTTCTTTGGGTATGACAGTTTCTTCGGGGGGTTGATTGGGTTGTTGTTTCTGGTGTTGGTACAGATGGTGTTTCTTCCATGTTTGTTGGTTGGGTTATTGGTGGTGTTGGTGTGGTTTCGATGGTTGCTAGAGTTGTTATTGGTGTGCTTTCTGGTGATGTTTCGGGTGATGCTTTATTTAATGGTGTAACAAGCCTTGATCGTGCAATGGTTGTTATCTGTTTTGTGGGTGTCTTTTCTATATAGGTTTTTTTTATTGATGACTTTGTGTATTTTGTGGTTGTTTTCTGTGGTGAGGGTGTAGATGTTGGCTGTTGTGTCTCTGTTGTTAGTGGTGGTGGTAGTGTTGTTTCTGGTGTTGGTGTTTCTGTTGTTTCTGGTGGTGGTGTTGGTTGTTTTTTTTCTGGATATGGTGCTTTTTTGAATTGGAGGTTGTTTCTTGCTTCTTTTCTTTTTCATTTCTTTTTAACTTGTATTCAAATCTGCACAAAACAAATCCCAAGTAAGTTTTCATGAATATTTATTGCTGATAAATATAAACTCTGAATGTTTACGCGTCATACTATTTTATAACATTCTACTGCAAGTATGTCATATCAATTTGTATCACAGGTGATATAATACAGAAGCTAAATGTCAAAACAAGTATGCCGCATACATACAGGGTTTATCATAGTTGATATTTTTCTAAAGGAGACATGCTTATATGTTGGAATTTACCTTTTTCCTTTTCAATCGCTGGAGATACGCTCAAAAATTTGCTTGTCGAAAAAATTGCATTTACAATTTTTTTTAAGAAACAAACAGAATGTCTGCAATTTTTATGTTTAAAGATTTATTAGCAGACAAAAACTGATCGTTTAAAGCTTGTATTGTCTCCAGATGCTTGTAAATATCATCTTCTACATTTTTTTCAAAATCAAAATTTTAATGTCTTATGTTATATAAAACAAAAAGACACTATAAATTCTAATCAAAATGTATTTGAAATATAGTTATTTCAAGTATAACGACTTATCATCACAGTTGTTATACTATAAAAAAAATAAAAAATAAATCACTATATCTGTTTTTATCACTGGTGATATACCATTAAATATTTAAGTTATCCGCGACTGCTCTTCATCATCATCACTACCATCAGTACCACTACCACTACTAGTAACACTACCACTACTAAAAGTCATAACTAAACCACCACCACTACCAAGAAGAACACTAAAAATGTATAAGTTATCGCGGTACATGATCACTAATCTTGTGACAAGTAATCAATTATCGCTATATCTGTTTTTATCACTAGTGATATACCATAAAATATTTCTCTGTCACACTCAAAAACGCATCATAAGTTACATCAAAATTATGCTCGTAACAAGCTAAAAACATATCCATTATCACGAAGAACGCTAAAAGTCAAATCGACGTTCGCTACCACTACTACTATCACTACCACTATACTGAAGCACCACCACCACCACTACCACTACCACTACCACTACCACCACCACCACTACCACCACCACTACCAGTACCAAAAATCAAAACTAAACCACTAAGACTACCAAATCACTGCCACATCTACCACAACTGTTTTATCACATGTGATATTTTTCCAAACGGTCTAAAACATCTAAAAACATCTAAAATCAGCAAAATCTTCATAAATTTCTTCTTCTTTTACAGTACGACAGCAAAATCTCAAATAAATACATAATCATCAACAGCAAAAAAATACAGAAAAATGTTCATAAATAGCAATAACATTCATAAATAAGTATAAAATCAGTAGAGATACATAAATAACATCTAAATAATTAGTTTGAAGCTTCGTATCATCGTTTTCAGAGTTGGTAGGTTTGTTTTGATCCATTTTTTTTGTGCTTCTTCTTTTTCAGTTGAAGATTGATGTGTTTTTGTTTTTTTTTGTTTTTTTTGACGGTTAATTGTTGGTTGATTTTGATAGTTAGAGTTTGTTTTTAGTGAGAGAATTAAGAGAGAGAAAGCGACGTGTTTGTTTTTTATGGTGAAATGAGTGCATGTGATGTGTTTTTGTGGTGGGGGAAAGTTTCAGCTTTTGGCAAGAATGGTCCATCCGTGTTTTTTATCCTTAAAAGATGTTGGATTGATCCAACGGCTGGGACTTGTCCCTTGGTAAGTAGGGGAATAATGATTTGTGAAATAAAGCGCCTCCATATTATGTTTAGTTAATAGAATTTACAATCAAATCCAAAACTTTAAAAACTGGCTAATCCAAAATTCAGTTTTATGGACTTAAATAAAAAATTATAAATTTCCATTATATTTAATAAGTTAAAAAAACAAACAAACGTCTAAAATAATAAATTTTATTATTGTTGTTGTAGTGTTGATCGTAATACTAAAAAACTGTGTATACGTACAGGGTACAAATATTAAATTAATACACGAAACCTGAAGTTCGACCAGTTTTTTCAAATGAAACAGTCTTTATAATATTGGAGTATAAATATCAAATGAATTGACGGGATACATATAAACACAAATATTCATTAACTTTAACTCATGTCAAAACCCAATACATGCGAGTATCCAAAAGAGTATCTACCATACTTTCACGTGTCTTGCATAATAAAATAAAAAAAGAATGAAAAAGAAAACTCCTATGGTTCTATTACCTTTTGTTAAAAGTTACTATGTATACTAGCATAAGCTGAAATTACGTTTACAATGACTCTAGATGAAGTTCCGATGACACGTTCGCAGAACTAGTGATCCTACAAACATAATTCCGAAAAAACAAACATACAAATCCACAACGGACCAACGAACTTACAACAACGACCTCACGCCTAAGATTGTAGATCCGCCACATCCCAAATCCAAAACACAACCCTCCCCAAACCCCTAAACCTTGACCTCCCGAAACCACCCTTACCGAAACAAAACAAGAAGATCATACAATTATAAAAGAATAAAAGAAGATCATTAACTGTCATGACTAACTTATTATGTAATTAGTATTATGTTTAAAAGAGATATTAAGACATGTGCAAAGATCAAAGATAAGTACTAAAAGTGAGAACAAACTTCATATATCATACTATCTTATAAAGTGGTTTTCTTTAAATAATAATACTTAAAAATTCAGCTTGCTTATTATAAAAATTTAATAGCTTACAAGGCAAAAAGCATAATGTACACTATAATGCACACATTTAAAAGACAAAACACAAGTCTTATTAGAACCATATTGTACACTACTTTAATGCTATTGATATAGTCAAATCTTTTTAATGTAGTCAATTAATTAACTGGTCAATAAATACTGTGGAAAACTAGAAGGGGGGTTGAATAGTTTTGCCAATTAAAACTTCCTTTTAATCTATTTAGATTGACTTATGACAATCTATTTGGACGTGTGTGTTGGATGTTGATAAACAAGCATACAAAGGTAAGTAATGAAAAGATAAGAGTAAGAAGCACAAAACCACAACACGAGTATTTATAGTGGTTCGGCTACAAGGACACCTTCCTTGTCCTACTCCACTCCCCGAGTCACCTACTCGAGAGTTTGTAATCACTACACCAATCTCCTTATGGTGGAGAAGCCTTCACAACGTCGCCTACCCTTTTTCCGGTGCTAGGCTAACCACCGGGTTCTTTCACTCCAAGGTGAACCACACCTACACAACGTCTCCTACCCTTTATAAGGTACTAGGCTAAGTACCTAGTTCTTTCACTCCAAGGTGAACTACACCTTCACAACGTCGCTTACCCTTTATTAGGTACTAGGCTAAGCACCTAGTTCCATTACAATGGAGGAACTACTACCACACTACACCAACGACTAATCCCAAAGGAGATCTACTCCTTTACAAAATCATCAAGGATATCAATATCCTTGGATCTAATACTAGTCTATCTTGTACATCAAAACACACCATATCGAATGTACATCTAAGGCACCTTTCACTAATGCCTTTGACTAGATCAACAAGACACCTTTCACTAATGTCTTGTGTCTTCACTTCAAAGCACCTTTCACTAATGCTTCTTTGTCTTGACTTCTAAGCACCTTTCACTAATGCTTCTTTGTCTTGACTTCTAAGCACCTACCACAAGTGCTTGTCCTATAGACGATAGATACCCTTCACTAATATCTCCTTCTTGACACTTGAGACATCTTTCACTAATGTCTTCAACACTACACTTCTTTGGAGAAAGAAAGGAATCATCAACAAGAAGACTTCAGTAGCCTTGATGATGAGGAAGTATGGCAACTCATGGACTTGAGCTTGCTCGACTTCAAAGGTGGTGATCTTGCCTTTAAGAGGAACCTAAAAGATCACACAACAAAACAAAACTACAAACATAGATCTCTTGGATCTAAGGTTAGTGAGATTTAACTCAGGGGAGAAAGTGTGTTAGAAAGGGATGATTAATAATGAAGAAATGGCTCACTATTTATAGAGGAAAAATCCTACTGTTCCCCGGATCCCACGGATCCCTTCCACTTGGGATCCGGCTAGCACAAAGCTAGGGATCCGTAGAACGCTCCTCTTTGCCCATGGGTATTTTGGTTATGGGTCATGGGTCATGGGTTGAACCATGGATCTTTGGCTAGATACAATGTATCTTTGAGTGCATTGCACTTAGTCACTTGGGTATGGGTTGATCCATGGGTTATGGGTATTATCCATATGTGATATAAGCATGATGTCATGCAACGGGTTATGGGTCAAGATCCATGGGTTATGGGATTTGGGTTGTACCCAACTACATTCAATGTATTTGCCCAATGGGTTGTGATACTTAAGTTTATACCCATTTATATTACCCAATATACTACATACTAGTTATGTATATATTTTATCCAAATATGTAAACACTAGTTGTTGTACATATGTATTACTAAATCATAAAATCACTTATACTTGTTTTAGTGTTTTATGTGAAAATGTGAATATGTTAGAAACTATTAGTTCAAACCATTTACGTATTTTATTTGTTTCGTTAATATGATTTTACGTTTGTTATCGACAAAACATTAGAAGATCGTAAAATATAAATAAACGTTTTTACAGCTTATTTGTATTAACAATCTCCCCCTTTTTGTTGATGACAAAACATAAAATTATTTTAAGGAAAAGCTAAAATTCGTAAAAGTTTGAATTTGTAGTTTTTACTTTCTTCTCCCCCTTTTTGTCGCAACAAAAAGTGTTTGAAGGAAGGCAACACATCGTTTTTAAGAAAAACATGTGAAAGAATTAAAAGTAAAAAGAAATAGAGAGCAAATAACGGGAAAGGATCTCGTCTTTACTCCCCTTTGACGAGTCCATCCCTATGTAAGGGCGTCAAGTAAGTGATACTAATCTAGTTTGTTTGCAAATAAGTTTGCAAAAGATATCGTCTAAGGGACGAATGTGCTCCCCCTTGATGATTGCAATTTTGCAAGGGGATGTCACGAAATGTAAACCTAGTATTGCATGTAATTTGCAATGTATTGCTTTGACATAAAGCTCCCCCTAGCTTTGGGATGTCAAAGTCTTCATATGTAAGTTGAATAACTACAAAACAAAGGTTAGAAAGCAAGTATAATTCACAATTTCCTGCAAATGTGATTCAAGTTAATAGAAAGAAAGCTTTCTGTCTTACGGATCCCACGGTTCCCTCCTAGTAGGGATCCGTCTATGCAATTATGAGGGATCCGTACTAGATGTTTAATTACAGCCAAGGTGATATAACAAGTAATGTCCTAAGAGTAGGGATCCGTCTAGTACAATCTTTGAGATCCGCCTATCTGCTCAGCATGACCTTTACTAAAGGTATGCAATGATCTTGACAATGCATTATATCTCAAGGATAGTCTAAAAAGAGTGCTAATACTAAGATATCAAATGTAAAATGTTTTATTTCATGAAGGAAATTGGATTACATTGATAAAGCACGAGTACAAGAGATTTGATCCTATTTTGGAATACTATTAGTTTCCTTGAGTGTTTTCGCTAGGAGGATCATTATGTGATTGATGAGTGTTGGTGGAATCAAGAATGAAGAAAGTCTTCATGAGAGATATTTTTAGCGGTTCCATCATCTTGTTCACAAGTACGTACAACGGACTTTGAAATTGAGGATGGAAGTGCATAACATTATGATAGAGGCGTGTCAAGAACATTCCATAAGGGATGAGTTTATTCTTGGAGCATTGAAGATTTTCAATTATGAAGAAGTAGGCGAGATTGTATGGTTGTTGTGTTAGCAAAAGCATACAACATGTGAGCACAACAAGCGGGAAGAATTTCTCGATTTCTCCTAAGACTCCAAACATTTTCACGTAGGATGAGTGCGAGAGGCTTGTACTCTCTTCTGGATATCCCTTGTAAAGATAATATTTGGATCCGAGTAATATGGTCGAGGTTTGCATATCATGCGATTTAAATCTTCCGGAGAGGGTATGTGTGAACAATATGGGCTATTTTCTTCACGAAAGTTGAAGAGAGAATCAAGAGACCAATCTTCGGTAAAGGCACATTGTCCATGATTTGGAATCCAGATGATGTGAGCAAAATGCCCAAGGGTTAGAGTGAACTTTTGGTTTTTGATATAAAACCAAAGAGATAGAGAGTGATCCTCGTTACGAACGAGTTTGACTTGACGAAAGAATTCAATTATGAACCTTGGACATATCTTCTCGTTGATTTCAAGAAGACATTCTAGTCCTATGGCTCGAAAGGAGGTATTGATACCTTCTTCGGATTGTAGAGAGGTGTCTACAATACGTCCTTCGTGGAAGTGACGGTTTTCGAGATTATTGAACCCACGGACATGATTTCCAGGTGTGTTGGGTTCGAGAGAGATGTTTGGAGTGTAGACGCTAGTGAGTGAAAAAATCAAACTCATATTCATGCGTCATAGTTGAACCTATAAAAATGATAAGTTAATAAAACGAGATGTTTGTGGTCAACCTATGATAATCTAATGTTTTTACTAGATTTTTATTAACAATGGTATTTAACACTTTAACATACTCAAGGTTTTGACTTTCTAGTTGATTATTACATTTAGAAAGACATTGGTTTTTAATCTTGCATGAAAGCTTTTTAGTAGGGCCGGATCCACGGTTCTTATACAAAAGGGATCCGGCTAGTATATCTTCCAGGATCCGTGGATCTGTGTAACAAAGATTTGATAAAAATAGGTTTTCACAGTTTTATACCACGAAATATGTTTTATCCTACATTTTCTTTTAGCATGCATACATGACTTCTAATGTATCACGAAAGAATATAAAACATCAAAATAAGTGACAAACACATTATGATAAAAATAACCTAGATAGACTAGATTATTAATAATATTGCATTTCAATACTAAGGATGATACAAGGATTGGGTATATGATCCCAATGTAGATTAACAACACAAAGTAAGTGTCTCCATATGTGAACTTCATCATAGGGAACACAAGTGCGATGAGTGTTAGGGCGATGAGCACGAGTGAGATGTAAACCATGTTGATGACGGATCTTCTTGGTTTCGGTTGAGATGAAATGAGGAGGAAGATGAAGTTTTTGAATAAGAGAAAATTTTGAAATTGGAGGATTTGAAAAAGTGAGGGTTTGGTAGAGTGGTCGACGGTGGGGTTATTGTAACGCCCCAACCCGACAAGGGTAAAGGAATCACAAGTAATGGTGTCATATCAAAGCAAACATAAACATCCAAAAGAAATCTTAACATAAATGCGGAAATAATTCAAGTCAAAACGACTTCAATACATAGGTCCCAGCGGAAAATAAACACCAATAAAATATCTGAAATAGTAAGGTCTTAAATGGCATCATAAGATCAAAGCTAAATAAATCTCTAAGGTAAGTCCACTCATGCACTCATCCCAAAGCAAAACCCAGCTTCCAATGCTTAGATACCTACCGCGGAAGAAAAGAAAATGCGGCTGAGCCAAAAGCAGTGAAGCAGATATGAAAGCAAAGCGAATACTAAACGATATCGAATATGAAATATAATAAACGAAAGATAGCAAAATCATAATCATTTTCAAAGTATAAATCAGAATTATCGAATAAGTTTATAGTTAACTACCACGAGCCTAGAAACAAATATCAGATCATAATCATATTCTCATAAGGCAACATTTCTTGTAAGGCAACATTTGTAGGGAGACCTACCGAGTTATGAAGGGCGTGCATGCACGCAGCATCAATCATCGGATAACAGATAACATATAACGGATAACAGGATGATCTAGGATGCATCCATCGCCCTTCCTACATATACAAAATATGCTCGACCATCGGGGAACGTGTGAACATCACTCTCGCCCTAGAGTCATATCGGAGGTGCATCACGATACGGACATGGAACCCCATGACTAGTGAAATATTTGGCTCGTGTGTCAAACTATCTTAGGTCAAAATCAGAATGTCATAACCATATTTTATCATATTTTATGAGAAGGTTATTCATATTTTCAAAATCAGAGTTTTCATACCATATAGTTCAAAATTAGATGTTTCATAATTCGAAATCGAGTTCGGATAAACAGCTCAAACGAACAGAATGGGGTTCATAGCAAAGGCTTAGGAAACCCTAATATAAAAGCTAACGAAACGTTAAAAGGAACCTTTATTGAAAAGGTCAGAATATCTGTACCTTATTCCAAAGCAAATGATCGAAAAGCAAATCTGAAAGCAAAGGATTACTCCTTCTTCTCGGAACCTATACACATTGCGGTCGTCCATGTTATTTATGATTCCATAATTGTCGAAATGATCTTTTAACATTTGGTGTTTATACTTAGTGTATTGGTGATCTTCATACTTTAGGGTTTTATGATTAAATGAGACTTAAGTGTTTTATAATTAATATCGTAGATTAGGGTTCATTATGTCAGTTATTAAAGTTTAGGGTTAACTGTGAAAATAGTTTAAACGTCATAACTCACACATGAAATAACGAATTAACACTCTTAGCTTCAAACCCTAATCGACTCTCATTAGGTTCTAGGGTTTTCTCCTTCTTTTAATATCACATTAATATGCATTTACTTTTCATGTTACGTCTTTTAATGACTCGCTACTTAACCTAACACCTTCATGTCTTAACCATACGTTACTTATATACATGTTATACTTCAACGTTTATTCCCATGCGTTTATGATTTTATGTGACACACAAGTTACTTATTACTCGGATTAATTACACATCTACACACACATGCAAAATAGTTTAGACTAGATCACCATTACTACGTTTACATATCCACAAACTCACTTGACTTATAAAACGCGCATATGAGACACGGTTCACAAACCATTTATGGTTCGGCTTGCATTATTTGGTTCACACTTCAAACTAGGGTTTAGGTTTACATGATCTTTACTCGTTTAATACTTGTTCAAAACTTTTATATGGTTCGGTTTACATGTAGAGGGTTCAGCTAATAGGTTTTATGCAAACTCTAGCTCACCTACGTACTTTACATATTCAAGTTGTCATGTTTTATCTTAGCGAAACATATACATGGTTCGGTTCTTATATACATATGGTTCGGTTCTATGGCTCAACATATATCTATGATCCGATTTAATATTACGTATTACATAACATGTTCTTTAATAATTATGAGGTTCAAGTCATTACGGTTTGTCTTTTTTTGGTTTCACACGGCTCAAAAGAAAATACAAAACTCGACTAAACAAAACATATCACAACATATTAACGTAAGGTGTAACGAAAGAAGACGAATAAACATTGTTATACCTTAGCTTTGTTGAAGCAAAAGTCTCGACACCACAAGACTAGGGTTCGGCCGAATGGGAAGAAAAGAAAAGAGAGAGGCAACAAAACTAGGGTTTCAATTTCATGATAAGTGATTGTATTTATAGGTGGTATCATTTTTGTTTTAGGGCTTTGAGGAGGGGGTTTGGGTTTCGGCTTGGTCCAACCGAGCACATAAAACCCACGGCCCAAATGGCCTTCTTGGCTCTCGGCTCCCTTGATCCAAACGAGACAAAATACTCGGCCCAAGTGGTTCACCGTCAACGAAAACGAGGCCCAACATATTAGCGAAACGTTTAAATCTTTCGTCGTACCAAAATCGATGCATACACACACATTCATTTAGTTTTACTTGTTTGTAAGTTAGGTTTTAATTTCGTTAAATGATTATAAACGTATTTTACGTATTTTATAATTTTTTTTGATTTCGAGGGTATTTTAGTCTTTATCTATGTTTTAGATTTTCAGGTTTTACAGTTATTTATAGAGAAGGAGGAATTTTTGAAATTCGTATTTTGTTTTTTTATTGGATTTAAGAGAGACAAAACATAAGTATTATATACCATGACTTTAGACGAGAAGTAAAACACGTATGTGAGAAAAAAGCTTCCTAATGAAGCTTCATGTAAACATGTATAAGCACAAAAGATAATCATATAAATACCTAAATAGGCATACTTAATTATCAAGCAAAAATAAAAATAAAATCATACCTCTAGCGCACTTATGAATGTCTTTACAAATGACACAACAAATGTCACTTAGACGATTCCTGCTCCTTTGCGATTAAGATACCTTCTTAAGGAAGGTATTCTTGTTACCAAGCGACTCCTAAAGCTTGGTGGGTATGAGCTTTGACTAATCAACATGACAAAAAAGATTAATGCAATTAAATGAGAAAGTAAATAAGAAAAATGTTGTTTATCAAATAAACATCCAAACATATAGTTTTAAAAGACATGGTGTTTGTTTTTATGAAAGACCTTCTTTGTAGTTTTCAATCAACCATGGATCGTATCAAGTTTTTTTTAAAGTACAATATACTTCAAGAAACTTGGTAACGAAGCTCTGATGCCAATTGTGGTAAACTAGAAGGGGGGTTGAATAGTTTTGCCAATTAAAACTTCTTTTTAATCTATTTAGATTGACTTATGACAATCTATTTGGATGTGTGTGTTGGATGTTGATAAACAAGCATACAAAGGTAAGTAATGAAAAGATAAGAGTAAGAAGCACAAAACCACAACACGAGTATTTATAGTGGTTCGGCTACAAGGACACCTTCCTTGCCCTACTCCAATCCCCGAGTCACCTACTCGAGAGTTCGTAATCACTACATCAATCTTCTTATGGCGGAGAAGCCTTCACAACGTCGCCTACCCTTTTTCCGGTGCTAGGCTAACCACCGGGTTCTTTCACTCCAAGGTGAACCACACCTACACAACGTCGCCTACCCTTTATAAGGTACTAGGCTAAGTACCTAGTTCTTTCACTCCAAGGTGAACTACACCTTCACAACGTCGCCTACCCTTTATTAGGTACTAGGCTAAGCACCTAGTTCCATTACAATGGAGGAACTACTACCACACTACACCAACGACTAATCCCAAAGGAGATCTACTCCTTTACAACATCATCAAGGATATCAATATCCTTGGATCTAATACTAGTCTATCTTGTACATCGAAACACACCACATCGAATGTACATCTATGGCACCTTTCACTAATGCCTTTGACTAGATCAACAAGACACCTTTCACTAATGTCTTGTGTCTTCACTTCGAAGCACCTTTCACTAATGCTTCTTTGTCTTGACTTCTAAGCACCTTTCACTAATGCTTCTTTGTCTTGACTTCTAAGCACCTACCACAAGTGCTTGTCCTATAGACGATAGATACCCTTCACTAATATCTCCGTCTTGACACTTGAGACATCTTTCCCTAATGTCTTCAACACTACACTTCTTTGGAGAAAGAAAGGAATCATCAACAAAAAGACTTCAGTAGCCTGGATGATGAGGAAGTATGGCAACTCATGGACTTGAGCTTGCTCGACTTCAAAGGTGGTGATCTTGCCTTTAAGAAGAACCTAAAATATCACACAACAAAACAAAACTACAAACATAGATCTCTTGGATCTAAGGTTAGTGAGATTTAACTCAGGGGAGAAAGTGTGTTAGAAAGGGATGATTAATAATGAAGAAATGGCTCACTATTTATAGAGGAAAAATCCTACTGTTCCCCGGATCCCACGGATCCCTTCCACTTGGGATCCGGCTAGCACAAAGCTAGGGATCCGTGGAACGCTCCTCTTTGCCCATGGGTATTTTGGTAATGGGTCATGGGTCATGGGTTGAACCATGGATCTTTGGCTAAATACAATGTATCTTTGAGTGCATTGCACTTAGTCACTTGGGTATGGGTTGATCCATGGGTTATGGGTATTATCCATATGTGATATAAGCATGATGTCATGCAATGGGTTATGGGTCAAGATCCATGGGTTATGGGCTTTGGGTTGTACCCAACTGCATTCAATGTATTTGCCCAATGGGTTGTGATACTTAAGTTTCTACCCATTTATATTACCCAATATACTACATACTAGTTATGTGTATATTTTATCCAAATATGTAAACACTAGTTGTTGTACATATGTATTACTAAATCATAAAATCACTTATACTTGTTTTAGTGTTTTATGTGAAAATGTGAATATGTTAGAAACTATTAGTTCAAACCATTTACGTATTTTATTTGTTTCGTTAATATGATTTTACGTTTGTTATCGACAAAACATTAGAAGATCGTAAAATATAAATAAACGTTTTTACAGCTTATTTGTATTAACAAAAATAATTAATGCAGTTATTAAAATACCTCTTACATTAGAAATACAAATTATCAAGCATATTGTACAACCAACTTAAATACAGTTCATGAATTAAATGTCACTAATACAAATAATGAACCACATTATACAAATATTCAAACCCAAACGGGCAACAGGCCAAATGGGCTAGAGCTCGAACGGGCAAAGACTAAACGGGCACGGGTCAAACGGGCTCATGTTATATAAATTGACACTTCTAATATTAATTATCACAATTTTATAATGAAAAAATTGTCATTAGTTAAGGAGTTGAAATACGTCACACGAAATTCTTGATATCCGTATATTTATTGTCAAAAAGAACATAATAAACTAAAATATATGATTCACCGGAAAATTTTATTTCAGGGTACCCGCTGTCACAACGCGCGAGTACCATGCTAGTATCTATACTACATACAAAGAAAAAATACATTTGTCTAAAAATTACAAAATGAGTAATGTTGTTTTAATAAAATACCCTTACTTGTAAAAGGAAATTCAATCTATTAATCATTTAAACACTTAATTATTAGTTAATTCACAAACTCTCTCCGGTCTCACTTACTTAACACCCATTTATACAAAAAAAATAAAATAAACACGCACACATAAATTAACGCTACTAAACAATATCACTGATATACGCGAGTAGTCGTCTATTTATCTAATATTTGTAGGACTAGAAGGGTAGTCGTGCGTTGTCGCAATGGTACGGTGCTACTGAATTTTTCGACATCACTTTATTATATATGTTTATTCGTGGAAATATAATAATATGTATTGCAAGAATTCTATATTGAGTAGAAGAATTTCATGCATCACCTTTCTTTCATCAATAATTTCATATATATCCATAATAAAGGTATTGAATGCATTATGTACAATCTTTTTAAAGCATGATTCGAGTGTATATGAAATTTTCATATTTTAGAAGCGGAGATATAAAATTGCCTTTTTGTAATAACTACAAGTACTAATAACAAACTTTTCTTTGGTTTACCAATTATTTGAAAATAAAACTGCAATTTTTCTTTTTTTAGATACTCAAGTGGTATATGTGTAATATGATTGTGCAATCTCATTTGCTTGTAGACTTTTTAAATGATTTTAATCCTTTTGTTGAGGTCGACTACTGGAAGTTCACCATCAACACTCCTCACATTTTCTCCGTTTTAGCTATAAGAAAGCACATCAACATTCAAAGTTTAGATACAAGTGGAAATAAGGTAAGATGGAACAAAAACACTCCAATTAAATTAACATAATTGCTTGGAGATTGATCATCAATAGACCTCTAACTCGTCACAATCTGGATCTACGCGGAATAGACCTTGATTCCATTCTCTGTCCAGTTTGCAATGAAGCTGTAGAGACTGACCAACATCTATTTCTCGAGTGCAACATCGCACAACATCTATGTAAGCTGGTATTAAAGTGGTGGGGGTTAAACGACTACCCCAAAGACATCTTAGGAATCTTCACATGGGCTGATTCAGTATCTCTTCCAACCAAGGTAAAACCTATCTTTGATGCAGTGGTTCTTATCAGCAATTGGACTCTTTGGCGCTTCAGAAGCAGACGAATTTTTGACTTGAAACCTCTAAGAAAAGACACCCAGGAGCATAAATAAAAACCCTTTCTTTCTCGTGGATTACTTATAAAATCAGGAAATTTAACTTAGATTGGAATGTATGGATCTATGATCCTATCTTGGCATGTAACAGCATCTGTACATTTTTCCCGTCTCGAACTTCTTGCTTGAGTTTTAATAAAATCTTGCCGTTAAAAAAATGATTATGCTATCTTATTTAACTAGTTATAATACCCGTGCACGCACGGGGTTTTGACAAAAAAAACTATTTTTGTATTATACTGAATATTGTGTCTTTAAAGGTAATTGCATATAATTAAATAGTTATAAGTTTCGTGCACGCACGAAGTTTACACATAAATCAAATTTATTTTAACATTTTAGTTCAATATATACACATATAAAAATTTGCTCATGAAAATTGTGATATAAGTACAACTAATACTTATGTACGAGTTTTTCATTATGCATTAATATCCATTAGAATTTGGTAAAATATTTGTAAAAATTTCTGTTAAGTAACTAAAAATTTAATTTTATTTAGCTGACAAAGATGTTGATGTTGTTATTTAAATTTCACCACTAATATTATGATGTACACATGATGCAAGTTTAATAGCACATAATGAACGTTGATAAAGTTAAAATATACTCCTTTTTTGGGTAAAGTGGAGTAATCCTGCACCCTGGTAAAGTATATTAACCAAAAAAACAATTAAGTACAATGGATGAGAGTGAGTCCCTCATCTCAGTCCCTTAAGACACGACCAAACAACTATATAAGAATGACAGGCCATTCTTATAACTTACAAATCCAAATAACTAACAATGACTAAAAATAAAAATACAATACGTCACAACTCAAATAAACACTTGAGTCTTCTTCGTCATCTTAGCGATCCAGATCTTGTACATGAAGAAACCCATAACCAAGTTTCCCCAACTTCCAAGTGTATATTCCAAACCAAATCCATTTGCGACTTCTATTAGTATTATGCATGAAGCATAATCTAATAACCTGATAAGAGTGGAATCCATAGCAAATCGACAGCAGCACATAAGTGTGATACCGAGCAAGAACATAAACATAGGGTGCCTCAACCCTAGCATCCGAGAGGGTAATATGTAAACAGCTCGAACATGTTGCCATCGTATAAATCATCAATCTTGCTCCGCAAAACATAAGCAGCAGAAACAGATCGAACCATCAGTAGGTATATCGAATCCCTACACCTACAACAACATAACTTCCATCTCTCCCTTAACCCACGTACACACTTCTTCTATCTGATAAACAGAGCACGCATCCAACATACAAACCCTAATAAGGGATACCATAAAGAATAACGTGCAGATAATCATCACAAACCAATGAAAAAATAAATAGAACCCTATTACAAGGGAACTATTATCGTTAAGCAGCAGCACCATAATCATAAACAAAGTCGAAACCATAAAAGGGTTTCTTATAGCATTAATGACCAGCAAACATAACCAAACCGCCTCACATATATTATGATAAGCTTGATGAGGCACAAAACCGAACCATAAACATACCAAAATCCCAAACAGAAGAAAGAATTTTAGGGTTTCGGCATCAAAAAACCCAGATCGTACATTAAAGATATAACCTTGTAGAATACCATACGATTGAACCCAAGATCGATTAGGGTTTAAAAGAAAAGAGACGAAATCAGAAGATGTAGTGAATTAATAATAATGCCACACCCCGTCCCATAAGATAACTACCTTTAATCCGATTGCATATCATTCACAAGAACAATAGAGAGGCGGAATTAAAGGCAGTTTTTTGATCGGAAAATAGGGGATAGGGTGGCCGGATTTCGCCTCCTAGGGGAGAGAAAGTTAGGGTCAATACCAATAAAGTGTTTTAAAAATGATTTTCTGGATATCCTTATATAAATAAATAAGAATTACATGAGTTATTGTAATAAGTACAATCGCGTATATTTATTTTTATATTAAAGTAACCCGTGCTTTCACTTTGATAATTTTATTCCCGTTTTTAGTAATTTAGCCGTATTTAAAATGTAAACTCGTGTCCACATAGGTTAAACTTTTAATAATTAAATAAATGAGTCCTTATTGAACGCAAAAAAAAAATTGGTACTTTATAATCTTATGCAAATTTATATGTTGTTATTTTAAAACAGCATATATATTGTAATTTTTAAGATATAAAGTATAAAGGGTATAAAGTATAAGAGGGTATTTGTTTATAATCCAAAATTATTAAAAAACATGGAGGCTTATAATATTACACTTAACTCTATATAATTTTTAAAAATTCAATTAGTAAAGTTTTATTCATTACATCCTCTTTTTTTAAGTTTTTGTTTTCACAAATTTGACACCTATATATTTATGTGTTTTTTTATCCACCAAATTTATTAAAGTTTGACCAGAAGCAATTAAATTTTGACTTGTATTAACCAATCATATCACACGATTTTACTTACGTGGCAAAATCGAGCTCTCTCATTGGCCCAATTGTTTTATCAATAAGAATGAATTGATAAAATCACTCCGAAATAATGTAATTCTTTTATTATATAAAAGATTAATGTTAAATTGGAAGAAGTTTATTCTTAGTTAGAATGTGATTTTTAATTTGTAATATTAGTTTCCTCCCAAAAAGAAAAATTGGTGTGTGATCATTTGTATATGTCGTTAGCTATAGGAGATATGATAAGGGCATTCACAATGGTGAACCTAGTTAAAAGATTATATAATTAATACTTTATTAATTTTTAAACCTTTTTATATCATAAACTATTTATACTATAAATAAACATATTCATAAATCTTTTTCATGTTACAAAACACACTTAATACTTCAAGAGAATTAAACTTTGAACCTTTTCAAAATCCTAAACCTATTCATGCCACATATAATTAAAATACATGTCCATTATGGTTTAAAATTTTTTAGACCTCTTCAAATTTTTATAAAACTTTTCACAAATTATCATAGTGGATGCTATAACTATGACATTTATTAAATATAGCATTTTGGCTCCAAAAAAATCAAAGCGTTTTGGCACTAAATATTTTATTAATCATCAAAGGTAAATCACTAATCACTTCAAAAAATTGTCATCTAATAATGCTTTAAAAAATATCAACAAAAGTTAAAAAATGTTACTAAAAAAATGTCATCAAAAGTATAAAAAGGTGTCACTAAAACTTTTATTTCCTTCTCTCACACTTAAAAAGTGTAATTGAAGTCCAATATGTAAAAGTCTATTTACACTGATTAAAAAAAGTGTGATTACACAATTTTTACTTTTTGTATTTTGTTTAGAAAAAGTGTCACTAAATCTTAAAATTTTAGCTTTTCGCCTACACTTTTTAAAATATGTCACTAAAACTTCAGATTTAATGACATTTTTTTGTGTTATTAGAACCTCTGTCACTAAATATCTATTTTCTTGCAGTGAATTTTCTGATATTGAAATTTTAACAATAACATTCGTTAATTATACGTGGTTTTGGTGATTATTTCCATAAAATAAAACTATATTTGCGCGCTAACTTAATTCGATAAAAATATTTGAGAAATATCTATACTACATATAATAGAAAAATAGTCAAAGGTGAATTGTTGAATCGTTAAAAAGTTGAAATTGGTCAATTGAGAGATAAATGCATAATGTAATTAATACTCTTATTAAAATACATCATTATTTAAAAGTACAATAATTTATTCACATTGTACAACCAATTAAAAGCACATCTACCAAATTAAAAACAACCAATTAAAACATCCCTTACTAAAAAGTAAAATAAAACTTTTGTAACATACAATTTAAAGAAGTTATATGTCACTACAACACAACTGGGCTAATGCAACGGTCGAAATCAGTTGCAAATCTATTGCAAACAGCTATTTGCAACAGATTTGCAACGAAATTTGACTGTTGCAAAAAGGCTCCATGCAAATTTATTTTGCAACAGATTTGCAACAGACAAAAAATAATTACAACAGCCTTGCAACAGCAGAGAAATGGTTGGAATTTAGGGACTTTTGTGGAAAAAAGAGATTTTGCAACGAAAACATTTTTGCAACAGTATTTGAGAATGAATTTGCAACTGCAAACTTTTGCAACTAGTTTTGCAACCATAATTTTTGCAACGATTGGCGAGACTAAAATTTGCAACGGAACTTTTTTCTTGCAAACACGTTTCAAAAATTGGTTCCAAACATAAATCAAATAATCTAAAACCAAATATTTCCAAATACATGATCATACCCAAAATAATTTTCATATATAAATCCAAATGTCAAATTACAAAATCGCGAAGGTACCAAATCCAATCGACTGTACAAGTTCTATATAATAAGTGCGTCAAACACGAAGTATGCCAAATGCAACCAAGTTAAAAGTGGGAAGTTGAAGCGTATAGAGACCACCTCTCAACAGCTTTCACATCCTTTTCCTTCACTTCTTTATTCATAGTCATCTCTTTACAGTGAAGTTTCTATCCATACTACTTATGCTCCACATGCCTTTACAACACTTCAACCTGAAAAAACCAAATTTTAAACCCATTGCAACTCTCTTCAATTCATAAACCCATGTAAAACTTAGCTTGAACTACCATAAAATAGCTAATCAATCATAAGTGCATGATTTTTCAATTGGAATATCATTCCTAAAAACAAATCTCGTAATCTAACATTAAATAATGAACTAGTATTACAAAATAACTAATCATTAAGAGGTAATGACACTTACATACTCTTGTGACATGCCTAAGAACCATATCGTCTCAGCAGCCCGACCCTTGTTTGTGCCCGATCCGCCTGCCGAAACTGACCCGTCTACTCCAACTGAACCTCCCACCATCAATTATTGATCCCTAAAATTACATGATACTGTTATAGACCATATCATGCCAAAATATCATCAAATACAGTTAATGTTCTTGCTCAAGTACTAAGCAAATTAAATCCGCATATCAACTGACGATATTGTTTAAAAAATGGAAACGTACAAAGTTGATTCACCAAGTAGAAATAATAGCATATGCACCGAAATATCAATTAATGCTCACACTTTAAAATGAACATAAAGGAACCTACTGGTTCACATTGCCTTAACTTTTTCTTCTTTGACTTGATAGCGCCAAATTGAGTTTCACCATTTTCTTTATAGGTTATAAGAGCCATTATTCAAAAAGTATGCACTCGTAGATGCACAACAAAAATATCGATTCATACATGGCAACTACAATTCACCTTTGTTGACGTTGTATCACCAGCCAACTTGGCCACGCTCCTCCCACTTCTAGAGTTGTATCTTTTAACACACTTGCCGCCTTACCTATATAATGATCTGTTATTATCTATTTTCAGATATAATATAATGATCTGTTTGCTATCATTCTTTTTATCACGTTTGCTGCATCCTGCAAAACAACAAACACAAATTTGGTGAATAAAAACATGTTCCTGTATTAGTTTAATGCGAACCGGAAACATACATAAATTTTGCAAGTCAAATATCTAAGAATGATTGATGCATTTATATGATATTACTACCATAAAAGCATCCTTCACTTATATATTTTGAATAATTTCTAAGCATTTCTACCTCAATGACTCATGTAAATAAATCGAACTAGAAAAGGATCAAATGAATTGAAGTCGACTAGCTCGAGAAAAGCATAATGATATCCTTTATACCCTTATGGTGCCTACGACTAGAGAGAATATAACATGCTATGCAAAATTGAAGTCAGTTGTGTATCTAACTAATGGGTCAAGTACGGAAATTAGTTCTGATAGCTTCTGACAAAGCAACCGTGATTAGATCACCACTACCACTACCTCCATCATCTATATTTTATTTCCCTTTGTTGCATTCAACGCATAAAACAAATATACATAACAACAACATCCAATTAAATCCATATCAATAGAATTAAAGTATCGAAAAAAGGAACTCACAAAGAGCACTAGATTGTGTTTTCTGTAACAAATGTTCCTCCGCACGCGGAAACGCATCCAAATTCTTCATTACTTGTTTCACCCCCATTTTTTATTTATTCCTTTACAATACTTTCATACACCTGTAATTTCAACAACAAATTATACAAGTATTGAATATTTAATCATGTAATGAGATTTTAATACATGAAATCGACATGTATTGAGAATAAATTGCAACATAATATTCTTACAAGTTTATACACATTTAGGTTCACATTAACCCTAAATTCGAAAATCGCCAAAACAATAAATTGACCCACTAACATCTGAAATTGGTTATTAAATTAAATATATAACACATTCAGTTACCTGATTTGCGGATTAATGGACTTTAACCCGAACCACTATGGTGAATGGTGTGGGTTTGTGGTTGGTAAGAGATGTGTGAAATGAGATGAAAAGAGTAAAGTGTGTAAAAGTATTATTTGGGGAAAACCAAATGAAGGGCAAGTGTAGAAATTATTATTTTGATTTTGATGAAATTTCGGGCGGGATTTGGGGAAATTTTAGAGCGGGATGATAAAAATTTCTCGAGGGAAGTATTAGATTTTAGGGAAATTATTAAAAATAATTATAAAAAAAATATCAACTCAGTTTAGTACTCCCTCCGTCCCTAAATAAATGTCCACCTTTCTATTTTTGGTTGTCCCTAAATAAATGTCCACTACTTAAAATAGAAAAAACTATGTATGTAACTTTCCACTAATACCCTTAGTTATTACTATCCACATAATACAACAAAATCAAAAATAACAGTGGGACCAAGCATGTATTAACAACAAAAGTTAATCTATAGTTTTTTAAATTTAAAGTTATTCAAATTTTTTGTGTAAAAAAACTAGCGGCAAATTTTTTCAACTCAATTTTGTTAGTCAACTTTTAGCATCAGGCAAAGTACACCAAAAGCAACATTTTGTAGTGTAAATTAAATTAAATAGAGTATCAAGTACATATGAGCTAAATTGTCATTTCTTTAGCTAAACAAATCATTAATTATATGTTTCTTAATCTTTGTGCTTTTAGATGGTGGACATTTAAAAAGGGACAGAGGGAGTAATTAGTAATGTTAAAAAAAAAAAAAAAAAATTAGTAATTAGTACATTGTATTATTAAAACTTTATTTTTAGAAAATAAATAGTTTCGTGTAAATCAAAAGGGTGTTTGTGTTGTGTTATATAGTAGCAGGGTATCCATGCGTTGCGGTGGGGTACCCTGTAATCAAAACTTTTGATGACCAGCGATCTAGAGCCCTCAAATCCAGATCATGAATTTTACGTCCAATTAAAAATTGTGATCTAAGTTTATTAAATCACTAAACTTTAGGTTAAGTGAATTTAATTTTACGTCCAATTAAAAATTTTGATCTAAGTTTATTAAATCACTAAACTTTAGGTAAGTGAATTTAGATAATTAAAAATCTTAAATAAATAAACTATGCATTATATGAGTTTCCTACACTAAATAAAAAAAACCCTACACTACCTAATAATTACTACACTATACTACACTACAAGTATAACAATAAGAATTGAACTAATAAAGTTAAGAATGGTTTATATATCGAATATATATGTGATTTTTAACTCATATTGAACGTAGATCGTGTGAAGGAAGAGCGGTGAACGCTTGTGTGCTTTACTCACTTGCACATCGTTTGAGGTACATATATTCTACCTTTTCTCAGTAAAGGTTTCTCATGACTTTCCGATCCTTGATTTTGTTTCGTTTATGATATTCCATTGCTATGATTCCTTATGCTATGATCCTTTTGATACGATTCTGATATGATCCTTTGATATGATTCCATTGCTATGATCTCCCATTCTTTGACAGACGATATTTGTTTTAGTAGGAGCTTATGTTTTCCTTTCTCTATATTGATTTATGTTTTGATTATTCGTTTTATTATATGTTGGGGGTTAAATGTGTTGGTAGATAGGGCAACAAAGAATTTGGAGAACTTTGAGAGGGAATTTTTAGAATGGGGGAAATAAAAATTGGGTGGGAGGGAAATTTTTTGTTAATATATTTTCATTTAAAAAAAACTAAAAAGAATAGTTGTAAATATAAATGTAAAGTCTTTTAATAACCGAAAGTTATTGTGTCGCTCGGTAGAATCCGTTATTATGTTTTATTATTCTAATATACATCGGGTAAAGTCAACGACATAGTTTAATTAATATCAATTTTATCTAGTTATTTGATTAAACACGTTAGACATTGAATTAGCGATGATGATCCTCTCAAGTTGTTGGGACAATTTTATTCAAGTTAAAGGATCCTTAACCATTCAATATTTGATTTTAATCTAATGGTCCCTCAACCGTTGATTTTAATCTAATGGTTGAGGATCCTCTAACTTGAGAGGATCCTCACCCTTGAATTAGTCATTACAATTAGTAAACAAGATACAACTCATCGCAATGTTATTGAACTACTACAAACATTATGGCACATATATAATTATTCATTTTAACCAATAAAAACTCAATATCAAGGCTATTAAGGTAAGCATTTTACTATAGATTGTTTTTGTCTACGTATCATGCTCGTGATATCGAATCAAGCTTGAAATATCATATCTCCCATATGTCTTGTAGTACGAATTCGACACTAATATGAGAGAATAACTTTTGACCATGGTAATTATTAGGATATATAACTCGTATGAGTTGTTACTAACTTATGTTCTCAATATAACCTAAGGGTTTAAGATAGGCCACTCTTCAATAGTTACTCGAGCTCTTCTCATTGCAAGCTTGACTCCTCGCAAGCTAAACCTCATTTTAAGGCGATTAGAAATGAATACACCTACTAAACCATTACAGCCAATTAAACACATCACAACCAATTATGACAAATATCAACGTAGTTCTACTTATGAAAACTTTATACCGTAAGAAGATATAAACAACCCGGTGAAGCTCATCCATATATAATGAAGGTATCGAGGATTTCTAAAGACATTTATAATTATGACCGTTATAGAATCTCCGCAAGCGTCACATTGTAGTCGGTGTACACATGAACTCAATGAACAAAGAGTGTGCACTACAAAGTACATCACAAGGATTTCTCATTAGTGTGCTAGACCGACTGATGGAAGATCACGGTCGGTGCAACTAAACCATCATATCACCGTTTAAGGCTTTATCCAAAACAATAATGCCCTCATCATGACTAGATATGCTTGTTCATAAGAACGAAGAGTCGTCTTCATCATTTTACACACTATATACACACACTTATTTAGTCTATCTTGTCATTACCCCTGCTAAGAGGATCATTGATCTTTTAACGAGTTCTCTAGTGGATTAACGCGAAAAGATAAAGGCAAGGGATTTGCAACGACAATAAAAAATAATTCTTTTTACATTTTATTGTAATCCTTTTTGTTGAAAATTAATGCAATTTTTTTTAATTTTCAATAGAATTACAATGGAAATAAATGATAATTCCTTTTATAGTTAAATTATGTATTTCGTTGCCGTTTCTTTCCAATTTAGGTTTTTGCAACAGAATTGCAACAGAAAATTAGTGGTTATTTGTTTTAGAAGTCTTCTGTTGCTATTCTGTTGCAAATATAGAAAATTTGCAACCAAATTGCAACGAAAAACAAATGATAATTTCTTTAAGATTTAAATTTTGTTTTCGGTTGCTATTCCGTTGCAAATTATGAAAAATTGCATCGGAATTTCAACGGAAAAGAAATTTTAATTTCTTTTAGATTTATTTTTTTGTCTTTCGTTGCTTTTCCGTTGGAAATTTATATAATTTGCAACGCATTTGCAACCGGAAAAATAAAAATAAAAGTAAAAGAACTATGTTTTTATTTTGCAACCGATTTGCAACCAGTTTTTTTGTCGATGCTATTCAGTTGATAATTCGTTGCATTACGGTTGCAAATTTGCAACGGAAATCTACCGTTGTAAATTTTCGTTGCATTAGCCTGGTTTTGTAGTAGTGTGTCACACCCCCAAATTACCTGTTTTTGCAGCGGAATGGAATTCCTGGGGGATGACTGTCATAGCATCAAAGTTACAGTTATATCGAACGACCTAAAGTGTCGTTTTGAAAATATCGTTTGATTAAGTAAAATAATCAGAGTTACAAAACATAGGTCCCAAAATATTTCTAATATAGCAAAATGAGGTTGTTACAATCAAACGATAGTTAAGTGCATAAAATATATGTGAGACGCGTCGACACCGCGACTCTATGATAAGTCCACATGCATGCCATGAAGTGAATGCCTTAGATACCTGAGATAAAACATGCTAAAAGTGTCAACACAATGGTTGAGTGAGTTCATAGAGTTTGGTTAACAAGTAAAGCTTTTAAAGAGCGTTCATGCAACAAAGGCAAAGTTTTTGGTCATTTAGAATAGTCCACAAAGCAAAGGCATTGTAAATCCACTCAGTTCCAAGTTCCGCCCATACAAAACTTGCAACCTGTGTGTTCACAACCCACTGCCAAAATTAGTATGTCTAGCAGTCAAGTGCACATTATCATAAGAGTTCACAAAGCAAAGGCATTGTAAATCCACTCAGTTCCAAGTTCCGCCTATACAAAACTTGCAACCTGTGTGTTCACAACCCATTGCACAAAATATAGTTTAATAGTCGAGTATAAGTTACCATAAGAATTCAAAATATTGCATCACGTATATAATAATGTATGCTAGGCAAAGCCCCTAGAATAAATAATATGCGTCCCGTAACATAGTGGACGAGAGGTTGGTCGACCTCTAATAGCGCTATCCATACTACCTACTAATAGGAGACTAACAATGCGAATGTACGAATAGTACATCATACAACTATTATATACAATTAAGAACACTCCGAACATGGGAGAATTTGCACTGCTCCGAACAGGGGAGACTTTAGATTGAAAATGCTCCGTTACCATAGGGAGACATTCGCTCCGGACCGGGAGGCTTAAGGTTGCTCCAGAACAAGAGAGACTTTATAGTGATGCTTCGAACATGGGAGACTTTATAGTGATGCTCCGAACATGGGAGACTTTATAGTGATGCTCCGAACATGGGAGACTTTAAGTCAAGGTCATAACACGTCCGGTTCAATAAGTTCAAACAAGTCATAAATTCGTAATTAAGTTCAAGGGTTCCATTCAAAAGTTCGTAATTAAGTTCAAAGATTTAAGTCAAGTTCAAAAGTTCAAAACAGTCAAAGAGCTCGAATAATATCAAAAAGTTCAAGATAGTCGAAGCGTTCAAAATCATGTCAAACAAGTTTAAAATATATCAAAAGGGTCCTTGTACAAGTTAAAAGAGTTTAACTATATGTCAAAAGGTTAAAGGGTTCAATATTATGTCAAATAACTTCAAAATAGTCAAAGGGTTCATTATAAAGTCAAACCAGTTCAAAATGGTCAAAGGGTTCAATGTTACGTCAAACATGTTCGAAATAATCAATGGTTCAGTATTAAGTAAAAGAGATTACTTATATGTCAAAATGTTTTAAATCAAGTTAAAGTGTTCAAATCTATGCCAATATGTTCCTATCAAGTTAAAAGAGTTCAATTATATATGTCGAAGGGCTCAATATCACGGAAAGTGGTTCAAATAATAGTGTTCATAACATAGTGATCAATTTAGTTCGGGCACAATCTACTTACTAGCATAAGTAGTGAAACAAAAGGGTACAAGTCATGATAGTTCAAACAATATAGTTTAAGTTCATATAAGTGTAAAGTAAAAGCATGAAGTTGAGCATGTATCTCCCCAAAGAGTTTATAAAACAATTAAACGAGTAAAAGTGGGGCTACGAACTCACCTGTTGCAATAGTTATGATGACAAAGTGAATGCACAGAAATGAGGCAACTCTCTAACAGCGACCTATTATGAATGATATGATCTAATATAAGTCATGAAACAATGTCGTGCATGCAAACTCATATGATATCCATACCACTTGTACATTTGAAAATAATGTTTATCGTCGAAATATATGTTTATGACCTCTTGTCAAGTTACAAAATACTTTACCAGTATTTACGTCGAAATGATATCCTACGATAATCATTCAGTGATTTATTAAGAAATTATAGTTTTTCGTCATAAAATAATGTCATTGAAAATTTCATGAAAGTGAGTAAACGGCCTTGAAAAGCTAGTCGTAAAATGGTGCACATCGAGTGTTAGGAAACAAACTCAACGGTTTTGGGAAGCTTGTATCATTATATCAAAGTTTTAGTATTTAAGTTTTCATCCTAGAGGTCTCGATCATGAAGAAAAATATAAGTAAAGTATGGTACTTGTGTCCAAAATATTGTTTAAGGGTGGTTTTCGGCAAAGTTTAAGTGACCGTATTTTATTCATTACAACTCCGCTTGACGAACGGTTGGACATTTTGGAAAATATGCTTGGCGAACTTACTTTTACTAGAAGACATCACGTTATAAAAAGTACTACATCAATGTTAAAAACGACCCTCAACATGATCCCTCGTTGCCGTAGTATGTGTCTAATAGAAATATATTAATTTTGCTTATATAATAAAGTTACGGCAACTTATTTAAAATGTGAATAACTTAGTCATTATAAGTCCGTTTTCTACGTTTTATATGTCCTTAGCTTCGTATCAAAGTATACTAATATATTTTTAATGATTCGACACAATTTATAACGCTTAAGACCCATTTTTGACTCGTAAAAAGTGGAAATAACATGCTGAAATTTCTGAATTTTATAGTTTCCGTCGTCTAACTTGAAAATAACATAACTTTTTCGTTATAGCTCCGTTTTAACCCGTTCAAGCGGCCACGTTTTTGTTTTAAAGTATATTTTCTAAATATCTAGCCCAAAATTTTTTACCTACTGTCGAGAATTCCAGAATTCGAAAATAAGATCAGACCTCTAAATAAAGTTGTCGAAATGAGTTTTTCTCGCGCAAAACCTATTCTAACCAATTCAAAACAACTCCGAAGCTATTCTAATCCTACCATACACCTTCTTAGGGTGTCATGGGTTCCTAGACATCACCAAAAGTGATATGTTTCAAGGAGTAATTATAGGATGATGAATATATATTTATAGCACTTAAAAACAATAAAAGTGGTATAGACATCCATATAACTTGCATGTTTTTCTCAAGCATGATAAAATGAACATAATATGAATATGAAAGATAAATATGAACATGAAATGCTTACTAGTGACTTGATGAGGTGAAGTGAACAAAGGTTTAATCCTAAACACCCTAGGTTTTTATTTCAAAACCTTACTTAAGAGTGTGTCTAGATTGTTTTGAACTTGACTAGTAAAATTTTTATGGTTTCCTCTTGGAGCTTCTATGGTGGCCGGTCATATGGAGAAAAGAGAAAGAGATGAGTTTGGTCTTTAACACTTTGTGAAAATGAAAGATATTATGTGAAGTTTTTAGTATAAAATGAACCTAAGTTATTAGATATTTTGCAATTTAAGTGTGAGTCATATGGTTTGGTCGACACCCTCAAGAAAAAAAAAAGACCATATGTAATTTGATGTAGTTAATTAATTGTGGGTATAAATAGAAGTGTAATTTGTTAAGAAATATTAGTAACTTATGTATTTATTTAAGCATTTAGGGTAGCGTTAGCTAAAAATAAATTTTAAAAAATCAAAACAAAATATATTGAAGTCATAAAATTATAAAAATACATTTCTTACAAAAATTGAGTGAAATAATAATTATCGTGTTGAATTTCTACGAAACCGTCGTAATTATATAAATATAATGATTTATATACAAAATAAATTTAAAACACCGGGTAACTAATAATATTATTTTTATAATCTTAATATGAGTATAAAAATATATCGGGATAATTTTTGGAAGTATCGGATCAATTGTTCAAAATAAATGATTACGCGATAGCGTTTATTTAATAAGAAAAATATACGTTAATGAAATATAAATTTTTCTCCAGGAATGAATAGTGTTTCGTGAATAGTAAAATTTTAAAATATGTTCTCAGAATATCAAAACGACTCCGAAAATGATGAATAGTGAAATGATGAATAGTAACATATGAATAGTAAATTCCCGAGATGAATAGTAATTTTGAGAAATGACCGGAAATTGAAAATTGTGACATTATAACATACTCCAAAATATAAAATAGTTAAACACACTAATTAATGTTATTTTTAAAACATTCTAAAATGAAAAGTTCATGTTATTATACACATTATACAAATTTATAAAACACACAAAACTTCATACAAGCTAACAAATTAATAGTACATATAGTTTTAAAACCGGACCGGACCAACGTGTTCAACCGGGAACCGGTGTCGCCACCGGTTCGGCTAACCAATTAGAGCCATCCTAAAACGAACCAGAGAGGACCTGTTGAAACAGATACAAGCTGGTGAATCAGATCTCATCGAGATCTATTTCTCCGGTTAATCATCACAGGGTACCCGCTGCCGAAACGCGCGGGTCCCGCTATATACTATATATAAAGGAAAAACCAAAAAGTTAAAAGTGAAAAGTTGAAACTAAAAGTGGAAATGTTGAAGACATATATTTCAAAAGGAAACTATTAATACATATAAAAAACCAGTTTGACCGGAAACGCTTCAAACCCGGCGGGTTGACCCAGTTTAATTTGACCTGTTTTCGAACCAACTTGTTGGGTTGACTCGGTTTACATCGACCTGTTTTTTGACCAGAACAGTTCAACCGATTGAACCACCCGGGTCAAACTGGGTTTCATATTTGACAAAATTATATGAGAAATGATGAAGTAGTTTTGAAACCCGTGACAAATTTGGAAAAATGAGAGACAAAGTAATTGTAGTTTTTTGTTGTTTATTTTGCTTTGACACATGTAGTTTGTCATTTGTGTAATGTTATTTTAGAAAATATTGGTCTTGCACCACTTAAGGGACTAGCATATATGAATCGCCTCTTAAAAAGTTAATATATATTGTATAGCCCTTTGTCCAGTATATAAATAATGTTATGTAAGTTTATTAGAATCATCAAAATTAAATAGTATTGTTATCTTTAGCGATAATTATTTGTACTCCAAACAAATAGCTTAGAACAATGCTTAAATATCTATGCAAATTGATAGTACAAGATAATCTTATTATGGTGATATCAAATTTGTAAGGTTACAAGTTTAAAAGCCATACACCAAATGATAAACGATACACATGTATAAAAAAAAGTTATCACTGCCTAAATTACCAACAAAACAAGAAAAGACGGTCACACACGTTGGCTATACCTTTAAACTACAATATAATATTGCCAACTACATAATACCGTTGCTTTTTGTAATGCTTGAATCTATTATTACTAAAATCTTAATAACTTAAAACAATCCTATTAGAAAATATACTCCCACACTTAGATCGACCACACATAATTTTTTTGAAAATTGTATATTTCTGTTGTTATGTAACCACGCATCAAAATTATAGTTATTCGAAAATGATTTTTTAACGCTACAAATACAGTTTGTTGAAAGAAACTTATGGATCGTCGGAATTTTGCAAAAAATTATATACCACTGCTATTAGATGCGGGTACTCATCTAATATTTTAAAATAGATGGTAGAAAATGTGAAAAATTGCCGTTCATAAAATATATATTTGCGCAAACTATCTTTTAACATACATGTAATAGATTCTTACCAGATAAAATGAATAGTTTATTTTCTTTGCCACTAAATAAAGATTGATTCGCAAGTCTTCTCTCTCTCTTTCTTCATACCCCATTTTCCATCATCTACTTTCCTCATTTTCTATTTCTCTCTCTCCCTCTCTTCAAAGTAGATTTTGTGTCAGAAACAAGTACACAACATTTTTCTTAGAATTCACCTTTGTGTCAGAAGATAATCTATTATCTTTTCAAACAACCCTAATTTGATCCCACCATGTCTCCACCTCATCAACCCACATCCATAAACCCTAATTCCCTCAAGATCCAACTTGCCTATCGATTTCTTCACAATCTAAACAACATAAACACAACAAGACCCAATCTAGACAAAACCCAAATCAATCGAAGGTCTCATCGTGTCAAGATCGCAGCCTACGCATCGATGGCTTTTGTAACCGGATCAAGAAGAGCTTGGAGCCGCTCTATTTTACGCAAGATTAGAAACCGAGGCGTGTTAGCAAGAATCAAGAAAAGGGTTGATCATAAAGCTGGTTGTGTTCGTGTTCATCATCATCTTAATGCAAGGTCTACAAAGAGAAGAAACCCTAGTTGTTCAAACCCTAATGGAGAATATATCGACCCGAGTGATAATTCGGGCCTTGAAGTGAAGCTGAGGAAGCTTGTACCAGGTGCTGAAATGATGGATGCATGTGGTTTGTTGGATGAAACTGCTGATTATATAAAGTGTCTTGCTACACAGGTAGAGGTTATGAGAACTTTGGTAGATCTTTACTCTACCATATGAATATATAAACATATATACAAAACACATATATAATTACTCAAACACATATATGTATATTGATTTATGTATTATGTTATGGGATAGTGTATGTATAATAAGATTGTGAAACATAATATGTGAAGGTGGTTTTAATTAAGGTTTCGGTTATCTTTTTAAGTTCGAGAACATATAAGCTCAAGTTAATTTGCATAATATATAAAGGAATTATACCAAGTTGCTCTTGCTTATTTTTAAGTTTTTGTAAATGTTTGTAAAAAAGCTATATATGAATTTTACACTTCCTTTTGTATTCATCATTAGAGTTATTTCCAAACATAACGCTTTAATCTGTATGTAGTATATTCATGATTTCCAGACATATGTTCATTTCTATTTTACTTGCTTAGGACTAACTAGTATTTGATTCTTAGCAAATTAGAAAGAAGTCGGTTAATTGCTGTGGCTTTATTACTAATTAACGAACGCTCTAGATTAATTAGCTAGCACGTATCTGGTTGTAAAGAAACTAAACCTTTTTGAAACACTTCGGTGCTTATTGCAAGAATTACCAACTTTGATTTGGAGAAATCAAGAACATATGTGGTTGTCAATTCATGATTTTCAAACAAGTTTTTGCATGGTTTTAGATGCTCATTTCATAGAACTTGATCTTCTCAGGGGGGCTGAGATTAAGAAATTGAATCATTGTCGCTTAAGTGCTAATTAACGAATGGTTTACATTGTTATCATATGGTATTGTTGCTCCGATTGGACTTTGTTGCGCATCCATCTACATGTCATAAGGATTAGATTAATTATTCGCGGAAGGTGCACCTAATATTATCTTATCTTTAAAGATGGTTAAATGCAACTTATGTCGAAAATACTACTCCATGTATCTCATAAAGTAATCAGTTTATCCATACAATGGATGGTTCTAAACGTCTATTTAGTTAGATCATAACTTGAAATGTAGTCAACAAAGGCCGATACATAAAATGACATTAAATTGATTAATTATAAAGTTAAAAAAGTATATGTTTAATGCTTAATGATGTAATTAGCTTTCACGATTAAAGATTGAACATCAAATTAATTTGGTTTCCCATCAATTCAAGTCATGTCCCATGTGAAGAGTATCTTTATCTTGGTATATAATCAAATCAATTATTTGTTTTTTTGCTATAAGAAACACCCTTTGCACCAAGTTCCTTTTACAACTTTTTCCTTTTATACATTTCAGAGTAATATCGTTACTTAAAAATGACTTGATATCGACCATTTCATCACTCGGTATTTATACCCTTTTAATAATCACGTAATTTGCATATGCGGGATCACTGTATCAATATTTTTCTTAATTTCGACCATTTCACTAATTAGGTATTTACACACTTTTTGTCACGTATTTTGCATATGCAGTACGTAACATACTATCATTGTATGATTTTATACGCCATTTCTTTATGTTCATAACATTGCCTCTCGAAACCATTGTATTTAGTCTTTCACATATGCCACTCGATGTACAGCGCATGAAGTAATATATTACGTCTTGTAAAAATGTAAATTCACACTCCAAAACATCACATTTAAATGATACGATGTTTTCGAAAATTATCTCAATGTAAACTACAATTTGACGATACGATCGTACGTGTTTGTCCCTCTCTGACTCTTTCACCGAATAATGTCTTTTCTTGATTATCTTAATAATTTTTTATGGTATTAGTTTTTCTAAAGGTCCATTACTAAAATGGAACAGATTCTTAAAACAACTTGGTGACTTTAAAACCATGTGCAAATGGGCCTAATATTCATCAATAACACCTGTATATTCACTTTAGATTCCCTGTGATAAAGAATGTTGTTATGCCAAAACGGTTATAGTCTAACGGTACATATGCTATGATTATCAATTTATTGCAAGTCCTAGTCCTGTTAGTATATATGCTATAGCGGGTCATTTGCATATTTATCTCCCTAAACATGCAAAATTATATATATATATATATATATATATATATATATATATATATATATATTCAAAACATGCATATATATTCACATTAGATTTTCTGTTTAGTATATATCAGATATACCGTTAGACTATAACCGTTTTGGTTACATTATATATTATAAAGAATGTGTAAATCATATCACATATACTGTTAGACTATAACCGTTTTGATGTGATTTTTACATAGACTCAACCCATGTAAAGCCTTTTTATTTTCAGAAGGCTAGCGTGACTAGTTTAAAGTTGTCTGCTCTTGGCAAGAATTGAACTTAAGATCACAAGTTCAATTCTTGCTAGGTACAAACAACCATGAAGTGGTCATGCTAACCTTTTAAAAGGGGAGGTTTTTATATGATTTGAGTCTTTGTAGCAGTGGGTTAAAACTAAAGAGAAAGGTAAAATGAGATAAATGCCATTTTAGCGGGAAAACGAGTTACTTATCATTAGAAAGAAATGAAGTGTACAATTACCTATTTATAGAGTATGAAAGTCAAACTAGAAAAGTCAGCTACACTACAAACTATTACAAGATGAACTGCTATACCACACTGAACTAATACAGATACAATAAGAACTAAAACACTACAACTACACATTAACATGAGATTACAAAACACTTTAGCCTTGTGATGAAGTTTGAACTTGTTGGTGATTTTAGTGTCATCAATTATTTTAGGAAATTGTGATTTACAAGAGACCACTGGAAAAAAATAAGCTCGGATACGAGTTAGGAAAGTGTGGAGTGCACACCCAGAAAAAGATGAGGGAGTCAAGGGGGTCGCGTCCCCTTGCAGGGTCAAGGGCAGCGCCCCTTGCTGGTGTCCCTTTCTAACCGCCAAAACCCAACCAACATGTATGTTGGTGAAGAGTTGTGCTTCTTGGGAGTTAACCGATTTTAACCGATTCTAACCGCCATAACTGTCAATTTGGTCGAACAGACTTATCTGGTCTCTTCCTAACATACGAATTTCACACAATTCACTTTGTCTTGTTTCGTTCTCTTGTGCCTAGAAACGAAGTGTTCTTCCCGCATTATCCCGATAAGGATTTCGTGATACCCAGGCACCAATAGGGTCGAAATACTTTATACGAAAAGTGAACTTACACGATTCGTGAAGATATCCAAGATTATCATCACCCTAATCCTAATTTCTAACAGAACTTGGATGGCTTTGTTGTCTTGACTTGTTAAGAGATATTGTGGACTTGATGGGTTGTAGACTTCGTATTGGTGTGTTCTCTTTTAACCCCCCTCCCCCACCAAGTTGGCAATGTGTAGGGATCACATATGCCAAACTTGGAGATACAATTGTAGTGAAGAGCTTTAAGAATTCCTTTTGTTAGCACATCAACTGCTTGAAGTGTAGTAGGAATGAAGCTTGGATGAAACTTGATTTCTCTAGATATTGTCTTTGATAAAGTGACAGTAAATCTCAATATGTTTTGTCCTGGCATGGTGAATAAGGTTGGAAGCAAGGGCTATTATGGATTCATTATCATAATGGATTGTGACTGGAGTTAGGGTATGAACTTGAAGATCTTTAAATAAACATTGAAGCCAGGTTATTTCACAAGTACAATCTGCAAGATCTTTATATTCAGCATATGTGGATGATCTTGAAACCACTGATAAAGCTGTAAATTGTTGTCTTTTTGGAAATGCAAGCCTTGTCCTGGACATAACTTTATGTATCTGAGAACCTTGTACAAAGCATCTATATGTGTCGTTCTTAGCTGATCAGAGAATTGACTAAGAGCTTGAGCAAATGAGAGATTAGGCCTTGTGATAGTGACATAGATAAGCTTACCAACTAACTTTATGTATAGTGAAGAATCATCAAAAAGATCTTCATCAGTGAGGTCGAGGGTTTTAGTTGGATCCAATGGAATAGTAGTTGGTTTGTGGTTGAGGACACTGCACATTGAAGAAGATTCAAGGCATGCTCCTCTATATTCCAGTGTTTGGTTAAAATTGTTTCTCCTTTTTAATCCAATGGTTGGGTTAAAGGTATTTGACTGCCTTTGAGTGGTGTATCTGTGTGCAAAGTTGTTTGTTGGCCTTGGTTGATTGGGATAGGTGTTAAAAATATTGCAAGTCAAGACCTTCCCTTTGTTTTTCCTCTTATCTGATCATGGTATATGCCTTAGCTACAGATGGTAATGGCTGCATAAAGAGAATATGACCTCTTACATATGAATATCTCTCATCTAACCCCATTAAAAATTGGATCAAACTTTTCCTTTGATCTCTTTCACCATTGTTCCTTCCATTATCACAGTTGCAGGCATAAACACACATATATGCAGCCTCTAAAGCATCAAACACACATACCTGGTTCATTAAATTTACCAGTCACAATTTTCAATTTGTTCTTTGCATTCAATGCAATCATGAATGATCTTTTCCATGAACTGTGGTTATCAAAACTAGTTAAATTCTTTGAGATGAGGATTAGTCCTGGATGATTTAGGGTAAGAATAGTGGGTGATTAGAAGTGATTTGTTCATTGTTTGTGCTGATAGGGGTTGATGTTGAGCTTCCCGCCATTTTTGAATTTGAAACTTTGAGTTGTGTAATATGAATTTGGTAAAGAATTGGGATGAACTGACTTTATAAATTGTGTTCTTGATGTGATTGTGAATGGAAAGCAGGTTGTTTGATTGAAAATGATGGTTAGTTATAATGGTCAAAGTTTGTTATGATAGTTAAAGTCTGTTGCAGGTGATGGAGTTTGTTATTTGTGGTGGAATTGGGTGGTGGTTGTGGTTGAGCAAGATCTAAGCTCTGATACCATAAAGAGAAATACAAAATGAGAGAAATGCCATATTGGCGGGAAAACCAGTTACTTCTCATTAGAAACAAATGAAGAGTACAATATCCTCTTTATAGACTTATGAAAGTCAAACTAGAAAAGTCAACTACACTACAAATTATTACAAGATGAATTGTAATACTACGTTGACACTTTAGCCTTGTGATGAAGCTTGAACATAAATTGCTTTGTTGACTTGACATGTTGAGAGATATTGTGGATTTGATGGGTCGTAGACTTGGTGTTGGCGTGTTCTCTTTTTAAATACCATATATTAGTCGGTCCAAAGATTATTAAAAACAATTGTGAAAAAAACTTAAATATTAGAGAAAATGGTTTTCCTACATCACAACCTAAAAATCTTGACCCAATCATTGCTGTAATATGATCATCAACCAAATTACTGTAAGCTCATGTCACGCTTGACACAACTAATTAAGGGTGCGTTTGGTTTGAGGGTGTAAGGTTTGGATTTAAGAATGATGCCCAAAAATATTGTTTGGTATGTGTGTGTCGACCTTGAAAATGAGGATGATTACCAAATATGAGCTTTACAAAATTTCACACTACTAATTCTTTATCTTATGTGAGTCCTCTTTCAACCTCCTACATATATAATTTTATTCTAGTTTCAAAAGACTAATATTTTTAAATTTATAAATTATATTTATTTAAATATAAATAATATATTACTCCGTATTTGATTGCACTTTTTTTTCTTCCGATTCAAATTTATATCTAAATACAAACCCAAAATCGAATTCAAATCTTAAACCCATCTAGAAACCAACCAAACGGCCTTCAAGTGAAACATTTACAAACGTTGTAAGGTTGTTAGTTGGCCTTTTAAGAAAAGAATATTCTATAGCGAATATATATATAGTTTAAAATCAGGTCATTGTCAGGAAAATAAATTTTAAACCTTATGTGTAATTACCTAACTAATTTTCAAGGTTGTAAAAATCGCTCGGCGGTATCGTGGTGGTTGTCCTCCGCTAAGCGCCATAGCAGCCATGACGGAGACCATAAATTACAAAAGAATTTATCTAAAAATAAATATTAGCAATATTAATTATAAAAACTAGCTCAAATTAAAACAAAATTAAAAAAATCGAAGTTGACCACCATGAATTTGAAAAAAAAAAAAAAAAAAAAAAGCTCCGATTTTGATCAATTTTTTACCGATTTTGACCAAACCGATAAGTTAGACCGATATGAGAAATATCGTGGCGGTGGACCACCGCCAACCACCATGGCGCTGCCACCAGTATTTCATTAATCAGTTTATAACTTGTTAGTTTCTACCACCAGTATTTTATTGCATATTATGCAATTTATACCGTTTCATCAGCTGATTATTTTTCGTAACCAACTTAAAATTTACAACTACTTAAAGAGCTTTTTAATATATCATACACTTGTACACTGCATCATCTCAAACCCATTGTTGTTCAGTTTGAAACCAGCAACCCAAGATTTGAAACACTTGCACATAATGATAATGTTATCGAGCCACAACTTTTAAACTGAATTATAACTATACATAGTTAATTAACAACTCGTGTGAATTCACGTAACAGACAACATTTCCTCCACCCAAGTTTCCATGCGAGTGCTTTACTCCACATAAGTATGTCCCATGAATATCATATGTTTTCTATCATGTAAATACTATCTACTAGCTGCTATACTAACCTGTCTGTATTATATTAAGCTCTACTGGATGATCGCCCCAAAAAATGGTTTTAATGAATGAACTTTATCATGGGCTAATCGTTGAATCAGTCTGTGGGATAAAATAATAAGGTAAGTCTCTAATTCGATAACCACTGCCCCAAAAAGAAGCTAAGCAGAGTCCCATTATAGCCATTGCAACTACTGAACATGCAGGTGGGACCGCTTGGCTGCTTCCCAGAAACTGTGTCGCAAGTAACCCTGCTAATGTCGAGCTCTGCATTCCCGTGCATAGTGAAATCGTTCTGCTTACTTCTTCATCTTGCCTAGTTACAAAAATATCAAACAATTTAGTGGTGGCAAAATGGGAGGGTCAGTAACGGGTCAAAAAGGATCCATGTAAGTAACAGATGATTTTTGTTCTGGGTAAAAAAAATCCAGGCTTTTAACCAGCTTTAAGATCAAACACAGCTTACCTTTAGCAAGTAAATAAAAAAATTGAATATAGAAAAGATATAATGCAGCTCAAAAAGATCCTCCAGTAAGTAAATGATAAAACAAGTGAAGGAAAGTGTTGAAAGAAAGCATTACCTACAAAACGGAAGTTTGGAAACCCAATAACCAAAGGTAAATGCCACAGTGTGAAATGTCAATACAGGCCAAACCAACTTGAGACCTTCTACAGAAAGAATTTGGGCCCGATTAATAGCGAGAGGGCTACCAATACAAATGGAAGTACAAAACATAGCCACAAATGGCATCGCGGGTTGAAGAAAAGATGCAACTGGTTTTGCATATGTATTTAGGGCTAATCCGAGTGTCACTGGAAGAAGAACAACCTGCAAAATCAACAAACAAAACTCAGAAATCAGAAGTATTTGAATGACTCATCTACTTATAAAGAGTTGATTTGGGTTTGTTCAATCTGTAACTTGTTAAACAAGTAGAAATTGAAGAAAACGAAAAGCTACCAAAGGAAATGGGTCAAATGGGTCGAGAGTCGCGTAATATATATTTATAATGAATAAATCCTTACAGAAACATTTTACTTAAAAAAAGAGTTTTTTTTATTGACATAGGATAAATCTCGAACTTACAGTTGGCAAGATAGTTATTTAAGAAGACATTAATTATTTGAACAGAAGTGTTCCAGGTCAACTAGCTAGACCGTTTCGACGGTACCCAAAATTACCCGTATGGACCCAACACCTAGAGTTCATATTGAACACCGAGAGTTTGATTGGTACCTGCAAGATCGATTTTGACATTGCTATAGCATCAACCGGGACTACTGATCCAATAAGAAGACCGGTTAAAAGAGGGGTAACAAGAACAGAGGCGATAGTACTTGTACTCGTTAATAGAATACTCAAAGCCACATCCCCATTGCTCAAGAAGCTAGCATAGCTAGACAACTGAGCTCCAGCAACGCACGACATTAACACAAACCCTGCATAGTACATTGGAGACATCCCAAATGATCTTGCCACAAACACCCCTAGAGCCGGTTTTAACACGTATTGAGCAAGAAACCCCACAGTTAACGGTAAAGGTCTGCAAATGCAGATAAAACAATCAGAACTTTGAAAACACATTTCAAACTGTTACGTTAGTAAACGTTGAACTAATTTCACGTTATCTTAACAACCCGTCCCATAATGATAGCTAATAAGAAGTTTTGACACCTTTCTAATTTTGATTTGGAGGGGCCAGTCTGTGTACATGATCCTTGCATAAGATGTGAGAATAATTAACAAAATCATTACTTCGATACGCAGACTAGCTTAAAAATTAAAAATGACCTTTTAAAAGCAAGCGCGAAATCTTCGATGGAAAGCTTAATACCAATTGACAGCATGATCCCACCAAGAGCAGGAGCATAGAGTTCCTTTGACACCCTGCATAATTGTAATAAAAGATAAAGCTTCTTTCTATTAAACTATACACCTAAAACCACAAAGCTTCAAACCTTTAAAATGTCAAGTCCCTAAACCATAAAAGTCAGAACACATTTTAATATTAATTGGATTAAAATAATAGTATAATAACTGACACTTGTAGTATTTTAACGAACATTCTTTAGTACTACAAACAAAAGGGTGTGTTTGGAATTGCTCATTAAAATTGTGTCTACTTGTTACATTCTATAGTTTATGAATAAAGGGCGTGTTTGGGTTTGCTTATCACTTTTATGTACATATAACTTGACACAAAATAATTTAGACACAATAGAGCGATTCTGAAGTTTGGTGTATTCATCAGGTATAAATAAAACATAGAATATGATAATTAGAAAGTTTATGTATTATATGGGAAAATTTAAAAGTTTGATACAAGCTAAAATAAGTTAAATCACTTGGAGGGTATTTGGTATCACATTTCCAAACTACTTATCTGATAGGTAACTAATGAAAAGAGTTCATTCAAAGTAGCTTATCTAGTAAACATTCACAAACACTCGATATTTTCTATACATATTTGGCAAAGTAACAACATTACACACCTACTTTACAATATACCTTAAGTTAGTTAAACCAACATTTAACTTAAATGTCATGATCTTTTCATTGCTTTATAGTCCGAGGTACGAGGAGATAAGATGTAGACAGTCATACACTGCCGAAGTGTAAAGAGACTGCTTACAGAAAGACGTCCGGAAAAGCATAAATAAAAACGACTATAATATGATCAATAAACAAAAACTAATTACCATGTAAACGTCATCGGCTGAGTTAACGCAGCAACAGCCGTAACCGCCACCACAACCGGCAACGCCGCCGATAAAATCTGTGACACGTCACCTTTCACAGCAACCGTTGATCCACCATTAGGACTTGTACCATAAGACAGTATATTAAAATTCCCTTCCCTCCTATGCAAACCCACTTTCCCAATAAAAGGGTACGACGTGGAACACGCGCGTGGAGTACACGCGCCGCCAGAAGGTGAAAAAGTTGTGTTTTTATTTCTGGGTTTTAAATTTGGTGCGTGAGAAATGGTGTTTGTGTGTGAAAGGCAGGCGCGTGGGCTACACGCGCCGCCGGAAGTGAGTTTTTTTAACGTTTGAGATGAAAAGGATGGGTTTTTATTTGTAGGTTTTGAGTGTAGTGTGTGAGTGATGGTGTTTGTGTGTGAATTTAGTGGTGGTGTGACTGGTAAGTATGGGATTGATGACGTCATTAGTCGCCGGAGAGAATGGTTGGGTTTTCTTCCGGCGGAGATAGTGGAAATGGAAACGATGATAAGAAGATAATATGAATTTTTATTTTTATTTAATTTATTTTTTTATATTTTTATTTTTTATTTTTATGTTTTTATAGGTTGGTTATTGGAATGGTAGGTTCATAGTACGTAGATGTTGCTTATTTGTTTGTTGAGAGGGAGGTGAACACGTGGTTGATTTTTGGTGGTTTGATTATTAAGCATTAGCATTTACTTTTTTTAGACATAATTGAAAATCCATTTATAGCTACAATAATTTGGTTTTATCTAGTTGGTTTAGACAATAGATCTTAGATAAACTTTTGTAAAAAGGTCGTGATTTGCACACTAATTTTTAAATGACATACTTTACTTCATGTTGTAAACAATTATACATATATCAGAGGATGTTTATTGTATTTGTATTTTGAAGTGTCATATAAAAATTAAAATGTGCAAATCATCTTCTTTTATAAAACTTTGATAATAAGAAATCTTGATTAGACCTTATGTCTCGTCCAATAACAACACGTAGAATGCGAAGTTCGGACTCACTCAACAACTTGTTTATAAAATGTTTGTCGTGTTAAAGAAATATAAAAGTATTCGCAAAGTTTTTATTTTAGATACAATTAAGACTCTCCTTCTAAAACAAATTAAGCTAAACCTAAAGTTAGCTCAAATATTATAGCATGTGAAGTTTGAACATTAGCTTAAATTAGTGAGTTCTAGACATTGGCCATTAGGTTATCCTTTTAAAGTTGTTAAGTGTTAGATTTTGCTTTGTTAATTTACAATCAAGAAGATTATGTTAGTGATTCGGTCGACTCAATAATAGAAGAAGTGGTCAATGGTGTCGTTAATTGAATGGTTTGAATGAAAGTGGTATCTTTGGTCTCAAGAGGCAAATATACCAATGTAAAACCACACATGACACGTAGTTAGGGATGGCAAAAAAATCCGTACCCACTAGGGACCCGATCCCCAAACCCAATTTTGACTGGGGAATCCCCGAGTTGACCGGGGATGGGGAATCCCCAAAATATGAAACCGGGGATAGGGCGGGGATGGAGATAACATAAATCCCCGAACCCGACCCCGACTCCGATCTTTCTAATGTATAATTATTTAGAATTTATATGTTATATCCATTCTCGATTTACTTGTATATGTATATGTATATATTGTGGAAAACTAGAAGGGGGGGTTGAATAGTTTTGCCGATTTTAAGTTAGTTTCAAAAACTTTAGATTCGATAATATGTGAGATCGTATGGATGTAGAGAAAGTATAGATATAATGATAAAGCAAGTAAAAAAAGTAAAACAAAGGGATAGAAATGACACAACCGATTTATAGTGGTTCGGCTACAAGGACACCTTCCTTGCCCTACTCCACTCCCCGAGTCACCTACTCGAGAGTTCAAGCACTATGTCAACAAACTCCTTCAACTTGGCGGAGAAGCCTTCACAACGTTGCTTACACCTTTTTCCGGTACAAAGCTAAATACCGAGTCCGTAACACGGTGGACCAAACCAACACGACTATTACACATCAAATATGTGAAATATCAAATACGTGAAATATCAAATACAAGATCTTTGCTACAGAAATCTTGCGGATGAACAAATCAATCAAGGACCCCTTGCTTGGATGACTTGTAGAATGCTCGTGATCTCGCCTTAGAGAAGGACCTATATGAGAATCACTAAAGAAAGAAAGAAGGAAGTACTCTCTAGATCAAGTGATCTTTTGTTAGAAGAGAATGAGAGTATATGAGAGAATTAGTAAGAAGATGGGTGAGTTAGAATGAAGAAATGGCTCTCTATTTATAGGAAAATTCTGCCACTGTTCCCCGGATCCCACGGATCCCTCCCACAAGGGATCCGTCTAGTGTAATCCTATGGATCCGTGGGACGCTCCTCTTTGCCCATGGGTTTTTTGGTTATGGGTCATGGGTCATGGGTCATGGGTTATGGGTTGGTCCATGAGTATTCTTTTAGATTCAATGTATCTAATGAGTACATTGTATCTAGTCTTGTGGGTATGGGTCAATACCATGGGTTATGGATATGATACATGGGTTGTGATTTTTACCCATCCTAATAAACTATTACAACAAATGATTAATTACAACATTTTTGAATTAGATGGCTATATGTAAATGCTTTACAAAAATAACATGTATCCTTATAATTGTACTTAAGATAACATTATATTTGTTATCAACAAAACACAAAGAGATCGCAAAATATTAATAAACGTTTTTACGGTTTATTTGTATTAACAATCTCCCCCTTTTTATTGATGACAAAACATAATGTTATGATGAGTAAAACTTAAGAATGGATGTATGTTTTGAAAGCCCCTAAGTTTTACTTCTTCTCCCCCTTTTTGTCGAAACAAAAAGTTAACCCATCGAAGAAATAAAATGTGGAAAAATGGTTCACGTATCGCTTACTCCCCCTTGACGGTAGCTCCCCCTTGTTTGGGGCGTCAAGTGAAGAAAAATAAAAATAAAAAATCCTACAAAGAGAATGGTTAGTAACATGCTTAAATAATCTTGTGATTGACGAGAATCAAGATTGGGAGCCAAGGTATGTAAACAAGGCCTTGTAATAAAACAACAAAGTGTAGTGGTATTTATGCCACCTACAAGCATGTAAAAATAAGAACAAGACTTGTTCTTGAAAATGACTCAAAAGAAAAAGTTCTAAAAATAGAAAATAGTAATAATGATTCCTTCCATGCTTGCATAAGGTTATGGATGGAGGTTTGTATGAGTAATGGTATTGATGCGATCAAGGATGAGGTTGAGTATGAATCGCATTTCTTCCCTAACTTCTATTGCAATTTCCCTAGTGGATTGGTAATGTTCACAATGTAAGTGATGTGGGTAATGAGTGTGGAAGTTTTCCGGGTTGTTTTGATTTGTGAGTTGCGGAATATGTGGTGGAAAAATAGGAAAATATGGATCAAAGTCCGGAATAGTTGAAAGTGGTGGTGGAAAAGAACTTAGATGTTCTTGTAGTTTAATGGGAGCTAAGGGTGGTGATGTTTCAAGATCATTGAATATTGTGTTTGGAGAAGTGGGAGGTGTCAAAAAGGCTATTTCTTTTGGTTTTGGTTGTTGAGATCTTGTTGGAGTCGTAAGGAGTTCCAAAAGAGTGACTTTAGGTGATGAGTGATTTGGTGATGAAGTTGGTGATGAAGGAGGTGCTATAATGGAAGCATCTTGTGGTGAGTTATTTGATGGTGATGAGCCATTTGATGATGGTTTTGCTAAGCAACAAGATCGTATGGTAATCCGTGCGGATATTCTAGAGTTTGATTGTGGTATTTTGGAAGGTGGTAGTACAAAAGTTTGGGTTTCATGAATAGAATTGTTTGTACTAGGTGATTCATCTAAGTTGTAAGAGCTTGTGAATGACATGGTGTTGTTTGTTTGTGAAAATGAGATGAATTATGCAAGCATTTTGGGAGTTCTATATATAGAAAAACAATGCATTGTAATGAATGCTTAACCCAAAATGTGGATTAAAATCTAATGATTAGATATGAATTTAAGGCATGTGATCATGATAACACAAACATTAAAGAACATACTCCAAAAATAAAACAAATGTTGGAGTTTTCATCCAAAATGAGAAAAATAAAATGTAAAAACAGCTTCTGTCTCACAGATCCCACGGATCCTTCCCTTGAGGGATCCGTCCAGCATGAAAGCTGGGATCCGTGGGTCTGGTGATTCAGGCAACACAAAATTTTCATTTTGGAAACATTTTTTCCTAGTGTGTGCCTATATGCAAACTATTTGGAGTTGCGGTTATCTAGACTCCTAAGAAGAAAAGAAAAATAAACTAGAAGTGAAAAAGCATACTATTATGTGAGATAACCCGAAAACACATATTTAGTACTTGAGTACGTAAGTCAGTGCTACCAATGCTCCTAATTCATTGTGGCTTAAATGAATGTACCCGAAAACACATATTAGTTATGTATCCCCTTTAGCATTCAAAAGACATGAGATGCAATGAAAAAGGGTTTTTACATTATATTAATAATGAAAAAGTGATTTGTCCTAATCGTGAGAAATTTGCTTTTGTGAATTTGATACAGGAAGAAGTATCATTTTTAGAAAACATTCCAAAAGAGGTTTCCATTTGTGAATAAAAATCGTTTTATTCCTTGAAAGAAAATAAGAAAAAAACATGAGTTATAAGTGAAAAACTTATCTTGGGTTTTGAAAATTCCCGTATTGTTTGTGAGTTGTGCATGAAATAGAGATCCTAGACTCAGAAAGAAGAAGGCTAGTGTTTACATACCTTGTAGAGTCAAAAAATAGATTACGACGTTTGTTCCATGAGACCAAGACCAAGACGAAGTAGGTTGAATTGTTCCCGTTTCAACGGTTTGGTGAGGACGTCGGCTATGTTGTCTTCGGACGCTACCTTCTCAATAGAGATGTTCCCCTTTTGAACATTGTCTCTTAAGAAGTGATGACGAATCTCTATATGCTTTGTGCGAGAATGTAATACCGGATTCTTGCTTAAATCTATGGCACCCTTGTTGTCACATAGAATTGCTATGTCACTTAGATGAATGTCGTAGTCGACTAACGCTTGTTTCATCCATAGTGCTTGTTGGCATGCTTTGCCGGCGGAGACGTATTCGGCTTCGGTTGTTGATATTGCTAATGCCGTTTGTTTCTTTGAAAACCAAGATGTTAAACAACATCCTATAAAAGTACATACCCCACTTGTACTTTTTCGGTCAACATAATCACCTGCATGGTCAGAATCTGCACATACAATTTTTTCTACTCCCGCCCCCTTAGGATACCATAATCCTAATTGTGTTGTACCCTTAATATATCTAAGGACTAATAACCTATTAAAGCATCATACTTATCACAAATGTCAGTTCGACGTAGCGAACAAAAAAAATAGCTCTTCTAGACATTAAACTTCAGATTTTTGTCTTCCTTTAAGTAAAAATAAATTGTGATGACCTATTTACCCTTAAATTTATAAAAGTTGCATCCATTGTCCAAGTATATAAATAACCGGTTTTTAGCTCATTTTACACCGAACAATTGCTCTTCCTCTTCAACTTGTTTATCACCTCATTTTACCAATATGCAGATTACAGTTGATGGATCATCACTATAATGTGGGATGCCTAGTTGACTATTTTTATGAGTTTGTGATGCTATGCCGCTAATTATTCCGATTATCTTTGACAGGCTGGAACTTACATCAAGGAATTTGTTCATGGAGATCTTGGACGGACCCATCCTAGGTATGGGAATAATTATCTCACCCACTCATTTTCATCTCACAAATATAGGAATCGTGTTAGAGTAACTTTGAAATGACTTGATTTGCGCTATGTTTGAGCTTTGACAGGTCAAACTAATTTGAATCATCTATTTTATCTAAACAAATGTTAGATTATTATTGTTACAGTATAGTTTTTGTGAATCATTTTTTTTATTATCATCGCGGATCTACTCAGTTTGACCCATCCGGTGATTTCTTCTCCACTGATTGAATCTCCGCCACAATATTGGTTCCATTTTATTCATATTTGTTTTTTAGGTATTCATGAACAATTAATAAAAGTCATAATATGATTTATTTGTTGTGATTCAAATGGTTTTGTACACACTAGATCTCTAATTATCTCTTGATTTATTTGTGATGTGAATACATGTGTAAGGTAAAAAGTGTGTCTAGTTCATTGCTCTTGAGGTTTACACGAAATGCACGCCAAGTGTTTGATGAAATAAAAAAGAAAACCTCTGTTTACATAATGATGCTACGACTATGTGCATTTGATTTTGTGAGCATTGTCATTCACACATACATAATCATTTCACCAATATGACGTTGTACTTACAACTAGATATTTCAAAATCTGGCCATGACTTAGCTTAATCCTTTAACTTCATTATTGTTTAGTCTTGAGTCTCGACATCACAAATGTTACTGACTCTATGCCCATCTGATATAAAATCCTTTCCTTTATCTCTCTTTCTATAATAGCACTAGACAAGCTGACTCTCAAGTTTAATAGTCCATGACCCTGGTCTTTATGTGATTCTTGTTTATTCATTTTTTTGTCCCATCCACTCAACTTGATTAAATTGTAGCACCCTACCCATATTGAACACATTTTGACATTTTCTAATTGATGAAGTTCCATTCATTTTTACTCGTAATTTCATATAATATACGAGCAAATTGATTGTTTTATGTGTATAATGTTCAACTTAAATGCGACAACTTCAATCAACTAGATTGATATTTTAGTTGATTAAGTCTATTGAAGGAAGATTATAAGATAGTAGACTTTTTTTAGGATGCCTACTAAATATTGTTGTATATGTAGAAAGACATTATCATGTGTTTCCCTTCTAAAACAATTAAAAGACTATCACTAGTCAATACTACTCTTTATTTGTTGATTGTTTTTGCATTTGTTTCTATTTATGGCTTTAACCGATTTTGAAAAATTAAGATATTATTCAGTAGTAGGTATTGCATGACTTAATTAAATACAGTTATTTCATAGCATAATACATGTTCATTCTTTATGTTTTTTTACCAAAATTTCACTTATAGGTCTCAAATTTGTAGCCTATTCAACCAAATATAGATGTCCAAACACCCCCTATATGGGAACTGAAGTTTCAGTTTATCTAAAAGTGGGGTATCAGAAGTGTAAGTTGTATGTATTAAGTTGACTTTTGGATATAAAAACGTGGAAGTGTTCTCCCATTGTTGATTATATATTTGTATTCATGTCCCTTGCTTCTTTTTTATAAGAAAAGGTCATATCCTCTGCTTCTTAACCCATTGGAAAACCTGTAAGTCGTCTATTCTTTGTACACCTTTTGTGTTGTTTATTTTCTGGTTTTTATTCTTACATCTATAAGTCATATATATTTGCTGTATGTTTATCATTTACAGAAAGAGTATATTGTATGCTAAGATCGTGATATGAAATGATGTAAATTTGTTAAAAGTGATTGGATAATTAGTATCCCATAAAATGAATACTCGAACAAACTAAAATTATGTGACGTCCTTATGTTTTGGAGCTGAAAGTATCAATAAAAGCTTCATTTATCATCCATCTAAAACTTTCAAACTGGTCCATATTTATAACTTGATTTATGAACTAATGACAATTGAATCATGAATATTAGGCTTTCTTCTACATATATTTACTCTTCAGAAAATATAACTTGATGTCGAGACTCAAGATGGGCAAATGGGCTGCTGATACTTCTTCAGTTGAAGCCTTCTTGAATGGAGATGCAAATCAAGACGGTGGAAATGAAGTCGATCTTTGGAGCTTTAGTGACCTTCTCGCCATGATGAATGGATCTTTCTAAGCAGTCGTAAACCTTCCTGATTTTTATACGTATCTAACTCTATAACAGTTGCTCATGTATTCTCAGATATTAATTAGTTTCTTTGGTTCCAGGTGCGTTTATCAGTGAGGATGGGCGAACGGATAAGCATGGTTAAGCTTTTTGAATGGCGTCTTGATTTACTTCGGTTATATGCAGAGTATATAGCTTAACAACAATCAGGTGGATTGAGATTGTAAAACCTTTATGTTATACATGTATTAGTTATGTCTGTATGGATGATATTTGAAAACTAATGCTCATGTCCTAATGTTGTGCTTGACAATAGTCATGCCCCATTTACCTAAATTCATATATGTGTGGATAGAAAAAATTATATCGATTATGACAAAAGATAAAAGGGTTAAATGGAACAAAAATTTTGAAAAAAAATGGACCATATTTCAAACGACAGGGACTATTTTTGTAAAGCCTAGGGACGATAGATGCAATTTTCGCAAACCCACAGGGACCATTTATGTAATTTTGAAGGGTAAAATGGTCATAATACTTAAAGGAAGACAAACATGTCAAGTTTAATGTCTAGAAGAGCTATTTTTTTTGTTCGCTACGTCGAACTGACATTTGTGACAAGTATGATGCTTTAATAGGTTATTAGCCCTATATCTAAATATTCTTTTTACGGCTTCTAGGTGTGATGTTTTAGGGTCTTCTTGAAACCTAGCACATAAGCAAACACTAAACATGATATCCGGCCTACTTGCCGTGAGGTAGAGAAGACTACCAATCATGCCACGATATTTAGTATTATCTACGGATTCTCCGTCTTCATATTTAGTGAGTTTGGTGTCGGATGACATTGGTGTCCTAATTGGTTTTGACTCTTCTAATCCGAATTTCTTTAACATCTCTTTTATGTATTTATATTGATTAAAGAAGATACCATCTTATACTTGTTTGATTTGTAGACCAAGAAAGAAACTAAGTTCTCCCATCATACTCATCTCAAACTCGTCATGCATGATTTTAGAGAAATCATCACACATGTCTTGACAAGTGGATCCGAATATAATGTCATCTACATATATTTGAACTATGATTATACGTGACTCTCTTTTCTTAGTAAAAAGTGTGTTGTCAACTAACCTCATGGTATAGTTGTGTTTAATTAAAAATGACTTGAGTCTGTCATACCAAGCTTTTGGAGATTTTTTAAGACCGTAAAGGGCTTTCTTTAACTTATACACATGTTTAGGTTTTTCAAAATTGATGAAGCCTGGAGGTTGAGCAACATATACTTCTTCATTTATAAAACCATTTAGAAAAGCACTTTTGACATCCATTTGATAAAGCTTTAGATCATTAGCATAAGCATACGCAAGAAGTATTCTTATAGACTCTAATATAGCCATGGAGGCATAGGTCTCATCAAAGTCTATTCCTTCTTGTTGGTTATACCCTTGGGCAACGAGTCTAGCCTTGTTTCTAGACACTACTCTGTTTGCATCTAATTTGTTTTTATAAACCCATTTGGTTCCTATTATCGTTTGATTACTAGGTGGAGGGACAAGTGTCCAAACATTAATAGAAACAAATTGATTTAATTCTTCTTGCATAGCCATTACCCAACTTTCATCTTTTATGGCTTCTTGTGTATTCTTAGGTTCTATGGTTGAAACGAAACAAAATAAGCTACTTTGGTTTTGAACTTGAGACCTTAATGTTCTTTCGTTTAGCTTTCCTATGACCTTATCTACGGGGTGATCTTTGGACTCTTTAATATTAATGACTTCACCATTTAAGGGTTCTTCTTCTTCATTTATCTTTTTCTTTATTACTATAGCTTCACTTTCTACAATCTCGTCATCGACAAGAGGTGGAGAGGGTTTGTGTGGACTTTCATCGAATTTTAAATTTAATGACTCTTCTACCTTCATTGTTTCTTTATTTAAAATGACGTAAGCTTTGCTATTTGGAGAGTAACCTAGAAAGATACCTTCGGTTGATTTAGGATCAAATTTTGTAAGGTAATCTTTAGTGTTAAGAAGAAAACATTTGCTACCAAAGACTCTAAAGTGATCTAACGTATGCTTTTTGCCTCGGAGTAACTCGTATGGAGTTTTACCTAAGATTGGTCTAATTAAGACTCGATTGAGTATGTACGTTGAAGTATCAACGGCATTGCACCAAAACTTTTGAGGTATGGATTGCTCATTAAGCATGGTGCGACTCATTTCTTGTAGGGTTCTATTCTTTCTTTCAACTACCCCATTCAATTGTGGAGTGCGCGGAGCCGAGAAGTTGTGAGTAATACCATTAGCGTCACAAAAAGCTCCAAATTGCACCTCATTATTGAATTCCCTACCATGATCCGTTCTAATAGACACTATAGGACTTCCTAGTTGTTTTTGGATTTTCTTGCTTAATATTTCAAAATAATTAAACATTTCCGTTTTGTTCTTTAAGAATTTTGTCCATGTGTACCTAGAGTAATCATCCACTATAACCAAAGTGTAGTAGTTGCCTCCATAACTTTGGATAGCGGATGGACCAAATAAATCCATGGGTAGTAATTCTAGAAACTTAGTTGTAGACACCATGTTTTTAGCTTTATGACTAGAATGAACTTGTTTTCCTACATTACAAGCATCACAAAAGTGATGTTCATATTTTAACTTAGGTAGATCTCTTACTAGATCTTTGGATGATAGCGATTGAAGAAGTCGTATATTGGCATGACCCAATCTTCGATGCCATAAGGTCGAAGTATCATCCATAGAGGTAAGACATAGTTTGTCTTTAGGTTCATTACCGATTTTAATGACATAGACTCCATGTTTCCTAATTCCTCTTCCTATGGTTATGCCATTTTTTAATATCTTACTACCGGTTTCGGTAAAAGTATATTGCACTTTTTATCACATATTTGTCCTATACTTAAGAGGTTAAAGTTTAGGTTTTCTACGTGACACGCATCGTTAATGGTTAGAGATTTGTTAGAAATCGTACCTTTACCGATGATTTTACTTTTCCTATTTCCAAAAACCACATTACCTCCATTGAAGGATTCATATGTGGAGAATAGATCTTTATTGCTGGTCATGTGCCTCGTGCACCCGCTATCCTTGGCCCATTCATCCGGGTCTAGTTTGACCTTTAAGCACACCTAAGAAAACAATTAACTCAAAAGTTTGGTCCCCATTTGTTCATGGGTCCATTAATGTTAAACATTCCATTCATGTTAGACATGTATGGATAAGGTGAGTATGCATTCCATGGAGTAAAGTTTGAAAAGGAAAACCATTTTGCATACTTGGGTTCCATCCCATTTGATGGTTACTTCTCAGGTAAACATTATTAGGTCTCCTAGATGGATTAGGTTTTGAAAAGGATGGAGCTTTGTTTCTTGCAAAAATAGGATTATATTATGGAGGTGGTTGTCTAGTGGTGAAATGAGTTGGTTTCTTCTTATTAACGATAACAAAATCAGTTCTAGATGAAGAAGCTACGTTATTACCACTGTTTGCTACAGTAGACCCACGGATCCCTGGCTTAAAACTAGCCGGTTCCCTTTTTATGGGATCCGTGGGATCCGCCACAACAGTGGTTGGTTTTTCTAGTGCTTTAACAAATTATGTTTCTTTGTTTTCACTAGTTGATGTATCAAGTTGTTGAATACCTAAACCTTTTTGGTTGTTACCGGTTTTAACACTATCTAATATCATATCTAAAGTATTCGTACTCATTCTAGCAATTTTAGAATCTAGTTGATCAACTAGTGTTTGAAGTTGAATGGAAAGTTCACATTCACCACTTGCTATTTTACCCTTTTCTAGACGTTTCAATTTTGCTTTTAATTCTATGACTTTTTTTATCTAAACGTTGGTTTTACGCTAATATTGCACAGTTTGTCATATTCATTATGCAATGAGTCGTCATCTAGTGATGAGCTACTATAGTATTCGTGACATACCTCGTCATTTGCCATGAGACAAATTTCTTCGTCCTCCTCATCGCTCATTCCCCACGTGCCGCTCACGAACGCCTTTTGATCATCCCGTTTGGGACACTTACTAATAAAGTGGTTTGGGTCCTCACATTTAAAGTAAGCATGATCATCCCTTGGCTTCTCGTCCTCTTTACTTTTCCGGAATCCTTTCTTGTTGTCATACGGTTGTTTGACGTATCTTCCCTTCCTTCTAAAGAACTTTTTAAAGTCCCTTACCGCCATAGCATACTCCTCGTCGTCACTATCCGAAGAGGAGTTCTCTTCATCGCTTGAAGCCTTTTTGGCTTTAAGGGCAAGAGATTTGTGTTTCTCTTTCACCTTTGAGGCTTCGGAATCTTTAGCAAGGACAAGCTCGTAGACTTTTAAGTTGGCTATGAGTTCATCAAGGGTGAGGATTGTCAAATCTTTTGACTCTTCGATCGCCGTCACCTTGGATCTCCACTTGGATGGAAGTGTGATGCAGGTTTTACTGACCATGTCTTAATATTTATAGTGTCTCGCTATACCTATGGTCTACCCTAATGTACTAATGGGCAGTGTACCCGGTCGTGTGTAGTGTAGTAAATGGTAAAGCTGAGGTCGTCCCAAGAGCTATGTGTGTCGGATAATTACTAAGTCTAATTGTCACAGAATATTAATGGTTTGATAGGGTTTTAATTAATTACACTACTAATGCAGAAAATGAAATAACAACAAATAAACGTGTGAAGGGAAATCAATAGAGGAATAGTGGTGCTAACCTAGTCAATCCTCCTAGCTAGTTATGTCTACGTCTACCTACTTCCAATTACTTCAGGTGGGGTCAAATTCGAGAGGACAGAGTTTGGTCAATTCGCCCTAACCTATCAGCAAAGATGCCACCACACAGGAGAAATCAGCGCACCGTCATAAGTCATGTTGTTCCTGGTCCCCTAAGCCGAGTCATTAAGTACCGCTACATGATAGATTCTAAATAGTGAGTGCCCGGCCGTTAGGAACTTAGACACTACACCCCCCAATTCTTAAGTTCATCCAAACGATAGGTGATCAGTTGGTCAAATCGCACAAGTAGAAAGGGTCGTCAGTTGGTCATATCTTACCCTTCATGTGTCAGTCCGCTCAACTAGGGTCAGTTGGTCATATCTCCTAGGCAATTGGCCTCTATTGCCATTCAAAACTACTGAACCAAGGGTGACTACCAAAGAACTATGCATGCATACACTTAGAAATAATTGTACGGAAGTAAAGGTAAATGCAAACAAAACAATTAAGGAATCATAACTAGGCTAGCACCAAAGGGTGCTTAGCCGCTCATATTAATCATGCAAATCAATTCAATATTCAAAGGTACGAAATACATGAATTGAAAGTCAAACAAATAATAAACGCTAAAGATTATCGTAATGGTGTGACTTCTCCCTTGGAAACAGCTCCGTATGCTTCCCTAGACCTCCCTTGAGCTTTTTCCCACATTCTCAGAGTGTTGTGTGTGGAATGGGATGCTTTGAAATGCTAGAATTCGTGGGGTATTTGTAGGCCAGGTCTGGGTTACAGCGTAACCAATAGAGGAGTTAGGTCGTAACCTTCTATTTCTTCGTAAATGCACTAGATCTGCTAGTTACGGCGTAACCTTATAAGTGGTTACGCCGTAGTCTTCAATAAATTCGGTTACGTCATAAGTGATGAAGTAGTTACGGCGTAAGTATCAGCAGCGTGGAACCTCTTTTGACCTAATGGAGTTACGTCATAACCTTTGGGAAGAGTTACGCCGTAACCTCTTGATAAGTTGGACTTTTGGGTCACGCAATAGTTACGGCGTAATGTGAGAGACGAGTTACGCCGTAACTTCTTCAGAATAAGCATACTGTGATAAATCTTTAGTAATGTTTCCATTTCCGCGTCTCTTTAGTTCCAATGCTCGTAATTTATCTGAAAGTGGAAAACAATGGAAAACAAGCGTAAATCCATATAAATGATATAAATAACGAGCATTATCGAGGGAAATTGACACTTAATATTTAGGACTATTTGATGTTATCAAATATCCCCCCACTTGAACTCTACTTGCCCTCAAGTAGACCTTATTAGATAGATTCCTAAAAAGATATCTCCCAAAACCTGGAAAATATGAGTTTACAAATCCCTTATGCTAGAATAAAATAAAGCCGAACACCTCACGAAAGGGGAACAAACACTCAAATCTCTCAACTATTCTAAGTGTCAATTTCGGGGTGATCACTCAATCGCACAGTCATAGCATGTATTCTATCATAAGCTTGGCGGTTACACAAATCTCCACCACTAGAGTTAAGGGCTAAACAATTCTCGAAGGCAATATGGGTAGACACGACAAAGGTTAAGGGTGACTCGTCATTACTAACATGTCACGGCTAAGTGGACAAAATCAATGATACATGACCAAATCCATGGCCAAGACACCAAAGATTGCTCGCTGCATCACCTAGACACGCTTCATGACTAAAGGGTAGGATAAGACATGGGATATATAATTGGTGTAAAATGAAAAACAAGCAGGTAGTCTAAATCTATAACTAAGTCATCACCACTTACCGTCCGCCCAAAGTTCAAGCTTAGAAGTCTAGAGACCGGATCATGAAATGCAAGGTAAATGTGTCATTAGAGGACGTCGTGATGGGCATACTACCTCTTCTTCTTCAGTTGGTATAACTCCAACTCCAATCTTCTAATGTGACCGAGGTGGCCTCCTCGATACTAAACAATAAAGCTCATACTATAGTGCTTATAACATCGCACTTTACATACATCAATCAACCTTTTTCTTTTTTCTTTTTTTTCCGAATCACTTTTTTTTTTAACGTAACATAATAACATAACATCCCCCCACTTGAGATGAACAATGGGAATTCGGGGGGTCTTCAATGATCTTCATAATTGTTGTCGATGAAAGCGTGATTTCCAAACCTTTCCACTCGAACCTTGAACTTAGGCAAATGATGACTTCCCAATTACAAATAAAGACTATAGGGTAGGCTAAGGTGTAAGGGTGTAACGAAACAATATATTGGGTTGACAAAATGAAAGGAATGGCTCAGAAGGGTGTATCTAGGGGTATCTTGCACTAAAGGGGAGTGCAACAAAAGGGTTTCACATGGGGGTCGAAAAGTCGAGGTGACTAATCGATAGACTCACAATGGTAGGCTGTTTGGGTGATAATCCTATAATACTGCCTTCTAAACTTGAAAAGTCCAAATACATCGAGCTAACTCAACATACCTCGTCTATGGTCTCGAAATGATGCAAAGGCCAAATTCAAAAGTTTACAAGCTACCGGCACACTCATAATTTGGTGGATTTAGGGTAAAATATTGGAAACGGATAAGGCTAATCTCACCATGTAATGTCACGGTTTGTATGTGCTCGGCTAAGGTTTAATCTAGTTAGGTTCGTAAAAACATGTCAAAATTTTCAAAATGGCATAATTTTTCAAAATAAACTAGAAAAATGAGGGCGAAATAAAGTTCAAGATATAATTCTACTCCCGTCCCCCCACTTGAATTGTACAAAGTCCCTTTTGTACTAGGCATTAAAATAAAGGTGAAGAGAAAGGTAGAATTAGAGCGAGAACTTCCCTGAAATTTGCTCCAAAAAGAAGAAGGCCCACGAGAAAGGATCGTGCCTTCGTTTAAGTGTCATGAACAAACTTCAATCCCTGAAATCACAATACCGACAAGCATAATTCTAAAAATAAAAAAGAAAAAAATATGAAAAACAAACCTAACTCACTTTCGTAGGAATCACGGTTGCATTTAGCGAATGCAACAAGCCTTTTAAACCACTTGGTGTCCCAAGTGGACGAGTGAAGTCTCGTGAGGGTTTATAGGGAACACACCCACAAAGTTCATTTAAAAACTAATACAAGGTTACTGTGTTTTAAAATGAAAGAACTAAAACATAGGAGAGTTACGTCGTAACTCCTATGAGAGAGTTACGCCGTAACTGGCAAAACCTGGTATGAGCTGTGAAGCGAATAGTTACGGCGTAACCACTGAGATGGTATTACGCCGTAATTGGTAATGCTTCAAGAATTCTGCTGCTAAAATGTTGGTTACGGCGTAATCACCAAGATGAGTTACGCCGTAACTCTGTTCAGATCAACAACTGCAGTAGTAATTACTTCCTGTCTCATGCAAAGATGGTTAGAAAACACAAAACCCAACAGAAATGAAATAAAAACAGAAGAAAGGGATAATTCGGGATGTCTCCCGAAAGAGCACTTTTCTTTATTCACGAGTCTGTAAGTTAGACTCTTAGCCGTGGGCTACTAGACCGGTGCGAAGAATTCATCACCAGATAGCTTGCTAACATCCTGCCGGTAATAAATCTTTGCGCGGTGTCCGTTTACCTTAAAATATACTCCTTCCTTGTTATGAACTTCAATAGTCCCATAAGGGAATACCTTACTTACTGTGTATGGGACAATCCAACGAGATCTCATTTTTCCAGGGAATAATTTGAGTCATGAGTTAAAAATGAGAACTTCCTATCCTACCTCGAATCTTTTCTCCTTGATTCGCTTATCGTGCCATCTTTTGGTCCTGTCTTTGTATGCCCTGGCATGATCATATGCTTCGTCTTGTAATTCAGCTAAACGGTTTATTTGGGAAAATCTGTGCTCCTTGATTATATCAGCCTCCAAGTTGGCATTTTTGAGAGCCCAATATGCTTTATGTTCCAATTCAACGGGAAGATGACATGCTTTTCCGTAAACAATCTTAAAAGGGGTGCTTCCAATAGGAGTTTTGAAGGCCGTTCTGAATGCCCATAATGCCTCATCGAGTTTGTCGGACCAATCTTTTCTGTTACTGCTGGCGGATTTCTCCAAAATCCGTTTGAGTGCCCTGTTGGTGTTTTCAGTTTGCCCATTGGTTTGTGGGTGATAAGGTGTAGACATTCGGTGGAGTACCCCGTATCTATTCAAAAATTTCTCCATAATAGCATTAAAAAAGTGCGTCTCTCGATCACTAATGATGGTCTTAGGGATCCCAAACCTGGAGAATAATCTTTTCAAAAAGCGAATGACACTCCTAGTGTCACAAGTCTGTAGGGTCTCTGCTTCAACCCATTTCAAAACGTAATCGACAGCTACAAGGATGTAACTTTTATTTTTCGATGGAGTGAAAGGTCCCATAAAATCGATCCCCCAAACATCAAAAACCTCACATACCATAATATTGTTGAGTGGCATCTGATTCCGAGAAGAGATGTTCCCTGCCCTCTGACAAGCGTCACAATCCCTAACATGCCTTGCGGCGTCTTTGAAAATGCTTGGCCAAAAGAATCCGGCCTCATAAACCTTTCGAGCAGTATTGTCGGCTCCATAGTGTCCTCCTGCAGGTCCGTTGTGGCAATGTTCCAGAATCTATCTTTGCTCTTCCCCAAATACGCATCTCCGAATAATACCATCAGGGCATGATTTAAAAAGGAACGGATCATCCCAGAAGTAATACTTAAGATCCGAGAAGAACTTTTTCTTTTGGTCGTAGCTTTTGTTGCTAGGTAACACTTTGGCTGCTAGGTAATTAGCGAAATCTGCGTACCAAGGTTCCACACTGGAATCTTTAATTCTAACTGCCATGAGGTGTTCGTCGGGGAAGGAGTTCCGGATAGTTTCTGTGTCAAGTTCTTCGAGCTCAGGGTTTTCTAATCGTGAAAGGCGATCAGCTGCTAAGTTTTCTGCTCCTTTCTTATCCTTGATTTCAATTTTAAATTCTTGCAGCAGCAATACCCATCTTATCAACCTTGGTTTGGCATCCTGCTTATTAAATAAGTACTTCAAAGCAGAATGGTCAGTGTAGACAATAGTTTTTGACATAACTAAATAAGACCTAAATTTATCAAAGGCATATACTACAGCCAGGAGTTCTTTTTCAGTGGTTGTATAATGCTCTTGTGCCTCATTTAAGGTTTTACTAGCATAATAAATGGGTTTAAATTTTTTATCCACCCTCTGTCCTAAAACAGCTCCAACAACATAATCGCTAGCATCGCACATGAGTTCGAAATCTCCCCCCAGTCAGGAGCAATAATAACTGGGGCAGTAGTTAGTTTTTCTTTTAAAATGTCAAAGGCTTTTTTGCAATCATCGTTAAAATCAAATTTAGCATCTTTCATTAGGAGTTGGGTCATAGGTTTGGCAGTTTTTGAAAAATCTTTTATAAATCGTCTATAAAATCCTGCATGCCCAAGAAAACTCCTAATGCCTTTTAGGTTGGTCGGATAAGGCAGTCGAGAAATAACGTCCACCTTAGCTTTATCAACTTCTATCCCAGTTTGAGAAATTTTATGCCCCAAAACAATCCCTTCTTTAACCATAAAATGACATTTTTCCCAGTTAAGGACAAGGTTGGTTTCTTCACATCTGGCAAGCATTTTAGATAAATTATTAAGACATGATGAGAAGGAGTTACCAAAAACCGAAAAGTCATCCATGAAGACTTCCATAAAATCTTGACACATATCAGAGAATATAGCAGTCATGCACCGTTGGAATGTGGCAAGAGCCTTACATAGTCCAAAAGGCATCCTTCGGTAGGCGAATGTTCCATAAGGGCAGGTGAACGTTGTCTTTTCTTGATCCTCAGGGGAAATAGGAATTTGAAAGTAACATGAGAATCCATCGAGGAAGCAGTAATACTCATGTCCAGAGAGTCTTTCTAGCATCTGATCGATAAACGGAAGGGGGAAGTGATCCTTTCGTGTAGCATCATTTAATTTTTTGTAATCAATGCACACCCTCCAGCCAGTGACTGTCCTAGTTGGTATCAGCTCATTATCTTCGTTAGTGACCACTGTCATTCCTCCTTTCTTTGGCATAACGTGAATGGGGCTAACCCAAGGGCTATCGGAAATAGCGTAAATTAGACCCGCATCCAGGAGCTTTATGATTTCGTCCTTCACAACTTCTTGTACTTTAGGGTTTAATCTCCTTTGTGGTTGCACTGCAGGCTTAAAATCATCTTCCATAAGTATCTTGTGGGAACAATATGAAGGGTTAATTCCTTTAATGTCAGAGACTTTCCATGCAATTGCTCCCTTGTGCTTGCTTAAAACCTGTAGTAATGACTCCTTTTCTTCGTTAGATAACAGAGAGGAGATCACAACAGGATAATTTTGATCTCCATTGATAAATGCATATTCTAAATGAGGAGGTAACTCCTTAAGTTTCGGTGGAGCATCAGCTTCTTCCGGGGTTTTTTCTGAACATACCGTCTGATTCTTCTTGGTCTGTTCCTCTGTTTCTCTTTCTTTATCGCTAGATGTCCCATCATTATCTTCGAATTTTAATGATCTTAGAGGATCAGGAAGAAAACATTCCTGGGCATGTTTCTGAGTGTTAGCTTCGATAAGGTCGAGATCATCAAGGTTGTCATCGGTGAAAGAAGCATATCTCATTGATTTTTACAGGTCGAAAGTAATCTTGTCATTACCAATCTCTAATGAAATCTTCTTGTTAAAGACATCAATCATAGTGTGTACGGTTGCAAGAAAGGGTCTTCCGAGCAAAATAGGGATATAATATTCTTCCATATCCAGGACCACGAAGTCGACCGGGAAGAAAAATTTATCGATCATGACAAGAACATTTTCAGCGATCCCTTTCGGATATTGAGTAGTTTTATTAGCCAGCGATCCCTTTCTAGTTGGTTTTAGCTCTCCCAATCCCAAACGTGAATAAAGAGAGAATGGCATAAGACTAATGCTTGCCCCAAGGTTGGCAAGGGCTTTGTTGAATAAAATTCCCCCGATAGTGCAAGGTAAAGTGAAACTCCCTGGATCTTCTTCTTTGAGAGGCATATTTTTTAAAAGAGCAGCAGAGCATCTTTGGTTTAAAGTAATCTGCGTCTTATCAGAAAGTCTTCTATGGGTAAGGAGGTCCTTCATAAATTTGGCATATTTCGGCATTTGCTCGAGGCTTCAACGAGAGGAATATTAATGCTAGGTTATTGAATTTTCTCCATGAATTTTTGAAGTAGCACCCGTTCTTGTTCCTTTTTAATCCTTCCCAGAAATGGAATTGGTGGAATGTAGGGACGGACTTTTTCGACAGAAGGTTGAGTCTCCTCAGTTTCTTTATTGTTATCTTGGGGTGTTTCGTTAGTCAGATCATATGAGTTCAAAGGGTAAGCTGGTTCCTTATAGTTTAATCCACTTCTTGTTGTAATAGCGTGAGCCAGATCTCGAGAATTTGTTTCAGTCGTGCTAGGCAAGTCACCTTCATCCCTTACTCTGATAGATTCTTCCAGCTTTCCCATTTGATTTTCAAGTCTTCTAATAGCAGCTGCTTATGTTCTAAGTGCTTTGTCGTAATCTCGCTTGAGATTCCAAACCAAATTTGCGTTCTCATCATATTTTCTGCTAGATTCCTTAACGAGCATCTTCACAACCTTTTCAAGATCCGTCACTCTCCCATCAATGGGTTTATCAAACTTGTGTTTAACCATCTTGACTTATTTAGTCATGGATTGCATATCTACTTCAAATTCCTCCAGAGTTTTTATCACAGATTGTATCTCTATAGGATCTTCATCCCGCTCTTCATTCCATGATGACGAATGGAGCGCAACTTCATCAACTTTTATCCATCCTTTATCAGCAGTCATTAAAGGGATAGGTTCTTTAGAGTCTAACAATTGTCGAGTCTTTATGTTCAACCCGTTGTATAATATTTGCAGTTGCTCGTGTTAGTTGAGTTTATGCTCGGGGCACTTCAGGATGGCTTTGTTAAATCTTTCCCAAGCTGTAAATAGTGGTTCATTGTAGACTTGGCTAAACCTCCTAATTTCATCGACCTGTTGAAGGATTTTTGCAGGGGTTCGGTATTCCTTAAGAAAAGCCTTCTTAAAGGTGTTCCATGTTGTAATAGATCCTGATGGAAGTTTCTTTAACCAATCTCTAGCTCTTCCTTTTAGGGTAAAAGGAAAAGCCCTCATCATAACATGATCTCTTGAGACTCCAGGTGCATGAAATAAATCTGCGATCTCACATACCTTCGCGATGTGTTCGTGTGCTTCTTCGTCTTTGGTTCTATAAAAGCAGCATCTTTTCAGTTCATCAAGACAGAGTCCCCAAAATTCGAATTTAACATTTTCTTCAAGAGCTGGAATGGTGATTCCCTGTTTACTTTTAGAGGTGGTGAGATAATCGTTCATATTAAGAGTCATAATATCAAAACAAAACTTAAATAAAAATCCTAATATAACTCCCCGGTAGCGGCGCCAAAAACTTGATGCGTGTTTTACTGACCAGGTCTTAATATTTATAGTGTCTCGCTATACCTATGGTCTACCCTAATACACTAACGGGAAGTGTACCCGGTCATGTGTAGTGTAGTAAATGGTAAAGCCGAGGTCGTCCCAAGAGCTATGTGTGTCGGATAATTACTAAGTCTAATTGTCACATAATATTAATGGTTTGATAGGGTTTTAATTAATTAAACTACTAATGTAGAAAATGAAATAACAACAAATAAATGTGTGAAGGGAAATCAATAGAGGAATAGTAGTGCTAACCTAGTCAATCCTCCTAGCTAGTTATGTCTATGTCTACAACATTTGGTCAATTCGACCTAACCTATAAGCAAAGATGCCACCACAGGAGAAATCAGGCGCACCGTCATAAGTCCTGTTGTTCCTGGTCCCCTAAGCCGAGTCATTAAGTACCGCTACATGCTAGATTCTAAATAGTGAGTGCCCGATCATTAGAAACTTAGACACTACACCCCCAATTCTTAAGTTCATCCAAACGATAGGTGATCAGTTGGTCAAATCGCACAAGTAGAAAGGGTCGTCAGTTGGTCATATCTTACCCTTCCTGTCTCAGTCCGCTCACCTAGGGTCAGTTGGTCATATCTCCTAGGAAATTCGCCTTTATCGCCATTCAAAACTACCGAACCAAGGGTGACTACCAAAGAACTATGCATGCATACACTTAGAAATAATTGTACGGAAGTAAAGGTAAACACAAACAAAACAATTAAGGAATCAAAAATAGGCTAGCACCAAAGGGTACTTAGGCGCTCATATTAATCATGCAAATCAATTCAATATTCAAAGGTACGAAATACATGAATTGAAAGTAAAATAAATAATAAACGCTAAAGATTATCGTAATGGTGTGACTTCTCCCTTGGAAACAGCTCCGTATGCTTCCCTAGACCTCCCTTGAGCTTTTTCCCACGTTCTCAGAGTGTTGTGTGTGGAATGGGATGCTTTGAAATGCTGGATTCGTGGGGTATTTATAGGCCGTGTCGGTTACGGCGAACCAATAGAGGAGTTACGCCGTAACCTTCTATTTCTTCGTAAATGCACTAGATCTGCTAGTTACGGCGTAACCTTATAAGTGGTTATGCTATAGTCTTCAATAAATTCGTTACGTCGTAAGTGATGCAAAGTATTTACGGCGTAAGTATCAGCGGCGTGGAACCTCTTTGACCTAATGGAGTTACGTCGTAACCTTTGGGAAGAGTTACGCCGTAACCTCTTGATAAGTTGGACTTCTGGGTACGCAATAGTTACGGCGTAATGTGAGAGACGAGTTACGCCGTAACTTCTTCAGAATAAGCATACTGTGATAAATCTTTAGTAATGTTTCCATTTCCGCGTCTCTTTAGCTCCAATGCTCGTAATTTACCTGAAAGTGGAAAAGAATGGAAAACAAGCGTAAATCCATATAAATGATATAAATAACGAGCATTATCGGGGGAAATTAACACTTAATATTCAGGACTATTTGATGTTATCAAAGTGCCCTTAGATATCTCCTAACATGGTTACGGCTATAAAAAGATTCATCAAGTGCTTGTGAAGATGTAATAATAGTATTAAAATTAGCAAATGAATGATCTATAATTTCCTCATCCGATATTGAAAATTGTTCAATTTGTTGAACAAATAAATCAATTTTATTATTTTTAACTTGTTGATTACCTTGATGTATTACAACTAAAGAATTCCAAATTTCTTTAGAGGTTTTAAGCATAGAAATTATTTCGAAATCCTTTTTGGGTAAAGCATTATACAAAACCATTTTAGCTTCACTATTTTTAGAAAGCTTTTTCTTCAATTCATCACTTAGTTTATCATGAGGTATGTTAACTAAATTTCCTTTATCAACTTTTGAGGTAGCCTCAAAATCGCCTTCAACAATAATGTACCAAAGATCAATATCTTTAGACTACACATACGTTTCGAATCTATTTTTCCAATATATAAAACCATTAGTTTCAAGTAGTGGTGGTCGTTGCATAGATTGCCCTTCTTTGTAATTTTCAAAACCCATAGTGATCGAAAAGTTTTTAAAATACGGTTTACTTTAAAACTTTTATAAACTTAGCTCTTGATGCCAATTGTGGAAAACAAGAAGGGGGGGTTGAATAGTTTTGCCGATTTTAAGTTGGTTTCAAAAACTTTAGATTCGATAATATGTGAGATCTTATGGATGTAGAGAAAGTATAGATCTAATGATAAAGCAAGTAAATGAAGTAAAGCAAAAAGATAGAAATGACACAACCGATTTATAGTGGTTCGGCTACATGGACACCTTCCTTGCCCTACTCCACTCCCCGAGTCACCTACTCGAGAGTTCAAGCACTATGTCAACAAACTCCTTCAACTTGGCGGAGAAGCCTTCACAACGTTGCTTACACCTTTTTCCGGTACAAAGCTAAATACCGAGTCCGTAACACGGTGGACCAAACCAACACGACTATTACACAACAAATATGTGAAATATCAAATACAAGATCTTTGCTATAGAAATCTTGCGGAGGAACAAATCAATCAAGGACCCCTTGCTTGGATGACTTGTAGAATGCTCGTGATCTAGCCTTAGAGAAGGACCTATATGAGAATCACTAAAGAAAGAAAGAAGGAAGTACTCTCTAGATCAAGTGATCTTTTGTTAGAAGAGAATGAGAGTATATGAGAGAATTAGTAAGAAGGGTGAGTTAGAATGAAGAAATGACTTTCTATTTATAGGAATTCTGCCATGTTCCTGGATCCCACGGATCCCTCCCACAAGGGATCCGTCTAGTGTAATCCTAGGGATCCGGGACGCCTCTTTGCCTATTGGTTTTTTGGTTATGGGTTATGGGTTGGTCCATGGGTATTCTTTTAGATTCAATGTATCTAATGAGTACATTGTATCTAGTCTTGTGGGTATGGGTCAATACCATGGGTTATGGATATGATCCATGGGTTGAGATTTTTACCCATCCTAATAAACTATTACAACAAATGATTAATTACAACATTTTTGTATTAGATGGCTATATGTAAATGCTTTACAAAAATAACATGTATCCTTATAATAGTACTTAAGATAACATTATATTTGTTATCAACAAAACACAAAGAGATCGCAAAATATTAATAAACGTTTTTACGGTTTATTTGTATTAACATATATGTTTATGAGTATCGACATGTATATTTATATGCATATGTGATATTTATAGAATCAAGTACCTTTAGAATTAGAAACATAAGTACCAACTACACATTACTTATTATTTTGTCTGAATAGACACATGATACATATTGTTTTTATATTATATGTGATGTTATAATGTTGAGGATGCTTTAAAGTTGAATTGAAATTAAAATGAATCTAACTATGTGTGATGTACGCACGTTTCTTGAAACACTTTATGAGTTAAAATTCTTTATATTTTCGATGAGTTGGTGGAAAATTTATGTTAGTTCATAAGGATTCAAAATCCCCGAATCCCCATGGGGATCCCTGATCCCCATTGGGTGCGGGGATGGGGATGTAAAGCAATTCTCTGATGGATATGGGGACGGGGATGGGGATGGAGAGTGAAAACGAGGATGGGGATGATAAATACAATCCCCGACATTCCCCGCCCCGTTGCCATCCCTACACGCAGTTATACAAAGTTATCTCAAATTGGGTTGTTGCTCGATATACATTTGCATTCAATCCTAGCTCATTCAGGCCATAATGTTCCACATGATATGGAGTTTTCGATATAAAATCAGTTGGCACTAGATATTTTATTCCATCATATTTTATTTTTTTTATTTTTTGCAACGGTAAATTATATTAACTTTCAAACATTTGCACAAACATGAATTCATCTCTCTCTAACTTCTCTCCAACCTCTCTCTAAAAATAAACCCAATCCACCCTAACCCTTACCAAACAAATCTCATCTTTCTCCGGCGGTCGGTTTTGGCCGACCGTCTGGACCTCCTTCTCCCATCTTTTCTTGTACTTTTTCCTTTCTCACAATAAAGCCCTTACTCACAGATTTGTCATCTCTCATCTTCGCCGCTGCCGCTAGAGTCGCTGCCACCACTGCTGTCTTCTGCTCAGATCCGTTACCATCCTGTCTCTTCTGCTCAGATCTGTTGTGGTCCGTCATGGATGGCTTGCTGCTGCCTTGGGTTTTGACTTTAGATCTGTTTGGTTTAGGTTTGGCTCCTTTAAGGATGCTCAGTTTTATCTTTTATGTATGTTTTATGTGCTTTATGTACTTTTGTCAAGCTACATCTTCATATGGTTGTGTCTACCAAAAGCTCACCTTGGTGATTCCCCCCACCCTTGTATGGTGTTTCTGTAGTCTATCACAACTATTATGGTGTATGTCTTGTTTTAGCTTAACTTGTTACCTTGTGTATTTTGTTTGGCAAGTCAGTTTTGATTTTGCCCATTACCTCCATTTGTAAGGAGAGAAATGTTATCTCTGTTCAAAAAAAAAATTGTACAAACATAAGAATAACAACACTGATTTGGACATGCCCCAAAATCAGATACAAGAACAAAAAACTCATGCATCTGATATTTGATGAAGCTACAAAACATATCAGACATAACTAATATCTGGCAAACAGGACAAACAAGAGCATCTTCATCATAGCAGCATCCAAACATCAGAAACTGAAATTCACATTTCAAGAGCACCATACCATCCAACTACATTTCCATAACACCTTCCCACCAAGACCATTCAACCAACATCCACAATGATCAAGGTAGGAAAAGGTGAATGGCATCATTAGAAACCCATACCCCTCCAAGTCAAGGGGTTATACTTGATGACCTACATTTTCATCTTTAAAACATGGGTTCAGCCATCCGGGAACACACACTTTGAGGGAGGACCAACCAAACCTCCTGTAGCCTGTAGGTAGTGGATACTGTATAGTATGGACCAAGTATGTTCATCTTTCACTCCTTACTATTCCATACTTCACACACTACCTCACCAAACTAATTTACCCTTCATAGTTAGAAACCTACATTATAGACCAAATCAATACTCAAACCTGTGATCACCAACTGCAACCTCAATACCTAACAAAGGCCAATTAAGATTGCAGGCTGAAGACAACAAGAAATAAGTAAGAAAGGTCCAAGGTACAAGACCATTAACTGTAATGAGTTTAAATCTCAGATTGCTATAGACATTAGGAACCTGAAAAATGGTAAATACCATACTTTGATCTACATATTTCTTGAGAATCATCAGCTACTGAGAGAGTATATTCTCATAAGGAATGTAGCCTTCCTTGATACTAGTGAACTCCAAAGATCCATTCAAACTTAGCAGATGCAAAATGGACCATATAAAAGATAGCATGAAACTACATTTTAAGCCATCTTCAAAACTGTACCAGTGTTGTATCAACTATAGCTCTACTATGATGCCCCAGCACCCCATAGCAGGTAATAGGTCCACACAAGGTAAAGAAAAGAAAATGGAATAAGGTTCATCTGCTCCTCAAACTCATTCATCCAAACACCCTTTTTTTAGAACCAACATTTGAAGGTATCACTTGTTGATTCTCCCTATCTTGACAATCCAAACTTGTTCCACTTGACTTATTGCAGTAGTTGACTTGGCTTTCAGGCTTATAAGCCTACTTCTGACATAATCACAAATTTTACCAAGGACAGTTTCCCAATTACACTTCTCATCTCTAAAAATTCTAAGATTCCTTTCTCTCCATATACCATACACAGCAGCAACTAGACTTAATCTTCTAACTAGGCTCCATATGTTGTTGTTACATGGATTTTCTGCTATATCATTAATGATATCATGCCATTCACAAGACACAATTTGAACATTCGTCATATTCTTTAACTTGTCCCAAAACACAACAGAAAAGGACAAACCAAAGAATAAATGATCATGTTAATACAAATAAGCCGTAAAAACGTTTATTTATATTTTACGATCTTCTAATGTTTTATCGATAACAAACGTAAAATCATTTTAATGAAACAAATAAAATACGTAAATGGTTTGAGTCAATAGTTTACTAACACACTTACATTTTTCATATAAAACACTAAACAAGTAATAATGCCTTTATGATTTAGTAATACATATGTACAACAACTAGTGTTTACATATTGGGTAGATATATACATAATTAGTATGTATTGTAATGGGTAATACAATGGGTAGAAGTTTAAGTATTTGACCCATTGACTAAATACATTGAATGTAGTTGGGTAAAACCCAAAGTCCATTACCCATACCCATGGAGCATAACCCATAACCCATTACATGACATCATGCATAAGTCATAATGGGTATTATCCATGACCCATGGAGCTAACCCATGACCCATGGACTAGATGCATTGCATCTACTAGATACATTGTATCTACTCCCATGGTCCAAATTCTAAGACCCATGACCCATAATCCATGGCCCATTACCCAAAACCCATGGGCAAATAGGAGCGTCCCACAGTTCCCCCAGTTCACACTGGACGGATCCCTCAAGTAAGGGATCCGTGGGATCCGTGGAACATTAGCACATTTTCCTTTATAAATAGTGAGCCATTTCTTCATTGCGACTCACCCCTTTCACACATATTTTCTCTTTAAGTTGTGAACTCTCTAACTACAGGTCCAAGTGATCTTTGTATGTCGTTTTGTGTTTGTGTGATTCTCTAGGTTCCTCTTAAAGGCGAGATCACCACCTTTTGAAGTCGATCAAGCTCAAGTCCATGGGTTGCCTAGCTTCGTCATCATCAAGACTACAATTAGTATCTTGTTGATAGTTCTCTTCTTTCTCATTAGAAGTGTAGTGTCGAAGACATTAGTGAAAGATGTCTAAAGGATCAAGACGAAGACATTAGTGAAAAGTGTCGAAGAGTCAAACTAAAGGCATTAGTGAAAGGTGCCGAAAGTCCGTGTTGAAGGCATTAGTGAAGGGTGCCTAGAAGTCAAGTCAAAAGGCATTAGTGAAGGGTGTCTAGAATTCGAGTCAAAGGCATTAGTGAAAGGTGCCTAAGGTGTACATTCGATATGGTGTGTCGATGTACAAGATAGATTTGTATTGGGTCAAAGGATATTGATATCCTTGTTGATGATGTCATAAGGAGTGGATATCCTTAGGGATAGGATTTGTGTAGTGTTGGGTAGTAGTTCCTCCTTTGTAATGGAACTCGGTATCTAGCCTTGTACCGGATAAAAGTTAGGCAACGTTGTGATAGGTTTGGTTCTACTTCGTGGAAGAACTCAGTATCTAGCCTTGTACCGGATAAAGAGTATGCGACGTTGTGAAGGCTTCTCTGCCACAAGGAGTTGGTGTTGTGTAGTGATTACGAACTCTCGAGTAGGTGACTCGGGGAGTGGAGTAGGGCAAGGAATGTGTCCTTGTAGCCGAACCACTATAAATACTCGCGTTGTGGTTTTGTGCCTCTTACTCTTTATCTTAGCTTTTATTTATCTATACGCTTGTCTATCAACATCCAACACACACGTACAAATAGATTGACATAATTCGATCTAAATAAGTTTAAAACCAAGTTTTAATCGGTAAAACTATTCAACCCCCCCTTCTAGTTTTCCGCAATTGGCATCAGAGATTCGTTACCAAGTTTCTTAGAGTATGTTGTACTTTAAAAACTTGATACGATCCGTGTTTAATTGAAAACTACAAAGAAGGTCGTTTACAAAAATAAATACCACGTCTTAAAAACACTTTTGTAGGATGTTGATTAGATGACAACAATTTTTTTTTATCTTATTAAATTGCACTAACCTTCCTTGTCATTTTGCTTAGTTAAAGCTCATATTTATCAAGCCATAGGAATTGCTTGATAACAAGATTACCTTCTCTAAGAAGGTATCTTAATCACGAAGGAACCGGAGTTTTCTATTGACATTTTTCTTGTCATAAGAAAGACACTCTCAAGTGCATTAGAGGTATGACTTCCTACTTATCTCTAAATAACATTAGCTTAAAAATAAGTATGCTTACATAGGAACTTATATGATTATCTTTCCACATACTCATATATTACATGTAGCTTCGTTAGGAAACTTTTCTTGCATACGTGTAACTCTTTCGTCTATAGTCTAGGTTTATAAACTTGTGTATTATTTTACTTAATCAAAAAATCAAATCTTTCTAATAATAAAACAAAACACAAATCTCAAAAATTCCTCCTTCCCCATAAATATCCCCTCCGATCGTCAAACTCCACCAAACCCTCATTTTTCAAATCCTCCACTTTAAAAAATTACCTCTCATTCAAACTTCATCTTCCTTCTCATCTTATCTCATCTCAAATCAAAAACAAGGAAGAACTTCATCATCATGGATTACATCGCCTTCGTACTCATCGTCTTGACACTCATCGCTCTCGTGTACCCTATGATCAAGTTTTCACATGGAGATATGTACTTTGTGTTGTTAATCTACATTGGTGTTATATACCCAATCCTTGTATCGTTTTTAGCATTGAAATGAAATATTACTAATGTTTTAGTTTATTTTTCATAATGTTTTTGTCATTTCCTCTATTTTTTTGTCTTTCGTAATTTTGGCCTTGAGATATCTTAGAAACCTACAATGCATGCTTTACCAGGTAAATATTGGCTAAAATACATCTCTTTTTATAAACCTGTAAGATGCAAAAATCTATTTTTCGTCAAATCCTTTTTCTGTCACTACAGATTCACGGATCCCTAGAGTTCTACTAGCCGGATCCCTTTGAAGGAAAACTGTGAGAACTGTGGAACTGGAAAATAGATTCTCATGCTATATAAACCGTTTTCATCTTAAAAAGAAATATCCCACTAGAATGTTAAATACTAAGTTAGTTAATTGTCATTGTTAATAAAAATCCAGTAAAAACGTTAGGTGATCATCTCTTTGCTTTAATGCGTCCCACCATATTAACTTTTCATTTCCATAGGTCTCGTCATGTCTCATGAGTATGAGTTCGACTTTTCACTCACTTATGCCTACATTCCTAACATCTCTCTTGAGCCCAACACACCTGGCAATCATGTCCGTGGGTTCAATAATATCGAAACTCGACACTTCCATGAAGGGCGTATTGTCGACACACCTCTACTATACGAAGAAGGTATCAATACCTCTTTCCGAATCATAGGACTAGAATGCCTTCTCGGAATTTACGAGAAAATCTGTCCAAGGTTTGTATTGGAATTCTTCCATCAAGTTGAACTCGTTCGTAACGAGGATTGATCTCTATCTCTTTGGTTTTGGATCAAAAACCAAAAGTTTGTTTTAACCCTTGGGAAATTTGCTCACATTCTCCGAATTCTAAATCATGGACAATGTGCCTTCACTGAAGATTGGTCTCTTGATTCTCTCTTTGTTAGGTCACTAGATTTACAACACAAGCTTCAATGAAAGAGATAGAGAGGCGGATGAACAATACACACACAAACACACACACATATAAGCTATAGATGGTTAGGCGTAGAGTATGTGAAAAAAATGCATTGAACAACCAACCCTTAAGTGAGGGTTATACAAGAGTATTTATAGGCAAGGATCAAGGGCAACACTCCCACTCCTTCCCTTTTCCTTATTAGACATGGGCCTAAGCTTATGGGCCTTCTACATAAGCTAGACCTTAAACAAACATAAAGGCCATAATAAGCTACCTATTACATATGAGTAACTAACACTTGAATAAAGGTTTAGGAGTGATTCCAACAATCTCCCCCTCAAGTGTTGGTGATGAAAATCGGTGAAGGCTTTGATGTAATAGTAGCTTTGACGTCTTCTGACATTCTTCTTTCTTGTGAAGAATTTTGATTCGAACCATCTCCCAGTGTAGCGAGATAGTTTTCTTTGAACAGTTATGCTTTGACGTCATCTTTAACTTTGTTCTTTGATCATTGTTCTTTGTGATGAAAGTGATAGTATGTTTTTATCTGCATCAAGTCAGCCGGTCTGCTTCACTCGCCAGTGTCTCCACGTCATTCTTCAACATGCTCACATGCTCTTTGACGTTGGAATTCAGTACTGATGAAGTTCTTTAAGTCTTTAACTTTGTAGATTCTTTGATTTGACGAAGAATCATTCTGACTGTTGTGTTGCTTTTGGATAGAACTTCCATTAGTGATGATGTTGGCGTGAGCATGAGAAGAATTTGCACGATCATTCCGCTCCAGAGCTTCCATAAGAAGAAAACATAAAATACGGTTAGTAATAAGCGGATTCCGGCACTTACAAGTTTGAACTTCGAGAGTGTTAACAAAATAGTGTGAAAACACAACTCTAATTCTTACAAAGGCCGTTTCTGAATCGGAGTCCCATAAGTGAGATAACACGACATGTACCGGTACACCCTACGATTCGATGAGTCACTGAGGTACACCGAAGCATCACCTCACGACTGTAGACCGTTTGAGACCATTAAGCGCAATCCACGGAGGAGCCGCCGCGACCTGCTGTCGGGTGTTTGATGTTGACCGGCAGAGTTTCCATTCAATCACTGAGGATCACAAATGTGAACCTCATAAATGTTCTCGACAGATTGCTAAGATCTGTGAAGGACTCGATAATGTACCACTGAAATTCTTATTGTTGAATGTCAAGTGATGAAATGTCAAGTGTACCTAAGAGATCTTTTAATGAATCTCGTGGCTCTAGACTCAATAGTGCGTTTTGGTTTTCCTGAGCGGAGACTAGGGAGAGGGTCTCCTTCTTCAATACCAGCAATCTCTAAGAGAAAGCCGATAGTTTACGTAGGGTTGCATGTGAGAATGAAACAATTGAGAGAAACTTGAGTGGATAAGAAGGTTTAGTGCATGCGTCACGGGGTCCATGACGACTTTTAATCTTCAATACCGGTGTCATCTAGTGACAAACAATAGCATATGAATTGAACCTTGCTGCCCTAAGTTGAATAATCTGGAGGGCTATTTCTTTTCACCTTTTTCTTTGCATTTCTTTTAATTCTTCAACTCCTTCTTTCTCCGATTCTCATTCTCTCCTTTTACAATCATACCTAAGGACTTCTAAATACTAACTATTTGTGGTGTCCTTGGGTAGATCCTCTCCGGCTCGGATCATATAGGACCGTTATTCCTAACCTTAATCACCTTATAACTCCATTGCCATAAAACCATTTTCAAGAAAATCTCTCAAAGGGTTTGTAGATGAAAACATGTTTGAACCACTATGAGAGTTTTATCTTTTAGCAGAAATACTCCTCCTCCACATGTGCTTTAGAGTTTTGACGGAAATTTGCACAGTGAGGAAAGAGCGCACTTTTGAATTGATCGACTCAAGATAGACATTCCCCCGCGAGACACGGTTACGTGGCATAGTTAAAGAGTTGCATTATCAGCTTTTAGGTGACAACTAACTCTAATAACTATCTTGAAGGTGTGGACAACCCCGAAAGGTTGTCAAACCCGTCAAGGTTCATGTCTACCAAGAGTTTCTCTAATGGTACATTCTACTCGGACAAGTCCTTTGCGAGACACGTTTACATCACTAGCGAACTAGCTTGAAATTATTACCCGTCCCGGACAAGTCTTTTCGAGTTACTAACAGTTAAGATCTCGTCAATTCTTGGGTTAAAGTCTTCACACGAGAGTTCATATAGCAAAACACAACATATTTCTTATCACGTATTTTCTCCCCCTCAAAATGGCATATAAAATGTTATTTTTGAAAAGTTGAGAATAAATATGACCATTTCGAGTGTTGCGGGAAGAATGACCACTGTGAACAATTTGTGAACAAAGTTTTAAGTCAAGTACTCACCCTCAACGAGTGATATAAACGGTTGAGGTTTTGAAAATCATAACGGAAAGTACTTGTTCTTTTGAGCAAAACCTTGAAAAGTGAAAGGTTTGATAGGTTTTACTCAAAAGTAAGAAGCTTTCGCTCCTTTTATAAGGATTGTGGCACTGAAGCGTACCACAGGGTCCTTTATTTACAAGTACGGGTTGTACACTGTAATATGTGCACAAGCCATTGACATAAGAAATCATACATCCAAATTTATAATGAAAGAAGCAGTTCAAGGGGTACCAGGTAGTCCAGAGATGTCGCCAGGAGTGTGAATCGGGCGTTGAACGCCGGTGATGTTAATCCTGGGTCGACCACCAACATAGCTTTCCAATCTTCTGAACTGATCCCTTCGATACAACCGTTCATCAATCATCGTGATGATCCTCTTCACATCCCTTCGATCCTGAGAATTCCATCGCTTAGGAGACCCGATCTTTTGGTGTATATCCTTCAACCGGTAAGCCAATCCGTCCCTAACCATCTTCAAAGTGTGATCTCCAAACTTGTGAAGATCTCTGCACGCCATCAAGCAATTTCTTTGAAGTTCACTGCGGTAAATGACGCTGAATGGTTTGCTGATGAGTGTAAGTTGTGAGAGCTGGTTGATGTCGGGAAGATCAAGCTGCGGTGGAGTGAAGTTGACACGGGTCTGATAAGATTCAACTGCCAGCTGGAGATCTTCTACACGTTCTTTGATAACTATGCGTCTGATGAAGATGAGCACTGACTTGATGAATTCACGTTGTACTTCAGTGGAGAATTGTCTCATACGACCCTGTACTTTGGCAAGGTACATGTCATCGATGTCGTTGATAGACAAATTCTCAAAGTCCACTTCAAAGAATGCATAATCCCTTTCGTCTTGTCTTTTGACCACATTCTTCTTGAGATACGTGTAGTCCCATTTGGACGAAAGATCAACGTTTTTTATGGCAACGATGTTTTTAGTACTGAACACTGCATGTTGAGACTTTTGGACCTGGCAGCTTCTGTAGTAGATTCTTGGCGTTCCGGCCAATGATGAATCCCATACATTGCATCTCGGTCGTATGCTTCCACTTTGTTGGAGGACAAGTGATTAGCTCTTTCCTCGATAGCTATGCAGTTTGAGTATTCGCTGTGGGAATGGAAGTGTCGGGATGTAGCGTATTTCCTTGAACCATCGCCACCGTGAAGAAGAAATTCCAAGTCTTTGTTGAAGAAATATCTGAATGGGAACCTAGGCTGATCTGGTTGGCCGATCGTTGGTAGTGGTTTAGACCAGTCGGTGTAATATGGAGGGTTGTCCCGCTTGCTAAAGTCGATGTTTGTTTTTCGGGTTGAGCCAATCCATGTTATTAGACATAGCTCGAGCAATGTTGTCAAGGTGATATTCGACCTCGATGGCACTTTTGAGCTATCTTTCCACAGTTGAAAAGCTTCATTCTTGATTCGCCGAACCAGATTTTCATCTTCTTTACTCGGAATTTTTCTTGCAGTAACTTAGCATGCTCCAATGTATTACCGTCTACCAGATCTTGACCTTCAGCAGGGTAGGGAGTGGAATTAACAAGTGTAGAAAACCATTCAAATTCCTCTGTGTTATCTTCATCTAGCCATGATAGGACGTCAGCCTTGGGCGCCTTCTTCTTCTTTTTCTTAGGCCTAGATGAGGGTTCTGGTTTCTGTACTTTGTCGGTAGAGGTGGGTTGTTGTTGGGGCTCATGGTATTTTTCATCGTCACCACCCGTATACTCAAAGTGGTCACCGGTTTTCTGAGTCTAGGGTGGTGTCTCGAATCTGAGGTTTATCTGCGAAGAACGAGGAGGAGATCTTTGTTAAGCAGGAGTCCTTTGTGGTGGAGGTTGCATCGAGTATTGAATGGAGGATGTTTCATCAGACTTCTTTGTGCGTTATGGCTCCTTATCTTTATCTTGATCTTTCTCTTCGTCATCTCTTGAACATTTAGGCCTTACAGCTTCTTCTCTGAATGATGACTTGAGTTGGTATTCCAGCAATGCTTCAAACAACTTAGCTTCGTGGGAGGCAAACGTTGCAGAGCGTATTGACATTTGTGCTACTAGCCGGTTCACCAATTCATCATCTGAGAAGATTGTAGTTTCAACTGGATTGATGCTCAAATTCATTGGAGTTGATTTCATGGCTTGCTTGGCTAAATGTAATAGATTCGGATAAAGTTTTCTGGTATACATCTCTTTGTCAGTTCGGAACGACCTCCATTAAGAACTTGTGAGTGTATCCTTTATCATCTCGTCCATGCTCCCTTGAAGATCATCCTTCATAAGCTTCTGTACATACTCCCTTTCGACTTTCATCTTGTTCGTCTCATCGTGAAGATACGTTATCTGATCAGCAATGAAATTCAGCTTTCTATAGAGCATGTCTTTCTTTCTGACTCTTTTGACAGCTTTGGTAATTCGGTTCTTAGCTTGAGACATCCAAGATGGAGTTGGCTTCTTCACTGATTTGGATGATGATTTGGTTGATTTCGTTGATGGTGGTGGTGAAGAGTGAGATGATGAGTCTGATGATGAGGAGACTCGGGGTCCTTAGGTTCAGAAGTTTCCTCCTTAGACATAGCCTTGTCATCAGTCTTTGTTTCATCGCTGTATTTCCTCAGATTTTCTTTTGCTGGTTCCTCAAACTCATAATCAATAGTATCCTCCAAAGTTGTTGTTTTGCAGAAGAGTGGTGGCACCAGCCCCTTATCGGGTGATTAACCGCAGGAGATGGTTTAGAGTGGGCAGCACCACTTGAACCTCCAAGGCCACCCATTTGATCCTTTGCAAATTCCTTTGCAACATGTTGGAGTCTAATGAGTTTGAACTTCTTCCTGTAAGATGTATCCAGTTGCTCTTCATCACTTTCTGAGCTTTCATCATATGGCACAAGTACAGGAGTCTTCCCTTTTTCTTTGACAGCTGGTGGACTTGGAGGTTTAGCTACCGTTGTAGTTTCATCTTTTTCAGTTTCAGAGTAGAAAGTCTCTTCATCTGATTCTGTACCTTCCGAGTCCTCGTCCATTAGCTTTTTATGCGGTTCAGGCTTGGATACGGGAATAGGAACAGCTTCCTTGGTGGGAACTGTCCCCTTTCGTGGAGGATTCCTCCTGGGAAACATCCTCTGACTCTCGCATGCTTGTAGCACTTCCTGCATTTCCTCTTCTGGTTTTCCTTATAGGTTTTCCAGAAGACTTTTCATCGAGATGACCAACTTTGCCTTCTTTTACTGCTACCAGATACCTTTTGTATGTCTTAATCTTTTTGATTTCATTAGTCAGAAGGTGATCAGGTAACACAGACCATGCTTTGTTGTCGATTCCTTGATTCTGACTGATAGGATGGGTTCAGTCAACATGTCATGATTGTCGGGTCATTGAGCCTTGGAAATCAGGATGAAGTCCAAGTGCTCTCTGGATCAACAGCTTTGTGTCTATATAGGGAATCTTTGAGCCAAGCTTTTTGATAAATGACATCATGTCATCCCATATCAGAGCTTCAATTTCGATGTCCTTCTTGTTGATTAATGACCAAAATATTTGCAGCTCCATGAGCTTGGGATGCTCATAGCCACTGTCACGACCAGAGACTGACTTGGTGATGATGATGTAGAGGGTTCTCCACGGTTGAGGAATGTTCTTAAGCTCCACATGAGAATGCTTAGTGATAATTCCTAAAGCTTCATCATAGCCATCCATCGAAATTGCATAAACTGTCTCTTCAGTGGTGTGGCATAGAAGTCGGTTGGCTCGATGTCGGAATAAGAAGAACGCCCGTAAATCTGCATGTGTGATGGTGATTGTTTGTGATTTAACGTCACTGTCACCGCACTTTGACCTTTGATCCTTTGCATTGAATTCCAATTGTTTATGTAGATCTCCGGAACGTGTAGCAGAGTGTGAAAGCATGTTCTGTAATGGATGATTCCTAAGAATATCCACAGCAATCAAGCAAGAAGATTCTGAGCATGTGAGGGTTTCAAAGTCAACTCTGAGATTGTTCTTTACAATCTTTCTTGGATAGCCATTAGGGAAGATGTCAGCAATTGTGAGAACTTCTGGTGCATCCACATTCATTTGAGCAGCCATGTCGTGATCTGAAATAACATTAGCCAAAAGAACCAACATATCGAAAGACATAATGTTAGTCAACAGAAGGTTTTTATTGTCTAATTATTGAATATACAGTGTTAATGATTGTTACGAGTCCTAAGTCACTTGTTTGTCCAATAGTCCAATGACGTCGTGAAACGTTTCGTGAGTTAGTTAACTTTAATTTTTTAAAAGTTTATGTTATCACTAGTTCACAAATATATCAAACGTTTAAGTTTATTAGTGACATTATTGAATTCGTGACGTTATGATTCATTTATTTACAAGTTTGCACGCACAATCAAAAGAAGGTTTGATCAAGGCTTATGCGTAGGAATAGTAGCTTATGCGTAAACAGGTTATACGCGTAGGGCAAGCTTACGCGTAGAATCTGTCATACGCGTAAGAAATGTTACGCGTAGGAACAGAGTAACCTTATGCGTAGAGCTTACGGGTAGGCGTATAAAAACCTTTACGTAAGGCTTACTCGTGTAGAACCTTATGCGTAGAGTCACTGTTTACGCATATCCTTCATAGGATACGCGTAGTCCCATAGAACCTTACGCAATCAGTTACGCGTAAAATTTCTCTTACGCATAACTTTCTACACGTAAGGTGATCCTTATGCGTAGAGTAACAACAACCTTGATTCTGAATTTAATGAGTAGCAAACCTGAAAAATCATCATCATAGCATCAATTTTAACTTATACATTCATTCTTAAAACAGACAAGCATGAAAGCAAGTTAAGCATGGTAGAAAGTCATACGCGTAAGTCAAAACCCTAAGGTTCATAAATTACGCATGATTTCTAACCATAGGAATAGCACCAAAGTTTTCTGTAGTTCTAAGTAGTTAGTGAGATAATAACCAAGTATTAACATCCAATTCGCAGTGAACCAAATAATACCCAAATTCTCAAGAATATTAAACCCTAATCTTATTCTAAACAATTAGTGTTTCGGGTTGATCTTAAAGCTAGATATCATCAATTCACCATCATAACACCATTACACAACTATCTTTTTGACCAAAAACAATCACATTTGAGAATACCTAAACCCACGCATAAACCCTAGTTTTCATTCATCAATTCGTGTTTTGGGTAAGTTATGAGATAAAAATGGTATCATTGATGTCTTTAAAACATTTTGACACAATCTTTTTGACCACAAACACTCACCAATGATTAAGTGTTATAATACTTACGCGTAGAACACAAACATCACATTATCTCAAGATTTAACCGTTGGATTTATGAAAAATTCAAAACTATTGTTTAAAAACTTGTTATAAACACGAAATCACTTACAGATTGATGATCCAAAACACGGATTTGTGAGATGATTGTTGTGCGTAGGATGAGTTTGGTGTGTATAATAAATGTGATGTGAAAAAAGTTAGGTGGGGGTGTTTTATTAAAATGACTTTAACCTTGCAGTTTTGGTCCCTCCACCTTTTCCTTTTTCATCCAAAGCCATTTAACTTCCATTTTGGTTACCAAACAAAAGATTTTAGGAAATAACTTTGACGACACTCCCCTCGACTTAAGAAAAATAATGAAAGGTTATAAATTTTAGTCCGAGGAGTGACAGTTGAACCAGAAAAGTTTACCACCATTGATAAGAAACAACAGAATAGAGTAACATGCAAGTACACGAATGTTTTGAAACAAGAGTGTTATTTTCTCCCCTCAACACTTGATCGGAAAAATACTGAATTTTGAAAGATTAGAGTGTTGACGGAAGAAATGTACTTGCCATGTTGAAAGAAAAATAGATAGAAGAATATTTTTGTTGTTTTATCAGTTTTTATATTTTTGTATTTTGTTTTTGAAAATAATATTTACAAAAGAGATTTTGGTGTTTGACAGGTTTTAAGACTGTTTTAGGAGTTCATCCAATTCCTCTTGAGTCAAACACCTCATACCAATCCGTGGACCACTCATTAAACCTAGCGGAGCTAAGGCTTTGGTGAGAAGATCTGCCAATTGGTATTCTGTACCCACAAAGTATAATTCAACTGTTCCACGTGATCCTTGATGAAATGATATCGAAGATCGATGTGCTTTGATTACGAGTGTTGAACTGAGTTGCACGAGATCGCAATAGCACCGATTGTCGTAGACATCGGGATTCGTCAAATACGTAACCATAGTCTTTGAGTTGTGTTCTCATCCAAATGACTTGAGCACAACACGCTGACATGGCTACATATTATTCTTCTCGTTGAGGACAGCGATGTACAATCCTACTTCTTCGATTGCCATGACACCAGTTTGTCACCAAGAAAACAAAATCGCCCAACGCTGGTCCCGCGGTCGCCCCGAAAAGTTTCAAAACCAGAATCCTTCAGATACCAGATCCCCAAATTAATGGTTCCCTTTATGTATCGGAGGATTCTTTTAGCCTTAGAGGGGTGGGTTTCATTTGGTCGCGACTGATAACGGGAGCAAAGATATACATAAAAGACAATATCAGGTCTACTGGCTGTTAGATACATGAGAGACCCAATGATACTACGGTATTTGGTAAGGTCAACCAATTTCCCATGCAAATCAGCGTGCAGTTTCTTGGTATGTGCCATTGGAGTGGCATAAGTGTCACAGGTATTCATTCCAAATGTGTGTAACAATTCAAGGGCATATTTGGACTGACTCAGGAAAATACCACGGGGTGATTGATGAACTTGCAGTCCTAGAAAGAACGTAAGTTCACCCATCATTGACATTTCAAAATGTGTCTTCATTAGTTTTGCAAAAGCGATTGAGTACTTTTTATGTGTTGACCCAAAATGATGTCATCCACGTAAATTTGAACAATTAAAATATGTTCCCCGTGATATTATATGAAAAGAGTTGGGTCAACCGAACCTTTGGTAAAATTATTGGCAATGAGGAAAGATGATAACTTATCGCACCACGCCCGAGGAGCTTGTTTGAGACCATACAGAGCTTTGTTCAGTTTGTAGACATGGTTCGAGAAGGCGGGATCAACGAATCCTTCTGGTTGGCTGACATAAACCGTTTCTTTAAGTTGCCCATTGAGAAACGCCGTTTTGACATCCATCCGAAAGACCGCTATTTCATGAGCCGAACGCCAGAAATATCCGAACAGCCTCAAGACGAGCAACCGGAGCAAAAGATTCTTCAAAGTCAATACCCTCTTCCTGACGATAACCCTTAGCCACCAGACGTGACATGTTTCTGATAACGTTCCTTCAGATCCAATTTGTTTTTCCAAATCCATTTGAGAACAATGACGTAGACCCTTGTTGGTCTTTCAACCAGCCCCATACTTAAAGACGTTTGAATTGGTTGAGTTCTTCTTGCATGGATTCGATCCAGTTGTCTTTTTTCATTGCGTCTTTGATGTTTTTAGGTTCAGATTGGCAGACAGTGAGTGCATAAATGCAATGTTCACCATCTGAGTGAAGACGTTGTCTCGTAACGACTGGTTGATTCGGGTTGCCAATAATATTTTCCAGAGGATGGTCTTTTGTCCATCTACGTGTGGAGGGTTGATGTTGGTATACATTGTGCAGATTTTGAGGATTCAAATGGCTTGTTGAAGATTCTTCGACATCTGGTGCAGCCTTCATTAGCAAACGGGTTAAAAAACGCATTTGGATCAAAATCTGCAGGTGGGGTACTTCATTCAGAACATCATCAGCCGGTTCATCATTGTTGGAAGAGGTTTGTTCAAATGTTGTGTTGGAGTCAACTGGTGGTGCTTCTTCAACAGTAGTTGTTGTAGCAGTGTATCAGGTATAAGAGTATTATCGTGTTGAGCAAATGAAACAGCGGATACACCTAGAGCACGTTCATCAATATCGTCACTGAACAGAGGAGCAAATAGTCGTTCCATTTGTTGACGAGTGAGCTGGGGCCTTGTTAAAGCTGATGATGGGGTTTGGGGGAAGTTTAAGCGGTTGTTATACTCAGAAGCCATTGCCATGAGTTCATCAAAATGAGCATGAATCGTTTCCATAACCTCCTTTGTTCGACGATTCCAGATTCGGAAACCTTTATAATTATCACAATATCCAATAAAGACTCCAATGTCAGCTTTGGCTTTGAGCTTTCCAAAGTCATCCCGATCATTATTCGGATAGCAAAGAGATCCAAATACATGAAAGTGTTTGAGATTCGGTTTTCTGTTGTGGACAAGCTCGAAAGGTGTTTTGTTGTGGCGTTTAGTAATCATAGAACGATTTTGAGTGTAGCATGCAGTAGATACAAACGCCCATAAGTAACTGAAGTTTAGCATTGATTAACATTGTTCTGCGCTTCCACTAACGCTCGGTTTCGTCTTTCAACAACTCCATTTTGTTCTGGTGTACGTGCAATAGATGTCTGATGTTGAATTCCCACTTTCTCATAAAATTCACGAAGAGTTTAGTTAACAAATTCAGTGCCTCTGTCTGTTCTGATTTGCCGAACGGTGTTTCGTAGCTGAACTTGTATTTTCATGAGAAAGGTGATGATCATCTGTGGAGCATGATCTTTGCTTCGAAGAAAGTAGACCCAAGTCCAGCGTGAATAGTCATCAACAATTACTAAGATGTTGCGTTTGCCATTGATCGCTTTGCACAAGATCGGGCCACAATCCATTGTGAAGAAGATGAAGCACATGCTGAGAGCTGTGTTCCACCTTTGAAGAAAAATGAGCACGAGTGCTTTTGCCTTGTTCACAAGCTGAGCAAAGGTGATCTTTAGAATACCGAAAGCGTGGGAGTCCTTCAACTAGTTTGTGTCGAGCAAGGTTGGTGATGGTTTGAAAGTTTAGATGTGAGAGACGACGGTGCCATAGCCAGGATTTTGTTGATGTTGCCTTTGAAAGTAAGCAGATGGGAGAAGAAGCAACCATGTCTTGCATAGAGATAGTGTAAAGACTGGAATTACGCGAGCCAGACATAAGGTCGTTTCCTTGTAGATCACGAATGAAACAAGTTATCTCCCTGAAAGCAACCTCCAAATCTCCATCACAGAACTGACCTACTCAAAACAGATTGTGACCGAGGCCTTCCACATAATAAACCCTGCTAATTTCGATGTTTCCATTGATATAGTCTCCGTAGCCCATGATAGCTGCGAAGTGATCATTCCCGAACCTGACAGTGCCAATGAACTTTGCAATAAAGTTTGATAACAGTTTAAGGTTGCCCGTCATGTGTCGGGAACATCCGCTATCAACAACCAGAGAATGATCAGATCACCGCATTACACCAGCATCTAATATGATGGAATAGAAGTATGGAACCCGAAATGTTAGAGGGTTCCGAGCAGCTTATAGTAGACATACACATATCAATAGCTTTAGGTATCCATTTAAATCCTAGTGTGTTATATATCCATTTCCGCCATCTCCAACTAGTATTTGCTTTAGTCTTAGTGAATGCACTAGGTGGTACTACATTCTAGGAGGTGAAACTGGAGCTACAGGGACAGCAAAGCGTTTCTTAGATCTAAAGGGCGTTCTACAAGAACAGATTAGAAAGATTAGTGGGCCTATAGGTATTCCGGTTCTTAGGATTCCTTAAACGAGAGATGATAGCTTTAGCAACACATTTATCATGACAATCAGAATTCATACTTTTACGACAAATAACACAAGGTGCATCAGACTGAATATCAAAAGTGCTTAATGGTTTAGCATTCGTTACATCATTATTTCTATTACATTGCCAGAGCAATATCTATAGTGGAAGCAACGTGAGTCTTATTCATAGTCCTAGGGTGTTCTTCTACTTTAGCATTTCTTATTGATCTTTTCTTAGGTCGCAACTTCCTATTCTTCGATGTAGTGCTCCTAGGCTGTGAAGTGCGGACGTTTGGAAAAGACGCAACTATTCCTGTTTCAGTAGAAGGAAGCACTTTAGCAACTTGTGATTTGGCAGTAGGGATTCTAGGTTCACGATTACTAAGTGGTACTGGTGCTATTCTCTTATCACGGTAGGCGGAAGTTGTGTCATACTTCCTAACATTTCTCTTAACTTGAAGATAGGGTGAATCAGATCTTGATTTTCAGACCGAATATTTCCAGCAAAATGCATAACTTCTTTAGTGTGTTCAAGATAATGATCAAGTTCATTTAATGCTTCATCACGAGTCTTTAAGTAAATCAAATATGACCCATATTCCTTTTCACTTTTACAAGTTCTTGTTCATATTTCGAGATTTGACACTTAAAAGACACGTTTTGATCATCCAGTTGCTCAATTTTTGGATCAGAAGTTTGTCACGCAACTGGGCGATTTTGTGTTGAAAAGCAAGTTGTTGATCATGAATATCTTTTGACACAATTAACGACGTATTGCATTTGAAAGTTCGTTTGATATCGTTTAATTTCAATTTTAAGGACTCGATCTGAAGCACATTATCAGTGTTCTCAACATTTACCACAGAATCAACAGTATCAGCAGAGATATAATCAAATGCATATGGCATAGAATTCAATAGCACAAACTTATGGACATCAGCACAGATGACATCTTCCAAGAGTCGATCACACATTCTTTCTCAACAGTTTCTTTTTACATTTAGTATTAGAAATAGATGTTTCTGTTTTCTCGAAAACGACCTTCATCATTCCAAGCTCCTTATGAAAGTCCCTTCCAAGACAATGCACAACTTTTCAAATTTTTACAATTTGGTAAAAGATTTTTCTGAAAAATGTCTCTTTGTTCTCGCGCTAGAGGCGATTAAAGTGTTGAACTTTGATTTCAGAATGATATTCTATCTCATGTGTAAGTT
>OU343218.1:205082448-205115844 GCA_910596185.1 Chrysanthemum makinoi | reverse complement strand
CTATACTGGCACATATATGTTTTGCCACTAAAAATGTGTGCCACTAAATGACAATTTTTTTGTAGTGACCCATGGACCAACCCATAACCCATGACCCATAACCAAAAAACCCATGGGTAAAGAGGAGCGTTCCACGGATCCCTAGGATTACACTAGACGGATCCCAAGTAGAAGGGATCCGTGGGATCTGGGGAACAGTGAAGATTTTTGCCTATAAATAGAGAGCCATTTCTTCATTCTAACTCACCCCTCTTCTTACTAAATCTCTCATACACTCTCATTCTCTTCTAACATATAGATCACTTGATCTAGAGAGTTGTTCTTCTTTCTTTCTATTTGTGATCCTCATATAGGTCCTTCTCTAAGGCGAGATCACGAGCATTCTACAAGTCATCCAAGCAAGGGGTCCTTGATTGATTTGTCACTCCGCAAGATTTCTGTAGCGAAGATCTTGTATTTGATATTTCACATACTTGTTGTGTAATAGTCGTGTTGGTTTAGTCCACCGTGCTACGGACTCGGTATTTAGCTTTGTACCGAAAAAGTGTAAGCAACGTTGTGAAGGCTTCTCCGCCAAGTGAAGGAGTTTGTTGATATAGTGCTTGAACTCTCGAGTAGGTGACTCGGGGAGTGGAGTAGGGCAAGGAAGGTGTCCTTGTAGCCGAACCACTATACATCGGTTGTGTCTTTTTTTTCCCTTCGCTTTACTTTATTTACTTGCTTTATCATTAGATCTATACTTTCTCTACATCCATAAGATCTCACATATTAACGAATCTAATTTTTTTTGAAACTAACGTAAAATCGGCAAAACTATTCCACCCCCCCCCCCCTTTCTAGTTTTTCACAATTGGCATCAAGAGCTAAGTTTATAAAAGTTCTAAAATAAAATTGTATTTTAAAAACTTTTCGATCACTATGGGTTCTGAAAATTATAAGGAAGGGCAATCTATGCAACGACCACCACTACTTGAAACTAATGGTTTTATATATTGGAAAAATAGATTCGAAACATATGTGAAATCTAAAGATATTGATCTTTGGTACATTATTGTTGAAGGAGACTTTGAGGCTGCCTCAAATTATGGTAAAGGAAATATAGTTAACATACCTCATGATAAATTAAGTGATGAATTGAAGAAAAAGCTTTCTAAAAATAGTGAAGCAAACATAGTTTTATATAATGCTTTACCCAAAAAGGAATTTGAAAGAATTTCTATGCTTAAAACCTCTAAAGAAATTTGGAATTCTTTAGTTGTAACTCATCAAGGCAACCAACAAGTTAAAAATAATAAAATTGATTTATTTGTTCAACAATATGAACAATTTTCAATATCGGATGAGGAAACTATAGATCATTCATTTGCTAACTTTAATACTATTATTACATCTTTACAAGCACTTGATGAATTTTTTTCTAGCCGTAACCATGTTAGGAGATATCTAAGAGCACTTCCATCGAAGTGGAGATCCAAGGTGACGGCGATCGAAGAGTCAAAAGATTTGACAATCCTTACTCTCGACGAACTCATAGGCAACCTAAAAGTCTACGAGCTTGTCCTCGCTAAAGACTCCGAAGTCTCAAAGGTGAAAGAGAAACACAAATCTCTTGCCCTTAAAGCCAAAAAGGCTTCAAGCGATGAAGAGAACTCCTCTTCATGTAGTGACGACGAGAAGCCAAAAGATGATCGTACTTGCTTTAAATGTGGGGACCCAAACCACTTTATTAGTAAGTGTCCCAAACGGGATGATCAAAAGCGTCGTGAGCTGCACGTGGGGAATGAGCGACGAGGAGGACGAAGAAATTTGTCTCATGGCAAATGACGAGGTATGTCACGAATACTATAGTAGCTCATCACTTGATGATGACTCATTGCATAATGAATATGATAAACTATGCAATATTAGCTTAAAACTAGTTAACAAAAACAAGCTTTTAAAGAGTCAAAACCAACGTTTAGACAAAGAAGTCATAGAACTAAAAGCAAAACTAAAACGTTTGGAAAAAGGTAAAATAGCAAGTGGTGAATGTGAACTTTGCGTTCAACTTCAAACACTAGTTGATCATTTAGATTCTAAAATTGCTAGAATGAGTACGAACACTTTAGATACGATATTAGATGGTGTTAAAACCGGCAACAACCAAAAAGGTTTAGGTGTTCAACAATTTGATCCATCAACTAGTGAAAATAAAGAAACAAAATTTGTTAGGGCACTAGAAAAACCGACCAATTGTGGCGGATCCCACGGATCCCTTGATAAAGGGAACCGCTAGTGTACGGCCAGGGATCCGTGGATCTGCTGTAGCAAACAGTAGCAATAACGTAGCTTCTTCATCTAGAACTGAGTTTTTCATAGTTAATAGGAAGAAACCAACTCATGTCACCACTAGACAACAACCTCCAAAATATAATCCTACTTTTGCAAGAAACAAAGCTCTATCTTTTTCAAAACCTAATTCATTTAGGAGACCTAATAACGTTTACCTGAAAAGTAACCATCAAATGGGATAAAATCCAAATATGCAAAACGGTTTTCCTTTTCAAAACTTTGCTCCATGGAATGCATACTCATCTTATCCATACATGTCGAACATGAATGGAATGTTTAACACTAATGGACCCATGAACAAATGGGGACCAAACTTTTGAGTTTATTATTGTTTTAGGTGTGCTTAAAGGTCGACCTAGACCCCGATGAGTGGGTCAAGGATAGCGGGTGCACGAGGCACATGACCGGAAATAGAGATCTATTCTCCACATATGAATCCTTCAATGGAGGTAATGTGGTGTTTGGAAATAGCAAAAGTAGAATCATCGGTAAATGTACGATTTCTAACAAATCTCTAACCATTAACGATGTGTGTCACGTAGAAAACCTAAACTTTAACCTCTTAAGTATAGGGCAAATATGTGATAAAAAGTGCAATGTACTTTTACCTAAACCGTAGTAAGATATTAAAAATGGCATAACCATAGGAAAAGGAATTAGGAAACATGGAGTCTATGTCATTAAAATCGGTAATGAACCTAAAGACAAACTATGTCTTACCTCTATGGATGATACTTCGACCTTATGGCATCAAAGATTGGGTCACGCCAACATGCGACTTCTTCAATCGCTATCATCCAAAGATCTAGTAAGAGATCTACCTAAGTTGAAATATGAACATCACTTTTGTGATGCTTGTAATGTAGGAAAACAAGCTCATTCTAGTCATAAAGCTAGAAACATGGTGTCTACAACTAGGTGTCTAGAATTACTACATATGGATTTATTTGGTCCATCCGCTATCCAAAGTTATGGAGGCAACTACTATACTTTGGTCATAGTGGATGACTATTCTAGGTATACATGGACAAAATTTTAAAAGAACAAAACGGAAACCTTTAATTATTTTGAAATATTAAGCAAAAAGATCCAAAAACAACTAGGAAGTCCCTTAGTGTCTATTAGGACGGATCATGGTAGGGAATTCGATAATGAAGTGCAATTCGAGCTTTTGTGACTAATGGTATTACTCATAACTTCTCGGCTCCACGCACTCCACAATCGAATGGGGTAGTAGAAAGAAAGAATAGAACCCTACAAGAAATGAGTCGAACCATGCTTAATGAAAAATCCATACCTCAAAATTTTTGGTGTAATGCCGTTGATACTTCAACGTACATACTCAATCGAGTCTTAATTAGACCAATCTTAGGAAAAACTCCATATGAGTTACTTCGAGGCAAAAAGCCTACGTTAAATCACTTTAGAGTCTTTGGTAGTAAATGTTTTATTCTTAACACTAAAGATTACCTTACAAAATTTGATCCTAAATCAACCGAAGGTATCTTTTTAGGTTACTCGCCAAATAGCAAAGCTTACGTCATATTAAACAAAGAAACAATGAAGGTAGAAGAGTCATTAAATATAAAATTTGATGAAAGTCCACCCAAACCCTCTCTACCTCTTGTCGATGACGAGATTATAGAAAGTGAAGCTATAGTAATAAAGAAAAAGATAAGTAATGAAGAAGAACCTCTAAATGATGAAATAATAAACATTAAAGAGTCCAAAGATCACCCCGTAGATAAAGTCATAGGAAAGCTAAACGAACGAACATTAAGGTCTCAAGTTCAAAAACAAAGTAGCTTGTTTTGTTTCGTTTCAACCTTAGAACCTAAGAATACACAAGAAGCCATAAAAGATGAGAGTTGGGTAATGGCTATGCAAGAAGAACTAAATCAATTTGTTTCTAATGATGTTTGGACACTTGTCCCTCCACCTAGTAATCAAACCATAATAGGAACCAAATGGGTTTATAAAAAAATTAGATGCAAACGGAGTAGTGTCTAGGAACAAGGCTAGACTCGTTGCTCAAGGGTATAACCAACAAGAGGGAATAGACTTTGATGAGACCTACGCCCCCGTGGCTAGATTAGAGTCTATAAGAATACTTCTTGCATATGCTTGTGCTAATGATCTAAAGCTTTATCAAATGGATGTCAAAAGCGCTTTTCTAAATGGTTTCATTAATGAAGAAGTATATGTAGCTCAACCTCCTGGCTTCATTGATTTTGAAAAACCCAAACATGTGTATAAATTTAAGAAAGCCCTTTACGGTCTTAAACAAGCTCCAAAAGCTTGGTATGATAGACTCAAGTCATTTCTAGTTAAACACGACTATACCATGGGGTTAGTTGACAACACATTTTTTACTAAGAAAAGAGAGTCACATATAATAATAGTACAAATATATGTAGATGATATTATATTCGGATCCACTTGTCAAGACATGTGTGATGATTTCTCTAAAATCATGCATGACGAGTTCGAGATGAGTATGATGGGAGAACTTAGTTTCTTTCTTGGTCTACAAATAAAACAAGTAGAAGATGGTATCTTCTTCAATCAATCTAAATACATCAAGGAGATGTTAAAGAAATTCGGTCTAGAAGAGTCAAAACCAATTAGGACTCCAATGTCATCCGACACCAAACTCACAAAAGATGAAGACGACGAATCCGTAGATAATACTAAATATCGTGGCATGATAGGTAGTCTTCTCTACCTCACGGAAAGTAGGCCGGATATCATGTTTAGTGTTTGCTTATGTGCTAGGTTTCAAGAAGACCCTAAAACATCACACCTAGAAGCCGTAAAAGGATATTTAGATATATTAAGGGTACAACACAATTAGGATTATGGTATCCTAAGGGCACGGAGTAGAAACAATTGTATATGCAGATTCTGACCATGCAGGTGATTACATTGATAGAAAAAGTACAAGTGGGGTATGTACTTTCATGGGATGTTGTTTAACATCTTGGTTTTCTAAGAAACAAACGGCACTTGCAATATCAACAACCGGCCGAGCACGCCTCCGAAAAGCATGCCAACAAGCACTATGGATGAAACAAGCGTTAGTCGACTACGACCTTCATCTAAGCGACATAGCTATCCTATGTGACAACAAAGGTGCCATCGACTTAAGCAAGAATCCGGTATTGCATTCTCGCACAAAGCATATAGAGATTCGTCATCACTTCTTAAGAGACAATGTTCAAAAGGGGAACATTGTAGGATCTTAATATTTATTGTGTTGATGATTCGGGTGGTCTTGGATGATCAAAATACATGTTTACCATAGTTAGAGAGTTAGTAGAGAGAGAGAGGGTGTTCTTGCTAGAGGTTTACACAAATTGTAGAATATTAGATTAATGAAGAAGCACCACCCCTTCCATGGATGGAAGGGGTATTTATACTTACAAATACACGACCTCCTATCGCTGTGGATCGTATACAAAGGGGTAAAGACCCGTCCTTCCTCCACGGTGTTGCTCTAAACTAAATTACGCTACAAACTAACAAATAAACTACTTAATAACGTAACAAACGACACGTCTACGAGCTAACATATGCTAGACTTATAATTGGGGTGACCGACACTTTAACATGGAATTTTCTAATTCCTAACAATCTCCCCCTAAGGGAGGTCACCCCATGAAATACATTTTGCATCCTAGCATACTATCTTTGTCTTTAGTTCTTGAGCTCGTAGACTTGAATTCTTCAACATCTACATCTTTGTGCTTTTGTAGCGATTCTTTAAAGTCCGCATTGAATTGTACTTTAAGTGGAGGCCTTTGAACTGATCCACATCTTTGATGATCTTCGAGCTTTCATTGAGATCATCACCACATAAATCTCTGGATCACCCTTTATTGTGTTGCCATCATGTGAAGTTGTCACTTTTGGACCGACATGCTCACACTTTTGAATCTTGACATCTTTCCATCAGAGTAGCGGAAGCCTTTATCGGTTCAAGATATTTGCAGCAAATAAGCAGCGAACATAGTATAAGAAATATCTCGAGCCAGGTTATCGTAGATATGCACCAATCCTGATTTCTTCAATTAAGTGTGGATGCTGTGAGCATGCGGCTTTGGATTGACTCCTCAATTCTCGATGAACCATCCAAATGTACCTGAAAATAACAGTTAGCAATAAAACACACGAAAGTGTCTTTGATCACTTTCGCTGAATTGAGGTACACGGCCCACGGTTCCCGTTGATCGTACAAGTATCTTTGCTTTGTGATTAGGTAGGATTCCTAAGAATCTCCTTGACAGGGTTTCGCAGCTGTTCTAGCCGTTCTCAAACCGAAAGTCTCAAAGAAGACAACACGGAGTGAGTGAACCAAATTGAGATTCTTGATTGATGAAAAATGATTTGAAAAACAATCGCATATTGATTAGAAGAAAGAATTTTGCAATACAACGAAGGTTTTATGAGAAAGATCAATTTTCAATCAAAAATACTTTTTGTATTTGAAAAGAGTACACATTCGACGTGCTAGAGAAAAGAAGAATTTTGCACATCGAACGTTTTTCCAAAAGTATTTTTCAATCGAGATACTTTTGAATTTGAAAACATAAGTACACATTCGACGTGCTAGAGAAAAGAAAAGATTTACACATCGAACGGTTTTTCCAAAAGTATCCGTCAATCCATTTCCTGGACCAAGGTTGATTCATGAGTGAATCTCCCCATCGTTTCTATCCAGTTGTCACATGGTTGATCTATAGAATAGATCTCACATGCCACCTACCAGGAGCTTGTTTGATGTTGGCTCGAGAAGGCTTTCCATCTTCATTGTGAATATGTATGCATATCACTCGGATGTTCCGCAATACCACAAGGATAAAGCGTAGGACTCTAAATATATACTTACTTTCCACATTGTGTGAAACAGCAAGTCTTCATTAATTTTGTGTCCTAATGAGATATTGTGGATGATCTCTTGGCTCTAGACTCAATCGTGCACATTTGGTTCCTATGCCGGAGAGTAGGGAGAGGGTCTCCTTCTTCACTATCAACAATCTTTAAGAGAAAGTCGATAGATAATGTAGGTTCCCCGTGAGAATGAAACAAGTCCTTTTAAGAGGAACTTGAGTAGTTTGGGAAGTTGTAGTGCGATGCATCACTTTGGGTCCATGATGTCTTTTCTTCAATACCAGTGTTACCTTAGTAAACACCGGTAGCATATGTATTGAACCCGGTTTTGCCCTAAGGTTGAATTATTGGAGGGCTATTTCTTTTCACCCTTTTCACATTCAATTCTTTTTCATTCTTCAACCCCTTAGTGCTTACCGAGACTTCATAACTAGAACCTTGTTGGGTTTATTCCAGATCTAGCTCTGTCTCAGTCCGCACTCTTCCCATTTCTCATTTTTCTCCTTTTTTCATCATACCTAAGGACTCTACACTATCTAGTGGATTGTCCCTGGGTAGATCCCTTCGGTTCTGGCGGATCGTGGGAACGAATACCTAACCTAACCATCCTTATAACACCATGCATAAAGTAAATTGGTCGGTCTTTTGGTATTGTTCTTTCCTTCATGAAACCAATCGAAAAATCATTTGGAAAAACAATCAAGGTACTTGTGATACGAGATCAAATCATTTTGTACCTTAATAGTTTTGATCATTTTAGAAATGCTCCCCTCAACATGTGCATATGATATTGAACTTGTTTGGCACATGGAGGCAAGAGTTCTTTGAAATAATTTCTTTGAAATAATTTCTTGATCACATTTTCCTTAGAAAAGCCATTTGAATTTCTTTGGTAAATTCTCCCCCTCAATATGTGCATAGGATAAGAGAAATCATTTTAACACATAGAGGCAAGAGTTCTTTTGAAGCACATCCACGAATCACAAAAGCCATTAAGAAAACCATTTGAAAACTCAATCAAGGTACTTTATAAGTCTCTTTAAAAACTTTTTGTACCTCGATAGTTTTGCTCCCCCTCAATATGTGCTTCGAGATTGGAAAGCGTTTAGCACATATGAGAGAGCAGCCTGCACAATTAAATCAAAACGATCACCTTTTATCAAATTTCATTATTAAATCACAAATTCTCCCCGATCAAAAATATCAAACCCTTTGAGATTTTGGATCCCAAGTGATTTAATTAGGTTTAGAAAACATGGGAGAAAATGTGGCCTTGTTTAAATACTCATCTCGTTTTTGGATAAATCCTCCTCCTCAACATGTGCATTGTGTATTTGAAATCGTTTGGCACATGGAGGCAGGAGTGCCTTTGAAGGACTAAAACCAATTCCATTAAAACAAATTTGAGATTTAAATCACGATCTCTCCCGCGATCAAAAATTTCAAACCATTTGAGATTTGTAATCCCAAAAGATTTAAACTATTTAAAAGATTTTTGGGGAAAGACGTGGCTTGATTTAACTTTGAAAAATGACAGATAAGGACCATTTTAAGACATTAAAGATTGTTAGTGTCATGTATGATAGTTTTAAGAGATCTTTAAGTAAAATAAAACAATTTCACAATCAAACAAGAACAGAAAAAATTTCATTTTGAAAGACCTTGATTCAAAAGAAAAATCATACCATGACATAACATTAAATCTTTATATCACCACATAATTTCGTACAAGCGGAACTTTTGTGAAGAAACATCGTTTGAAAATATTTTATTTTAAATCACTCTCCCTCTCAATCCATGACAGAAGTCAATAATTGAGTGACTTAGGTTCTGATAACATGAAGTCCGGTGATTTTCAAAATTTAGTTCAATTTATTTTCAAAACAATATTTTTCCATTTTCAAAAACAATTTTATTTTTCAAAGTTTTAGAAAAATGGTATCATCACGATTATCCTGCACAAAGATATGTTAGGTGGTTGAGAAGCTTTTGTTGTTGCTGTAGGGCTTGGAAGAAAAACCGTCTGCAAATGCAGTGAGACTTCTTCTTACGTTGCATTTTGAATGCCAACTGAGGTCAAATTAAGCTCCGTTTCTTCAATCACTTAGAAGAAAACCATTTGCTGATGCAGTGAGACCTCTTACGTTGCATTTATGCCAACTCTCCATAGAAGTCCAATTAAGCTCCGTTTCTTCAGTTGTCAACCCAAGATATAGTTACCCTTTCCTTTCGGCATCCAATCATCTTCATTTGTGAGATCCGGATCGGGAACATTCTTATATCCAATATACCTGCATACGTTAGTGAACACACATACAAATATATGGTGGTCGACATCACCCAAACAACAATCGACTAATAAAAGTCAATGCAACATATCAATCAGATCATATAAATGTATGGGAATAATGTGTTCATCAAACTCTAATCATCTAATCCTAGCAATCATATCCTAGGCACCTAGTCCTTCAACATAGGTTAACATCATTTTTAATTAAGCATATTAGGATAATTAAGAAAGCCCGTTAGATGATATAGATTTGAAAACATTATCCCCTCAATCCATGACTCATTTTTATGAAAAGTTTAAAAGCTCTGAAGTCATTGATTGAGTTTTCAATTTTACAAAAACTCTGAATCTGATTGTTTTTAAAGCAACTCATTTACCACCATTATTGAAAACACCAAATATTTTTTTGAAGAATTATAGACGGAAAAACATTTGTGTCGGAACAGCATTTCGACATACTTTCCTTGTTTTGTTTTTAGGATAAGTGCACGAAATATTTTGAAAATAGTTTAAGCGTAGCACTTTCCTTCTTTAAAAAACGGGTTGCTATCTGAAATAATAGCAAGCCATCATTTGAAGCCCGGGTTACAGTCTGAAATAACTGTAAGCCATCATTTGAAGCCCGGGTTACAGTCTGAAATAACTGTAAGCCATATTTTGAGACATGTTATGAAAAGAATATTTACACCTCCTGCTCGAACTTCATCTAAAGTCCCGTGCCATTATTGAATGACATTTCTAAGACCGTAGATGTTATCGATACCAGAAGACATGTCTTGAGAAAACATATTTTTGGTATTTTTGAGATTTTTGAGATTTTTTATGGGTTTATGAAGGTTTTATATTTTTCTATTTTGTTTTTCTTGGTTTTATATTTTTCTATTTTGTTTTTTTGATAAATATATACAAGGATAGAATAGATGATATAGTTAAAGAAGATGATGATACGAGTACCGAGATAAGGATATCGAAAGCAGACGTAGAGATGATAGAAGTCATCAACTCTTAAACATTCACCACCAAAGCTTCCAGGGCTCTTGAATCAAAGAAAGAAATTGAACCATCTGAAAGTGAGACTTTGGCAGCTTCCCCCAAACCGAAAATCCTTTAGCCGAGCAGATTCGAAGCTCTATTTCAAGCTTGCCTTAGCCAGGTGCACAGTGAAGCACACCATTATCATAAATCCCGCTGCTCCTTTCAAGAATAATCACCGTGATTCTTCGTTCGAGGTTATATCATCAACAAGAACAGCAACGTATCATCCCACGTATAAAATAATCTTCTCAAATTTCATAACCACTTTGATCGAAGCAATTCCATTCCAAAAAGGTGTCAAGAGACCACTTCCCCGTAGTTGAATTGATGCATGTCTCTTAGACTAGAGCTCACGAACCGAACACACAAACCGAAGACAAAGAAACTTATACCATCAAGTAGCGATTAAGTCCAATAGCTAAAGAATAACCCCGATGTATACTTTTCTTTCCTCCTGAAGAAAGTGCATGAAGCTCAAGAACCCGAAGTACCCGAATGCCCAAAGAGAGAACAACCGATAACATTGAAGAAGCAGGCCGAATCATTGATTATCTCTGCGGATGACAATCTCTACGGATGTCCACTCCAGAATAAGTGATTATATCTCTGAATCACATATTAATCCCTCAAGTGAGACAGCTGAGCATCCCCAATGTACACAATCTCTATCATCACACACTTGTGTACCTCTTTTATCTTCAGAAACTTTCTATTACATCACTTCCCTCGTGTAGTTGGAATAATAACACCAAAAGCCTCGAAGAGTAAAACCTTGAGATTCTCTGCGGTCATGACAAATGTCTTCCCGGGATATCTTCAATCACTTAGAAGAATTAAGTTCATCAAGTTTACTCGCTTTGTGTTTATATGTGAGTCTCCTCCTCGCTTCGTTTTGATGATTCGTAATCAAGAACACATAATAAGCCCGTACACTAGAAATTTGAGAAGAACTCTTGAACTCTTGTGAGAATCAACTTGTCAAGACTCTCTCGACTATTTTTATCAACCCTTATGTAGACAATTTGAAGTGACCATCAAGAAGAAAACCCGATATACCCTACTTGAAACGAAGTCAACTTCCCCACATATGTATCTTAAGCTTGCACCCAATGATGGAAGAACGGTGTAGAGAATTTATGCTTCAAGCAAATCTCTAAGTACTCACTACCCAAACAAAGTATGAGACATTAACACCTCTTGCGATTATCCACACCGTCATATGCGTGTGACACCGAGTAAAACAAAGTAACTCCTAATTGTGATAGTTAACCAGGTCTTCAACCATCCACCTCGACTGCTGGTAACTAGATAAACCAAGTCTTCAACTCAAATTCTTAAGCCCGAGCAAGTTATCGAATAAGAACACGCCTTTGTGAAAGTCAACTTCAATCTCAAATAAGTGATAAATGATTAACTCAGAAGTAATCAACTTGTGTCAAATGTCCAATACGTGAAATAGTCAAAAACAACGTCTCGAGGAGTCATCTGCTACTTGAATATGAGCAAGTCTAATTGGGGATTGAATCAGACTTATAACACACTCCCAATTAGTGCTCTTCCCAAAACCGACAATCTGTTTGATAAATGCCCTGATTAAGAAGAAGTCTTTAGATCGTTAAATGCAACTCGTCTTTAGTCTTCTAACATGTAGCGAGAAAATGTAGAAACGCATAGACTCGACCTTCTACAAGATTGTGCAGTTGGGGAATAGATAGTTAACATCTTCAACTCACACCAAAAGCATCCCAATTAACTTACATCTTTGCAAATCCCTTAACTAAAATCTCCCAATCAAACAAGAACAGAAAGATGTTCATCAAGGAAATCAGCAATAAGGCCGCAACGAACACACAAGATGGTAACGCCAAACTACCAATCACATCAAACAAGAACAGAGAGATTGTTCGAAATCATCATGTTGATGTATACGTGAAGCATTAACCGGAAGCACTTTGTCGATAAACTCGTCAATCCGAGTGAAGATGTCAACCAACGGCTCTTAGAAGAGAAAAAAACTCCATGTGAAGATGACCCGATAAGAAGAAGCTCGGTTCTTACATGAGTTTAGAGCCGTATGACCATTTATATTCTCAAATATCAATCAACAATGCAAAAATTCACACTTCTTCTCCCCCTCAAGAATTGCATACGGAGATGCCATTCTTGACTAAATAAGTGAAATCCATCCAAATGTTCTATTCACACTTCTCTCCCGCAAAAATAAGCACATGATGTCGCCATCTTCATTATAATCGAGCAAGTGGAATGAGAAAACAATCGGTGGTAGCCCGGTTCACTTGATAATTGAAGCGCATGGAAAAAGTATGAAGCATGTTGATGAGAATGGTCATAAATAAGAAGATTTCTCTTCTTGAAGATAAAGCGCACCGAAGCGCATAACTTTTCTTTTCTTTGAGGTACGAGGCATGAGCTGTGTGTTCATACGTCATAAGAAGATTTCTCTTCTTGAAGATAATGCGCCTTGAAACGCATACATTTCTTTTCTTTGGAGTACGAGGCCGAATTGATGTGAGCAGACGTCATAAGAAGATTTCTCTTCTTTGGAAGATAAAGCCGCGAAACGTACACTTTTCTTTTCTTTAGAGTACGAGGCTTGAACTGATATGTTCAAACGTCATAATCTCTCTCATTTCAGCTCTCTTAGCAAAACATGTAATCAACCCATTATCACTCAGTAGGCTCTTTGTAGTGACAGCTGATGGAGATAACCCAATATGATGAATTTGACCCTGAAGTAAAACAACCCAAACTCGTGACTTAAACTTGCACATGTGTAACAAAGATCGGTGACGAGAATTCATGCCCCTTTGAATCTCTAAGTACTCTATACTCTTCAACCAACCAACCATCAAGTAATAGACGTACATTACCTCTTGAAAATCCACAATTGAATGTGACACTGAGCACAACAACGTAACTCCTTTAAGTGATAGTTATTTTGAGGTGATAAGAGCCCAATTCCCCCAAGTGGTAAAAGAAGAGGTAAAAGTCACCCAACAATAACTAGATTTCCAAGTCTTCGTTTTTGATAATAAGCTCGAACAAGGATCTTGAAGAATCTTCATCCAACCATCCCCGATACCTTCAGATACTAAGTACACTCGCCCGTGATATTTCACTTCAACCTTAAATAAATAATAGTGAATTATCTCCGTTGTCACATCTTCTGATTAAAAGCTCAAATCTAGCCTTCTTTGACAGTAAAACGAACTTTGATAATGGTTTCATCCCGACCATGGTTAGAAGCACATAACCCCGTAAAACCATGTAATAACCAAACTGCCATGACGAATATCCAAACACACACCCAATTCATGAAGTACACCCTTTTATCCCTTCTTTGAAGCAGAAACCGTAGCACCAACATCAAGTAAGATCCAGAATTACACTTTCTCTTCTCCAAGATGGTTCAATCATTACGGAATTTTACAACTCTATGGTTTAAACCGAGAAATAGTTTCTTTCGCGGTATTTTACAAAACCAAGAATAAACCGTAGGATAGATCCGGAAATGCACTTTACTAATACCAGGATGTTTCCATTATCACGGGATTTTACAAGTCTATGATTTAAACCGAGAAATAGGTTCTTTCGCGGGATTTTACAAAATCAAGACAAAACCGTAAACAATGTCAGCTTGAATGTTTTATGACAACTTTGGTTTATGTGAATATTTGTTTTAGGGGAACATGCAGCGGTTCATCAACGGATCATTATCCAATATCAACAACATCATCAACCATCCAATCAACACTTTGGTAAACACATCATTCACGCATTCTGTCAGCTTTTGCAGTGACAACATGGAGAAGTAAACCCGATATGCCAAACTTGAACATGAAGTAGAATTCCCCAGATTTGTTACTCAAACTTGTACTAATCCTTGTGAAGAAGAAACGGTGTACCCAATGTACAAAACCTCTTAACATTCTCAACTGAGTGAGACACCGAAGTGATAGTTACGTTGTGAGTTAAGCGAGAAAGAATCACAGCCGTAACAAGATAGCCAAGTCTTTATCACACTCTATAAAAGCCCAGACAAGTCATCTTCGCGGAAGGGTAGAAAGAAAGAAGACGAAATAAGTAAACACGCCCGGAAAACCTCACTTCAAATCCAAATAAGAAGTATCGACCAAACAACCCCGTATTCAACCTTGTAAAATAGCAATTCAGGCCGTGAAATATTCGTGATAGTGTATAAACCAAGATATCAAGCCACATAACACATCAAATCTCATTTTCATCAATAGTCATCCAATCAAAAATCCATTAAGCCTGGTTCAATTCATTCTGAAGTTCAAGTCCATTCAATCACAAATTCAACATACCCGATTCAATTGCACAGATTAACCCCGATGCACTCAATATATCCAAATTTCACATGTCTCCCCATAAAAATGACCCGATTCAACTTAGCACTGAATGACCCAGTACACCGTGAAAGTGAGACTTTTGTACAATTTTCTTTGGCACTGATTTTCAAATGTGATTAATGAGGCCTAATTATGAACGTGATCTATTAATCACTAGTCCATAAAATAATACTCATTCCAACGTTATTATGTTTAAGCATAATTTCACATTTTACTTAATTATGAAATGTTAGTATCATAATAACAATAAACGTGAAAAGTGGACGTGATCTATTTTAAAATGTGAAATTTTTTGTAACCTTCGTCCAAGTAAATAATACTCATTCCATATCCAAATTAATGAGAAGACCATAATCGAATGCAGTTATCATCATAGCCCAAAGTCCAATATTTGAGAGAAAAGAAGGCCTACGATTCAACAGCCAAAGCTGGATTGTGAAGACAAAGCCCATGTCCATCTAATCCAATTCCAACGTCCAAATACTGAAAAGAGTAATAACCGGATATATATAACATTGTTCCTAAATATTAGGTCATTTTCAACTAAACCTAATCTCACCCAAAAAAATACGCCTCCCAACATACTCTCTTCACCAAAATAGATTGTTACAGAAGCAATCTCATCTCCCAATCTCATCAAACAAAACGCATCTCAATATCAGTCTAATCATCTCCATTATTTCACAATCAAACACAAACGAATCTGCTTGTCGAACCATGGCTTCAAGACCTTGTACTAAAGGTCTCGGGTAGGTTTGTGTCCGATTAATTTATGTATATTTCTTGCGTGTTCTTAAAACGAGCCAAAGAAAGTTTATAACAAAGTTAGTTATAATATTTTCTTTTTTGTTCGTATAAAAACATGAAGTTTGGACTTCACATAGCTCGATGATGATGAAGGGTTAGTTAAAAATCTTTAAAAGATTAAAAAAATTGATCCGAATATGAGATTAGTTGTTCTTGTTATTTGATTTAATTTGAGTAATGTTGAAGAAGTATGATGTAGGAAGATGAGGAGTTGTTGGAGATTCGGTTTAATCATTCCTTTCAATTTCTATATTATGCTTGGAGTGGTGATGTTGTATATCAACTGAGGTCAGGTAGTTGTATGGTTATGGTAACTGTTATTGTGTTGATGTCTGGTCAAAATAGTCATTCTTCATCTTCATTTCTGTCATCTAGTTAAGTCAAGACAAGTCGCTAGCCTTTTTTATTTAAAAGCGCAAGTCGCTAGCTTTTTCTCAAAGTAAGTCGCTACCTGTTTTTCACAAAGCAAGTCGCTACTGACTTTCAAAAAAATCAGTAAATCTTCAAGTCGCTACTGCAATAGATGTACAAGTCGCCACTTGTTAAATAACAAGTCGCTACCCAAAATTAAGAACACAAGTCGCTAGTAAGATTCGATGAATCTGGACAATATTTTGACAAGTTGCTAACTTGAAAAATGACATTTTCCGATGAGTTTTCCGACAAGTTTTGCGACCATCTTCATACTTACGAAAAAATGCATAAAAACTGTATCTTTTGACAGGATTGACCACGAATATGACCAGTTGACCAAAAAAACATAGTAACCGTGTAACAAAAATCATGTAGGACTGTTTGGACAATAAGACTTTTGACCAAAAAGAGATGCACACAAAACTGTAATACTGATTTACCAGAAAAATGTAAAAACATTTTCCAAACCAAAATAATACAAGACCAGTTAACAACAACGAACCAAAGACCAACCATGGTACGGACCACACAAATCAAAGATAACTACGAACCAAAGACCAACCATGGTACGGACCACACAAATCAAAGATAACACAAAAACCTGGCTCTGATACCAATTGTAGGATCTTAATATTTATTGTGTTGATGATTCGGGTGGTCTTGGATGATCAAAATACATGTTTGCCATAGTTAGAGAGTTAGTAGAGAGAGAGAGGGTGTTCTTGCTAGAGGTTTACACAAATTGTAGAATATTAGATTAATGAAGAAGCACCACCCCTTCCATGGATGGAAGGGGTATTTATACTTACAAATACACGACCTCCTATCGGCCTGTGGATCAGGTATACAGTGGGTAAAGACCCGTCCTTCCTCCGGTGTTGCTCTAAACTAAATTACGCTACAAACTAACAAATAAACTACTTAATAACGTAACAAACGACACGTCTACGAGCTAACATATGCTAGACTTATAATTGGGGTGACCGACACTTTAACATGGAATTTTCTAATTCCTAACAAACATCTCTACTGAGAAGGTAGCATCCGAAGACAATATAGCCGACGTCCTCACCAAACCGTTGAAGCGGGAACAATTCAACCTACTTCGTCTTGGTCTTGGTCTAATGGAACAAACGTCGTAACTTATTTGACTCTATAAGGTATGTAAACACTAGCCTTCTTCTTTCTGAGTCTAGGATCTCTATTTCACGCACAACTCACAAACAATACGGGAATTTTCAAAACCCAAGATAAGTTTTCCACTTATAGCTTTCTTATTTTTTAACACATACACATTTTCAAAGAAAACCTCTTCTCAAAATGTTTTCTAAAAGGATGATACCTTCCCGTATCAATTTCACAAAAGCAATTTCTCACGCCTAGGACAAATCTCTTTTTCATTATTAATACAAAGTAAAAACCCGTTTCATTGCATCTCATGTCTTTTGAATGCTAAAGGGGACACATAACTAATATGTGTTTTTGGGTACATTCATTTAAGCAAAAATGAATTAGGAGCATTGCTAACACAATATTACGTACTTATGTACTAAATATGTGTTTTCGGGTTATCTCAATAGGATTTTTTTTTTACCTCTAGTTTATTTTCCTTTTCTTTTTAGAGGTCGAGAAAACCGCAACTCCAAATAGTTTGCATATATGCACACACTAGGCAAAAATGTTTCCAAAAGAAAATTTTGTGTCTGCTCGGATCACCAGAACCGGATCCCAGCCTTCATGCTGGACGGATCCCTTAAGGGAAGGATCTGTGGGATCCGTGAAACAGAAGCTATTTTTACCTTCTATTTTTTCACTTTGGATGAAAAATTCACATTTGTTTCATTTTTGGGAGTATGCTCTTTAATGCTTGTGTTCTCATGATCACATGCCTTGAATTCATATCTAATCATTAGATTTTAATCCACATCTTGGGTCAAGCATTCATTACAATGCTTTGTTTTTCTATATATAGAACTCCCAAAATGCTTGCATAATCCATCTCATCCTCATAACCACAATACACCATGTCATCCAAAAACCCTTTAGATGAATCACCTAGTACAAACAATCATCTTCTGTGCTACCACCATCCAAAATACCACAATCAAACTCTAGGATATCCGCACGGATTAGTATCCGATCTTGTTGTTTAGCAAAACCAACCTCAAATGGTTCATCCACAACAAATAACTCACCACAAGATGCTTCCATTATAGCACCTCCTCATCACCAACAAGTACACCAACTTCATCACCACCTAAAGTCACTCTTTGGGAACTCCTTAAGACTCCAACAAGATCTAAACAACCTAAACAAAAAGAAATAGTCTTTTCAACACCCCCACATCTCCAAATACTATTTTTCAAGATCTTGAAACATCACCACCATTAGCTCCCATCACATTACAAGAACATCTAGGTTCTTTTCCACCACAATTTACAAACATTCCGGATGTTGATCCATATTTTCCTATTTTTCCACCACATCTTCCGCATAACTCAAATCAAAACAACCCGGAAATCTTCCGCACTCATTACCCACATCATTTACATTGTGAACATTGCCAATCCACTAGGGAAATCGCAATAGAAGTTAGGGAAGAAATGCGTTTCATACTCAACCTCATCCTTGATCACATCAATACCATCACTCATCAAAACCTCCATCCATAACCTTATGCAAGCATGGAAGGAATCACTACTACTACTTTCTATTTTTAGTATTTTTTTTTCTTTTGAAGTCATTTTCAAGAACAAGTCTTGTTCTTATTTTTACATGCTTGTAGTTGGCATAAATACCACTACACTTTGTTGTTTTATTACAAGGCCTTGTTTACATACCTTGGCTCCCAATCTTGATTCTCGGCAATCACAAGATTATTTAAGCATGTTACTAACCTTTCTTTTTGTAGGATCTTTATTTTTTATTCACTTGACGCCCCAAGCTAGGGGGAGCTACCGTCAAGGGGGAGTTAGCAATACGTGGACTATTTCTTTTTCCACACTTTTATGTTTATTTCTTCCAAGGGTTAACTTTTTGTTTCAACAAAAAGGGGGAGAAGAAGTAAAACTTAGGGGCTTTCAAAACTTACATATATTCTTTAGTTTTACTCATCATAACATTATGTTTTGTCATCAACAAAAAGGGGGAGATTGTTAATACAAATAAACCGTAAAAACGTTTATTAATATTTTGCGATCTCTTTGTGTTTTGTTGATAACAAATATAATGTTATCTTAAGTATAATTATAAGGATACATGTTATTTTTGTAAAACATTTACATATAGCCATTTAAATACAAAAATGTAGTAATTAAGCATTTGTTGTAATAGTTTATTAGGATGGGTAAAAACCATAACCCATGGATCTTAACCCATACCCAAGTTGGCTAGATACAATGTATACTTAGATACATTGAATCTAAAGAAAACCCATGGACCAACCCATAACCCATGACCCATAACCAAAAACCCATGGGCAAAGAGGGGCGTTCCACGGATCCCTAGGATTACACTAGACGGATCCCAAGTGGAAGGGATCCGTGGGATCCGGGGAAAAGTGAAGATTTTTGCCTATAAATAGAGAGCCATTTCTTCATTCTAACTCACCCTCTTCTTACTAAATCTCTCATACACTCTCATTCTCTTCTAACATATAGATCACTTGATCTAGAGAGTTGTTCTTCTTTCTTTCTATTTGTGATCCTCATATAGGTCCTTCTCTAAGGCGAGATCACGAGCATTCTACAAGTCATCCAAGCAAGGGGTCCTTGATTGATTTGTCACTCAAAGATTTCGTAGCGAAGATCTTGTATTTGATATTTCACATACTTGTTGTGTAATAGTCGTGTTGGTTTAGTCCACCGTGCTACGGGACTCGTATTTAGCTTTGTAACGGAAAAAGTGTAAGCAGCGTTGTGAAGGCTTCTCCGCCAAGTGAAGGAGTTTGTTGACATAGTGCTTGAACTCGCGAGTAGGTGACTCGGGGAGTGGAGTAGGGCAAGGAAGGTGTCCTTGTAGCGAACCACTATAAATCGGTTGTGTCTTTTCTTTCCCTTCGCTTTACTTTATTTACTTGCTTTATCATTAGATCTATACTTTCTCTACATCCATAAGATCTCACATATTAACGAATCTAAAAGTTTTTGAAACTAACGTAAAATCGGCAAAACTATTCAACCCCCTTCTAGTTTTCCACATACGGGATTCAGCAAAGGAGAAATTGATCCGACATTGTTCACCAGAAAGTCAGGCAAACATTTAATTCACGTTCAAATCTATGTTGATGATATTATTTTTGCCTCGACTGACCCCAATGAGTGTGACCGTTTTTCTAAGGAGATGGGCTCCAAATTTCAAATGTCAATGATGGGACAAATGTCATTTTTCTTGGGATTACAAATTTCACAAAGTCCCGGAGGCATTTTTATCAATCAATCTAAATATGCTAATGAAATTTTAAAGAAATTTGGATTTGACACTTGTGACCCTGTTGACACTCCCATGATAGCGTACTAAAGCGGATGAGGACCACTCAGGATCATGGTAGATCAAACGAAATATCGTAGTATGATTGGATCCCGATGTACCTCACAAACAAGATAGACTGATATTCTCATTTGTATGCATGTGTGCTAGATACCAGGCTAAGCCTACCAAAAGCACCTTAAAGCGGTTAAACGGGTCTTTCGGTATCTCTGAGGAACCATAAATATGGGACTTTGGTGCCCGAAGGACACCGGTATGTCACTAACACCTATGCGATCTCTGACCATGCAGGGATGTCAAGATACACGTCGGCACGTCCGGAGGTGCTCGCTTTTTGGGTGATAAGCTTGTGAGCTAGTCTTCAAAGAAACAAATGAGTACTTCTATATCCTCTACAGAGGTTGAATACATAGCCATGTCATCTTGTTGTGCTCAAATCCTATGGATGAGATCCCAATTATCTGACTATGGCTTTGAATTCAACAAAATCCCTCTGTATTGTGATAATAAAAGTGTCATTGCTCTCTCATGCAACAACGTTCAACATTCAAGAGCAAAGCATATCGACATTCGACATCATTTCATCAAGGAGCAAGTGGAGAACGGTGTGGTGGAACTCTATTTTGTGAGGACTAAATACCAGTTAGCAGACATCTTCACCAAAGCTCTTCTTAGAGAACGTTTTGAGTTTATCCTCCCACGACTTGGTCTTAAGAGTCTACAACCGGATACACTCAAACGTCTTCAAGAGGAAGGCGAGGAGTAAAAGTTTTTTTTCATCCATCTCTTGTAAATATTTATTCAAAAAGCAAAATACAAAAAACCCTCAAAAATCCATAAAAAATTTGAAAAACTCGAAAAATTTCAAAAATATTGTCATTTTGTCATGTTTTAGTTTATTTGATTTCATCTACGGTCTTAGTGTTGTCATTCAAATAGTGACACGGGTCTTTAGATGAAGTTCGAATGTACATAATTTTAAAAAAAATAATAAAAAAAAAAATAAAAAAAAAAAATAAAAATTTGAGAGAAAGTAAAACAGGTGGTTTATTGTCATTTCAGGCAGTAACCCGTTTTAAAAGGAAAGAACAGAGCCATGCTTAATCTTATTTTTCAAATCTCATGCTCTGATTCTAAAAAAAATGTTTGTCACCAAAAAAACAAATGTTTCCTTTCCAAATATTTTTCCTTCTAATGATTCTTCTGAAAAATATTTGTCATCTTATGACAACAAAATTGATTTGAAAATACCTCGATCTCTTTTTTTGAAAAGTCATCCGAGCTTATCATCTGTCAAAATCTCTATCTCTCAATCAACAACTTATGTTATTGATTGAGGGGGAGAATGATTTCAATCGAATCAAAAAGAGTATTTTTCAAACAATTGGCACGTAAAAGAGCAAAGTCTACTTTTGGAAAATAAAAAAGAACAATGTTTTATACATTTGATTCAAGACCTTGGCTAATGTTATGTGTTCAAAAGATATTTATGCATGATTGATCAATGGAGTTTAAAGTATCAAAATCCGATCCTTATCAGTTAAAATGTTTTTCAAAACAAGTCACTATTCTCCTTAAAAGTTCTCAAAATTTAATTTAAATCAATAGAGATCACAAATCTCAAAGGATTTGAAAATTGTGATCGGGGGAGAATTTGTGATTTAAATTAGATTTAAACTGATAATTCGATAAATGGTTTTATACGTGATTAATATGCACTCCTCCCTACATGTACCAAACGATTTCAATTTTTTCATGCACATGTTGAAGGGGAGCATCTATTTCAAACCAAAAAGGATTGAAACGTGATTGATTTGTCTCTAAGTGCATGTTTTCCCTAATATGTGCAAAACACTTTCAAATCTCGATGCACATATTGAGGGGGAGCAAAATTTTGAAAACCAAATTCCTTCTCGAAAATATCTTTAACTGTATGTGAAACACTGATTTTGATCGGGAAGTGATGTCGATATTTTTAGAAAACATTGATCAAAGAAGTGAATTATTCCTCTTGCCTCCATGTGCCAAAATTATTTCAAATATATGATGCACATGTTGAGGGGGAGCTCATTTTCTAAAATATCAAAAAACAATTCAGGTACAAAATGATTTGATAATATATCACAAGTATCTGGATTGATTTTTCAAAATGGTTTTCAATTGGTTCCAATGGCCCATGAACGATACCCAAAAGACCGACCAAATTTACTTTATGTATGGTGATATAAGGATGGTTAGGTTAGGTATTCGTTCCCACGATCCCGCCAGAGCCGGTGGGATCTACCTAGGGACAATCCACTAGATAGTGTAGAGTCCTTAGGTATGATGAAAAAAGGAGAAAAGTGAGAAATAGGAAGAGTGCCGACTGAGAAAGAGCTAGAACCGGAATAAACCCAACAAGGTTCTAGTAATGAAGTCTCGGTAAGCACTGAAAGGGGTTGAAGAATGAAAAAGAAATGAATGAGAAAAGGGTGAAAATAAATAGCCCTCCAATTATTCAACCTTAGGTCAGAAACCGGGTTCAATACATATGCTACTGGTGGTTACCAAGAAAACACTAGTATTGAAGACAAGACGCCATGGACCCAGTGACGCATTGCACTACAACTTCCCAAGCTACTCAAGTTCCTCTTAAAATGACTTGTTTTATTCTCACGGGGAACCTACATAATCTATCGACTTTCTCATGGAGATTGTTGATATTGAAGAAGGAGACCCTCTCCCTAGTCTCCGGCATAGGAACCAAATGTGCACAATTGAGTCTAGAGCCACGAGATCATCAAATAAATCTCATTAGGACACTGTCAATAAAGACTCTCTGTTTCACACAATGTGGAAAGAGAGAATATATTTTAAGAGTCCTACGCATTATCCTTGTGGTATTGCCAGAACATCTGAGTGATATCCAAACATATTCACAATGAAGATGGAAAGCCTTCTAGAGCCAACATCAAACAAGCTCTTGGTAGGTGGCATGCGAGATCTATCCAATAGATCAACCATGTGACAACTGAACAGAAACAATGGGGCGATTCAAAATTATGAATCAATCCGGTTTCAGGTTATGGATTGACGGATGCCTTTGAAAAAGCGGTCGTTGTGCCTAAAATTCTTTTCTCTAGCACATCGACTGTGTATTAATTTTTCAAAATTAAGAGGTGTTTATGATTGATAATTGATTTACAATAAAACCTTCGTTGTATTGCAAAACCCTTTATATTAAGCAATACACGATTTTTTTTCAAATCATTTTTCATCAATCAGTGAATCTCAATTCACTGGTTCACTCACTCCGTGTTGTCTTCTTTGAGACGCTCCGGTTTGAGAACAACTAGAGTAGCTGCGATACCCTGTCAAGGATTTTCTTCAGAATTATACCTGGTCACAGGCAATACTTGTACTGATCAACGGGGAACCGTGGGCGTGTACCTCAATTCAACGAAAGTGATCAAAGACACTTTCGTGGCGCTTAATGCTAAGTTGTATGCGTACACCCGCGCTTTGCACTGTCGAATGGAGAGGTCAATACATAGCCGCATGCTCACACAACACATTCATTTCTAAAGAAATCATGATAAGTGCATCAACGTCTCTGATATTTTCACTCCATGCTTCGCTATGCGGTACTGCAAATATCATGAATCATCTAAAGCTTCGCTACTCTGATGAGAAGATATCATGATCCAGAATGTGAGCATGTCGGTCCAAAAGTCACAACATCACATAATGTCAACACTACAAAGGAAGAGTCAGAGATTGATGGTAGCTGATGATCTCAAAGCTGGCTCAAAACTCATTATCATGTGGATCAGTTAAATACCTCCACTTGGATTAACCAAACATGCAAAACATGAAGAATCAAAGACTACGGGCTACAGAGCAAAGAACTTTAACAAGAATCCAAGAACAATCTTAATATAATATCTATTTGTATTCTATGAAATGTGAGGTGACCTCCCTTAGGGGGAGATTGTTAAGATTTAGAAAATCCAGTTATTAAAGTGTCGGTCACCTCAAGTGTATCTAATCATTAGAAAACTCGTAGTCGTAGTTATTTTATGTTAGTTAGTATTTAGTTTAGTAAAACCGTGGAGGACGGACGGGTCTTTACCCACTGTATGCCTGATCCACAGCCCGTAGGTGACGTTTATGTATGATACTATAAATACCCTCTACCTCCCAAGGTAGAGGGTTGGAGCTCATAATAATACTTTTACTTTCTCTCACTAAGTTCCCAAACCTCTAAACTTTCTCTCTCTAAAACTATTGTGTACGCCCACTTATAATCATGGTTTGATGTGTTTGTGAAATCCAATATGTTACAGTATATTTGTATATAAGTGAGGTTTATTTGTCTTATTACACTAAGTTAGTAGTGAAGTTTGTTGTTGAGAGAAATTTGAGTAGATGCTAAGTTAATGGTAATGAATTCATTCTTAGGGCTCACTTGGTCTAATACAATCGAAATAATTCTCTTTCATAAATAGTACTAGTGTAGTAGAGGTGGCAAAATGTGTTCAAAAGCAAAAAGATGAGCTAAATGGGCAAAATTTTAAAAGATTTGGGCACATTTAGCCCCCTCCATTTTTTGAAATGGGCACATATAGCCCATTAAAAACTTAAATTTGCACTAACGGGCGCATTTTTTTTCCTCAATTGTAGAACATTACGATCGTTTAAAAGATTTTTTTTTATATATAATATATTTAAGTTTTTTAATATAAATAAGATATTACGTTTAAGGAATTTATTTCGTCGTTTTAAGTATTTTATTAATCGATTTGTATAATATGTGCCCGTTTAGCCCGTGCCCGTTTAAGCCCATGCCCATTCTTGCCCGTGCCCGCCCGTTTTGACACCTCTATAGTGTAGTATACTAGTGTGTATATCTTTTTTATGTTACCAAAGTTTCCTTTTCTTTTTTCATTGCATGAATGCTGAATGTTCCTTTTCACATTTTCGGGTTTTAACGTATTTATTTGCTTTCACTTAGACGAAACAATCATAATATCAACACATAATTGCAGGTCTTATCATACTTTTCTAGTTTTCTTGTCGCTTTAGTTTGGGTCATCATAATATGAGCATTCTATTTCAAACATGAAATTATGATCTTCGATCTTGTCCAATAATGCATATGTAAATGTACTTTCTCGTGTCATTTATTTTTTCTGTAATTTTTTAGTTTCGTCGATCTATTTAACATTGTTTATAAACCAAAGCTAGCTTATGGGTTTGCATTTATTGTAGCTTTTTCGTGTAATTAATTTGCTTAACTTTATTCAAGTGTCATAGGCTATTTGTATACCAAATCTAAAGAAGCAAATTAAATACTCTACCGAAGTCATGAAGGACCAGTCTATAGTCATGTTAGTTTTTCCAACCTATGCGTAAACTTTAAAGTCAATTAACCAACTTTATTCATTTCATACTTTCTTTTATTACGGGTATTTATTTATGTGGGAAAATAGAGTTGGTAAGAGACGGAATGAAGAAATAATTTGACTAGGTGCATTTATAAAAAACTAGCAGGGTATTTGTTGCGTTGGTGTGGCGGGTACCCTGAAATAAAAATTTTCGATGAATAATGTATTTTAGTTTAATATGTTTTTTTGAACAATAAATTTACGGATATCAAGAATTTCAGTATAGCGTGCCGTTAGGGCTCGAACAGATTGGCGTGTTTTGCGGCTCTAGCCCGTTGGTCCGCCCCGGATTCGCTCAAGCCCATTTGGCCGTTGTCCGGATTCGCTTGAATATTTGTATAATGTGCTTTATTATTTGTAGTAGTGAAATTTAATGCATGAATTGCGTTTAATTTGGTTGTACAATATGCTTGATAATTTGTATTTCTTATGTAAGGGATGTTTTAATAACTGTATTAATTGTATTTATTGATCAGTTAAATAATTGACTACATTAAATAGCATTATTGTGGTGTTTTGTTGTACACTATGTTTCTTGTATGCGTCAAAATTATGTGCATTAAAGTGTTATACACTATGTTTCTTTTCTTGTAAGTAGTAATCATTATAGTCATTAATAACATTGACCACTTTAATAGCATTAATGTTGTAAGTCTGAAAATAAGTCTGAAAATTACATCATGCTTATTTTGTTATACAATATGCTTATTTTGTTGTAAATATGAAGCAGTTATTGTACATTGTGCTTAAATGGTTGTAATTTTTTTATGAAGGGGTGTTTTTAATAGCATTAATGTTGTTTGATAGAATTTTGGTCTTAAAATGACAACACACTTTATTTTGTTGTACAATATGCTTACTTTGTTGTAATTCTAAAAATTGGGTGCATTAAAATGTTGTAAACAATACTTAATTTCTTGTACGTCTTAAAATTAAGAGTGGTGTGCCTTCATGCATTATATGTAGTATAGATTATATAAAATGTGAATCACAACTTTTTAGACCATGCACTTTTAAAAAATCAAAGTTTTTTGTTTATACAAAAATTAACACTACGACACAAAATGAATGTCTGGACCTCTACCCACCCTGATTCCGTCATGAACAAAGTTGAGCGTATGAGGTGGTGGTCCAAGGTGGCGAAAGTGTACAAGGTGTTCCAAGTCTACGTGGTAGGGATTGCAATTTAAGTTAAAGACAAAGACCATGCATTTGCCATTATTATCCTCACATGCCACCCCTATCTATAAACGGCTACACCCTTAAATATAGCTTCTTCTTCTTTTTTTCCAATATAAAAATTGGTGTTAGCTATTGATAACGTATGTTTTAGTCGTTAATAATATAGTATTCAAACCTTTGTATATAACATGTTAGATCTAATATTTTATTAATGAACCTACCAAATAATTATTGGTTACGAAGTCTACATGGTGTCAAAACATGTCAAAGTTACATGTTACTACTTTTTACGGATCAAACGGTAAAACAAGTGAACAAGATCTAGAAAGGTGAACTAGTAGGTGAATGAGTTGGAATACCTTAAGTCAGAGTTGGAATACTACGATTACAAACTGTTTTTAACGAGACTTAAATCCATAACATTTAAGTTGGTGAGAAACTCGCATACTATTAGATAGGCCAAAGGCATTGGACAAACATTTCTTATTAACACAATAATCTCGTTTCGAGTTTTGATCTGTCTACCATACCAGTCAAATTTTTGCTGGCTTCATTATGCATATAATTGTATTAACGACCCACATGGACCTTGCTAAGAAATAATTGATATTATTGAGCGACATATTCTTCAAGTTGGTATGTTTTATTTTGAAAAAATACAAAAATCAACTGGACCGGCTGTCAAATGGAGGCTTGTTTTTAATCAGGTTAACAATCCCCACAAATCACTCTTGTACAAAGAAAATAATAATCCCAGTTCCCCACCAATCACGCACCTATTCAAAGATAGTGTTATTTCGTGGTTATAGTAAACATGTAACGTTTTATAATTTATATCATCAAAATGTCAATGCAAATAGCTTTTTCTAGACACTTGCTTTTTTGACTACATTAGAGAAGCGGTGGAGTCACTTGGTATCTTCGTCAAGTTGATGTGAAATCCTCGCCAAGCCAAGCCACTGCACCGGCGGGTGTTCTCCCTAAACCGTTCGTCAAGTTTTTGGCTTACGTCAAGTTGTCAAATGAAGATTTTGTGTTAAAAAAAAATTAAAAAAAAAATGATTTTCGTGTTGAATTTTTGTTTTAATTGGGTATGCAGATATGTTGAGTCCCTAAAGTGAGGTTGTGGCTTGAGTTACTGGAGAGGTTGTCATTTAGATGAGATTGACCACGATGAAGTCAAGTCTCAAAGTTCATACGTTTTGACGACATGCCTAGAAAAGACTCGTTCGTAAGAAAGAAAACAAAAGAATCTTACTTTTGCGACATATCCGGTACTTGGGCTATTGAGCCACGTCCAACAACAATGTAGCATACGATACAATTATACAAAGTCAATTAGTAATGATTGCTATCAATAACTACGATAGTAAGATGTGAATGTTTGAAACAAATATCGAAAGTCCCAATATCCAATATTGGACCTATTCAATACATTACCATATTTTGTGTTGGGAATATAGGACCGTATAGTATTTAATGCATTACCATATTTTCTGTTGGGATTCGTTTTTATCCGCACAAGCTTACATGGTCTACACGATTGTTTTAAAACTTATGATTTCATGTTTTGTGCAACAAGAATCAACTTATGATTTTAAGTTATAACGGTCAATATTAAAACTATATATTTATAGGTTTTGCTAATCTCTGCCCACTGGGCATTTGTTTAGCTATACATATAAAGAATGTTCGAGTTAATTAATATCAAAAGGATGATCAATTATGGCAATTTTAGAGATGAATAAATGTTCATTAAATGCATTTTTTGATTTAAAAGAAAATTTTGTCTTCATTAATTGCGCTTAATCCTTTGCCTAGTGAGCAGAGATTAACAAAACCCTATATTTATTGGTGTTTTTAAAATAGTTTATAAGTCTAATTCATTTTTTTACAAAATTTAAAACCAATATTAGTTCTCACTACTTCAACTTATCAATTAAACATAAAAAATTGATGAAAAAATAACCTTGTTAGATTTTTTCAATAAAAAGTTGTGATATAGCCCGGGTTTATGGGTGAACTTCGGTCAACAAAAAACCAATGGTTCAATCTGATTCTAAATAAGGGCTTGGGGAGGGGAGGTCTCAAGTTCGAGTCCCACCCGAGACTTTTACCCCTTCAGGCGGAATAGGAGGAAGTACAGGCGGAGTTCAGGATCAGCATACTGCCCAATTGGATGTCACTGCTACCTGAACCACTAACAACTAACAAGCCGTTCTAAAAAAAAAAAAATCCGATCACATCTGAACTAGTACGTGGTTTTCACATTAATTTTTTGTAAAACAAAAATAAAAACAAAAAATAAAACAAAAAATGTGGCACAGCAGCCACATGGCTAGACCTTATTGGCAACAACATCCTCTTTCTTACACCTCCAATAATTGCTCATTCTCCTAATCCACTCTGTACTCTTGCTGTCATATGACAACTCTCTCTCCTCTTTCTATATTCCCTTAAACCCTAATCCACTCACACACAAACACATTTCCCACACACACTAAACACACCTTCATTTTCACACACACAACCCCAAAACCCCATTTTTCCACACCATGTCACCAAACACACTTCACCATCTTTTCACACTAACCTTATTCTTCAACTTTGTTTACTCCAAACAACCTTCAACTATATATGACATACTAAAATCAAATGGCTTACCAATGGGTTTACTACCTAAAGGTGTCACAAACTACACTATCGATAACTCGGGCTATTTCGAAGTGTACTTAGACCAAGCATGTAACTCCAAATTTGAAAATGAGTTTCATTATGATGAGAATGTTAGTGGTGTGTTGAGTTTTGGTCAGATTGATGGTGTGAATGGTATTTCAGCACAAGATTTGTTTATGTGGTTTAGTGTTAAGGAGATTAGAGTTGATGTGCCTAGTTCTGGTTTGATTTATTTTGATGTTGGTGTTGTGCATAAGCAGTTTTCTTTGTCTAGTTTTGATACACCAAGAGATTGTTTGGCTAATGGTGTTGGAGATGATGGTTTGGTTATTGATCAGATTGTGCCTAAGGTATATGTTTGACTTTTTTGCAAGTTTGACTTTTTGGTTAATTGGGTAGTGATTTGAGTGTGTTGTAAGAATTGGGATGTGGGTTTTGTGATTTGGGTGATTTTGGATATGGGTTGTGGTTAAAAGTTGATTTTGAACTCAAGGTAGGAAATTTATGTGTGATTTTGTGTTTGTTTGACTTTCTTGATATTGAGTTTGATGAATTGGTTGCTTATTTGAATTTATGATGTGAATTGGGATATTGGTTTTGTGATTTGGGCGATTTGAAAATGGGTTATGGTTAAAGATTGGGTTATGCGCCAAAAGTAGTAGCAAATTTAGCCTGATTTTGTTCTAGTTTTGACTTTTTTGGTAATCTGTTTGATGAACTGAGTACTGGAATGAATGCATGTTGCGAACTGGAATCTGTACTGTATAATGTGTTTACTTCTGAAAATGGGTCATGTAGAATATAGGATTTGCTATCTTTGGCTATTTGATACCGAGTTTGGTTAATTGACCACTAATTGCAGTGTTTGAGATGACCTGGAATCTTGGTTGTGTATTTGGTCAAAATTAGAAATGGGGTTAGATCAAAGATTGGTTTATTAGTTTCTCGAGAATTGGATGTCAAGAACGAAAGAATCCTTAAAACTCTTATAATGTTTTAATGATAATGTTTCACTTGACTGATAAAAAGGCTTACCTTTTGTAGTTAGCTCTTATCGATTGTAATGACAATGTATTCTGATCTTTGTGTTTATGATGTGCAGAGGCTATCAAGAAAACTTGGACACCATAAGCACTACCGCCAAGAACATTCAATGGCAGCATTATAAAGTTGAAGTTGTGAGTACATATAAATGATTCAATATGGCACAATATCTCAATCAAGTTATGGGTATTTCCATTTCTTGTATGTATATGTTTTCGTTAGAAGATCGGAAAGTGTTGTGGTGTTCTTGCTTTTGGGTATTCTTTGTATAGTATAGAGTCTGTGACGGGTCTCAGATCATCAATTTTGAATGGAATAAACAACGAAATGGAAAAGTGAATGTAGAAGAAAGTGAATTCAGAAGCATACATAATGGGGCAAGGGATCAAAAGTTGTATATCAGGTGATCATACGAGTTTACATGTATGTTGTTTAATTCATGTTTAAAAAAATAATATCATTCGTTCCTGGACGAATTCTGTTTTTGTGATGTCATGTATTAAGGTATACCTATTTCATGATCGAATCAAAGAAGCATAAAATTGGATGTATACTAAGCTGTCATTCATATATATTTTTGCCAGGTTTTCATGTTTTCCGTTTTTGTGGTTATACTGTCATAAAGTGTTTTAGAACATTAGCTCTGTGCGGGTTTGTGGGCATTAAGTTATCCAGCCTAGAATATGATACTACAGATCTATTTCATATTATTTATCGGTAATTTCATAATGTATTCAGTACTTAATGCATGCACAAAGCTTAAACAAGTTGCTTGAAGTTCATGTAGAAAAATGCTGTTGTGATGTAGGAATACAACTTGTAAGTGGGTGGTTAGTATATTTGCTAACCTACTTGTGTTTGCCCACTGTTGATTTTTTACTATATTTGTAGGTATCAGCAAATGGTTGTTGATTGTTTACTATATTTGTAGGTATCAGCAAATGGTTGCTTCGAGTATAAGTGCATATACATTCTACTTATATTACTGTATATCATTAACAGAAAGGGAAAATAGGTATTTTGATTATTGTTTAACTGTACTAATCTAATTGTTTTTTTGATTTTATTATAATTCTGTTTATAAGAGATGGAAAAACGAATAGCATTTTAGTTTCTTTAAGCGTGGTGTGTGACCTTTAGCTGACTAAGCCCACATGTCCTAGCCAGCGTCACACAAACTTAACCACATAGCACACTCACTTACAGGAAGTGGTAGTACCTCTTGGCTATTGTATTTGTTCTAATCAGCATGTATCTTTGTTTAAGAATACGATCTTGTGCAATTGGTCTGAGGCACTGCATCATCCTTTTCAAGATCAAATAGCAAACAATGAGCCAAGAAGGTAATCCACCTGTAAAAACGCGGAAGGAGGTCGCACAACTTTCAGATTAGTGGCATCAATTTATAATTGATTTGCTCTGATATATTTATATGTGGGTGACCTTTTAGAAACCTTTTTTCTTTTGGCAAAAAATGAATTTCCTTTAAACATTCAACACGGTTGAAAATGAGTACAATACTTGGTGAAAGATCTAACGCCAATTGGGTAATATAGTTGATACAGGATCTAACACAACAAAATACAACTTAACCAAAAGCCAGACTAGATGAACTAGTATTGTAGCACGAACCTGAGAACAAAATTGAGGCTGAATAATGCAAAAATGATATAGGTGCCTGAAGCTTCAGTAGGCGATCATTGTCCAGCACAAAAGATAGGTCTAACTGGGACGTAACTGTCATGTTTTATGAATTTAACATTGATAAGTACTGGACCTTGAGACTTTGTCACTTTGAGTGGTACACGATGGAACACTAGCACATGGTAACCAAACAATAACTTCAACTGTCAACATTGTAGCGATATAAATTGGATGTGAACTTTGGAGTACAAATCCTGAGCTCTCCAAAAACGTGATTTTGCGTAAGTTTATATTTAGTCTCTCAAGAAACAAATGAACTTGAATTGTTTGTTTTCACTTATTTATAACTGGCATGTAAACTAGTTAGGGGTGTTCATCGGTTCGGTTATCGGGTTATTCGGTTCGGTTAGTTCGGTTAATTTTTTTTTTCTGGGTCAAACCGAAAACCAAACCGAACCGAATTCCAATTTGACTAAACCGAACCGAAAACCGAACCTAATAACTGAAAATTGAACCCCTATAACCGAAAACCGAACCGAATAACCTGAATTACATAATTTTAATTATTATTTTTATTTAATTATATATATTTTTAGTACAAAATTTATTTTCAAACTTAAAATAATGATATATTTATACTAAGAAAGAGTTTTAGTAATTTTTTTCATATAAATACATAGAAAAATATTCTATTTATATACTAAATAAAAAGTTTTAGTACTTTTTTTCATATAAATACATAGAAAAAAGTATATATTTATAAAGATTAGGTTTT
>OU343218.1:205056734-205082348 GCA_910596185.1 Chrysanthemum makinoi | reverse complement strand
TATTAGAAAGTGGGTCAACTTTAAAAAGCCTAAAAAGTATTATTATCCGTCGGATCATCATACAAATTAATCAATGACTCTAAATAAAAGTGTGGAAAAAGCAATTTCCATCTTCTTCACACACTTACGTATCATACATTTCTCTCTTATCTCTCAATTATCTATAAATATTCTCTCTCTAACAACAACCACCATTTCCATCTTCATTATTGAAAAATCAAACACTACCACCGGCACAACCATAATCCCATGACCAAAACCACTATTTTCCGACCCCCATTGATGTTGCCACGTGTCGTCACGCGCCGTGACTTCGTGTGAATTTTTTTTCGGTTTCTTGCGATTTCCGTCGACTTTCCGGCTACGGAACTACACCTCGGCGGTGAAGGTTCCTCTCACGTTCCCGAATCAGATCAAGTAGTCTCGTCAGCGGCCAAAGTAAGCATTTGGAAGCCACCATCTTTGCCGCCGTCTCTTCCACCAGTATCAGTCAAACCAGTCACAACCACTAGAAATTGTCTTGCACTGGAGAAATAAGCAAGAGAAAACCATAAGTTGATGATTTCAGGTTTATGGTTTTGGTTTCATTTAGAAGCATTAAATTTCTTTTTTGATAATTTTGTGTCATAATAAAGATTTAGATGATAGAGATGGAAGGACTAATTCATCCATAAGTTGTAAGCCTTAAAAAAAACTTTGTAAAAAGAACCAGGTGGATGAAATGTAAAACATTTGATGATTGTTTAGTTGGTGATCTATACAAACTCAACAGTAAGAGTATTTGTTTGGGTCAATGTTCATCTAATAATGGTTTAGATGATAAAAAGGATAAAGTAAAAGGAAGTAGGTGAGATGAAAGGTAAAAGATAAGTAATTGTTTAGTTGAGTGATTTAAGAATTCTTGGTGTATATAGTTTCATTTGTTAGAGATTATCTTCATCACTTCAAATTAGAAATGTTTTATCAGTTTTCTTAAAAAAATACAATGTTCATCAGTATTTTTTATAATGTTCATCATTTGAGGTTATTGTTGTTAATCAGTTTATCAGTTACTAAAAAATACAATGTTCGTCAGTTATAATGTTCACCAGTTGAAGTTATTGTAGGTCATCAGTTGAACTTATTGTTGTTCATCAGTTCATCATTGTTTTAAAAAAAATCAATGTTCATCAGCTCATTAGCTATTTTGATAATGTTAATCAGTTCATCAGTTATTTTGATAATGTTCATCAGTTTAAGTTATTATTGTTATCAATTTTTCTAAAAAACAATGTTCATCAGTTCATCGGTTAATTTTGATAATGTTCATCAATTGAAGCTATTGTTGTTTATCAGTTCAGTAGTGTTCTTAAAAAAATACAATATTTATCAGTTCATCAATTATTTTTGATAATGTTCATCAGTTCATCAATTATTTTTGATAATGTTCATCAGTTCACCATTGTTTTTTTAAAAAAATCAATGTTCATCAGTTCACCATTGTTTTTTAAAAAATTCAATGTTCATCAGTTATTTTGGTAATGTTCATCAGTTCAAGTTATTATTGTTATTAGTTTTTCTAAAAAAACAATGTTCATCAGTTCAACGGTTAATTTTGATAATGTTCATTGATTCATCAGTTATTTTTGATAATGTTCATCAGTTCACCATTGTTTTAAAAAAAATTCAATGTTCATCAGTTCATCGATTCACCATTGTTTTAAAAAATTCAATGTTCATCGATTATTTTGGTAATGTTCATCATTCAAGTTATTATGTTATTAGTTTTTCTAAAAAACAATGTTCATCAGTTCATCGGTTAATTTTGATAATGTTCATCAGTTCATGATTATTTTTGATAATGTTCATCAGTTCACCATTGTTTTTAAAAATTCAATGTTCATCATTATTTTGATAATGTTTATCGTTCGAGTTATTATTGTTATCAGTTTTCTAAAATAATGTTCATCATTCATCGGTTAATTTTGATAATGTTCATGATTATTTTTGATAATGTTCATCAATTTAACAATTATTTTTTATAAAATTAAATATTCGTCAATTTTCTTTTTTAAAAAAAATAAATGTTCATGAGTTTAAAAAAAATTAAACGTTCAACATTTTAGAGCAAAAATTGAATGTCCAGCAATTTATTAAAGACAAATTAAATGTTTATAAGCTAAAATATAGGTGTGGAAATAGCAAAAACAAATCTGGCACAAATAATAGAAGAGACACTTGTCATCATGTAATGACTTTCTAGACTTTTTAATCTTTTCCCCTTTCTATAGGATCGCAACTCATCCTAGGTTTGGTATTATAACTTTGTGAATTGTTTTCCATAGCACACGGCTAAAATATGGTTTTTTATAGCATGAGGTATGTTACTATGTTAGACACAAAGCCTTACCATGTTTAGCCTAAAATACAATTAACTACGACGACTTACTTTTGTATGTTGATGATCAAAATTTTTTTTATCCTTGGTCTAGAAACCAACATCAGCAAGCGAGATATATCTTATGTACAATTGTCAAGACAGCCTAATGGAGTCATGAAACGAGCTGAAGTTGGTGCTTGAAAAGGTAATGCAAGTGACCAAGTGAGCTAGAGCGAGTGGATATGGTATGTCAATTGGTTAAACTTTGACTGATTACTTGATCCACTATGAATACGTAATACTTGTACCTCAATTCTTACAAACTGTGGGAACCTAGCTTGCTAGTTTGAATATATTGAGATGTTTAACACAACAAAACTAGGGATAAATGATATCAGACCTATGTATCAATCATGTTGTTGGTCGCAAACTCGCAACTGATCCTTATTAAATGGGGTTATGCAAAGGAATACATGACTTATTTACTTCTCCTTGGACGAGCAAGACTTATTGACAAGGCCGGAAGCATCCTTGGGCCATTGGCCCATTTGTCTCACTGATGAATTTTAGGACTGTTCATCCGTTCGGTATTTCGGTTATCGAGTTATTTGGTTTATTTTGTTGGGTTAGTTTGGTTAATTTTTTCCGGTAAAATCGAAAACTGAATCAAACTGAATTCAAATTGGATTAAACGGAACTAAAAACCAAATCTTAATTCAGTACAGTATTCAAGTTGACCCGAATAACTCGAAGTACATAATCTATATATATTGTTTCATTTAATTATATAGTTTTTTAGCAAAAAAAAAAGAAAAAAGCTTAAAAAATCTTATATTTATACTTGGAAAGAGTTTTAATGATTTTTTCATGTATATAAATATATAAAAAGTATATATATATTTATATAAATTTCGGTTTTCGGTTTACATTTTGCTAAAACCATATTCAAACGGAAAACTAAATATTTAATTCGGTTCGGTTACAAATTTTGTTTGGTTCGATTTTCGACTCCTGGCGGTATTACCCCAATTTGTGAACACCCATGTTATGACATCTTTTTGTTAAGGATTTTTTCGGAAGACATATATATTTACATAAGGAAACTAGCAAGAAACTAGTAATATATCGACACTGACCCGAAAGTACCAATGAACCTAATTTTACATTTGCATCATCGACTCTAGAACATACAACCAGTTCGACATATACGTAAGAAAGTGAAAATCCAACACACAAAGATAAAAACTCGACCTCCAAAACCTACTAAATGCATTATCATTAAGGAAAATCATCTGGGAAAACACATGGAATGGGCTACAAACCGACTACGACCTTAACACCTGACACGTGGCCTACTGGAATCTCAAACCAACAGATCCGGCCACACCAACCAACCGAGTGGCAACAAAGAAAAATAGAAATAGATGACTAAGAAAAGACCTTGGAGTTTGCGAACATCACCACCTTGAACGCCATGTTGAAAACTACCTTGAACCTTACTCTTCGATCATTGGCGCACAAACAGCTCTTGTTATGCCCTTTACCATGACCCAAACCACAAGCTTAACCACAACCCAAGAACATTTGTCCTCATACCCGAGCAAACTTCAAGTATGATCCGCAATCAACCACGACCGCAAGAGTGTGTAATTCAAATCAAGATTTGATCTAAATCCTCTAAGCCACGTCATGACCAAAAACAAGCATGACCCAAATAAGTTTCTAGCAAAACGTAACATGGCGAATGATACTTCCCAACTTAACAACAACACTACTATTCCACCGAAGTTGAGCCATGATGCTACGAACCCACTATATTGATCGTGACACTATTACCATTCATATCTGAACAGCCACACTACTACCACCACTAGATCTGAACGACGGTACTACTACCCCACCGAGTATGAACCAAGACGGTATTACCCCACCGTAGAGTCACGACACACCACACCCACAAATGTACCCGGTCCAAACCCCCTCACAATGAAATACGACTCACAAAAATAAACCACAAACACACCACTTCATGACCCTATGTTAATCTATCAGATAAAAACTATACCTTAACCCCCACATGTATGCAAAACGACCACAATAACAAAGGTAATGACCGAATGAAAATGTAACACCCCAAAACTAGGTTTTTAGTATTTTATTACAAATATGCCATTGAGTAAGTATGATTATGACTTTTATAGTTTGAAGGGTTTACGTGATTGGTTAGTCAAACCCGATAGTCAAACTAGAAGTGAATATATTATGTATATGGATTTAGAAAGTATTGTGTACCATAATTATAAGGGGAAAATGACTAGAGAGGGCATTATCGCCAAATGGGCAAACTTGTATAACTAACTTATAACTAGTAAAAATCCTAGACTTTTCCAATATGTTCTAGAGTTGTGTAGTGTGTGGTGGTGTGTCGTAACTTATAAGAGAGAGGGAAGAACAAGGACTCGTTAATTATCAATTTGATGCAAGGAGTGTGTTCCAACTTATGTCGGGTGTCCATAGTAATGCTTATTCAAGTAAGTAATCTTATTTCTTGACTTAATTGTGAATTAGAAGTTAGGTTTTATAAGCTAATTAAGGGGTTTTGGGTAAATCATGTTTTGAAGCCATCTTATGAGGTTATAGTGATATTGGGTTAAAGACTTTGATGAGTAATAATTTAATTGATTGATTTAGAAGTTTTAGCATATGAATATCTTGTGATCATATAAAGGTTAGTAATGGGTTGGGTATGTATTGAGTTGTAATAAGAACCTTTTAAATTATATGGTTTGAGATGTGTTAAATATTGTGATAATTATTGACTAGGAATCAAGGATGTTGATGGAACTTATTTGGTAACTTGGCTATGGAGCCAAGGTAAGTAACTATGATTATGACATGTGTTATACTGATATTATCATGTTATCAAATTGTGAATGAAAATGTTAGGACCTAAGAACCTTGTCCTAACGAGTATGAAAATAAGAGAGAATTTGATAGTTAGATTGTGTGGCTAAAGTGGGGGTTTGTCTAACGATTATAGACAATCTAAGGTATGTGATTTGTACTTGTAAGTATGTTATGATTCGTATTGTTATAGTTTAATGTTTGTAGTTATAGAGAATGATAATGCAAGTGTTGAATGGTTATAGTCTTTGGAATATATGGATGTTCATGATTCATATATGATTAATCTACTATATATCTATACTATATATAAAGGAAAAATCAAAAGTGAAAAGTGAAAACTTAAAACTAATTTAAGAAACCAATTTGTTCTTGTACTTAAATGAAAGGCTGAAATCTAATTTAGAAAACTTAAACTAATGTATCTCGTTTTTTAAATATTGAAATTAGCTATTAAAATTTGTTCTTTTACTTAAAATCATTATATGTTACAATAATTTACAGTTACATTTTGATTTTTTACATTGTATAAATAAATGTTATACGAAACACCTAACCAAAATATCACAATTATAATTATGTGTCGCGATAAAATCCTGTTGCTATGCACGGATACTCGTCTAGTTGATGTATGATGTGTGTTATAATCCGGTTACTTACTATGCATAAGCTTATCGTTATAGTTGTTGATTTTTTTTTAGGTAGCAGCATCATATAAGCTTTAGCAAGGCATAGGATTTGGGCATAGTTTAGAAAAGTTTGGATAGGCGTGTAAAGCGTTAGTATAGGTGCCGAGATCCATCATGTTGAACCCCCAAATTGATGTTTAAGTGTCTTTAAATGGTTTGTAAGGTTATTGTCAAGTGTCAAGGTCATTTGTTATAGTCATGTGTGTTGTTTGATAAGTGGTATTTCAAAGTGGGTCGAAACAGGTGTTTGGCAAATCAGTAAAAATGCTTCCATGAGCCATTAAGACCACAAATATTTGTGAAAATGAAGTTATTTATTGTTTTAATGAATTCTTGAACTTTTGATGTTATGTCGTGTTATAGAAGTCGTTTTTGGAAAAGTGGGTCGAAAGTGCAAGTGTAGAAAAATAGCTCAAAGAGTTCTTCCTTGAGCATATCTATGCTCAACCAGAAATTTGAGTTCAAAAGGTTCTTCCCCTGAGCATAGATCTTGACCAAAAAGTTCATTTCAAAGAGTTCTTCCCTGAGCATAGATTTTAAGATCTATGCTCGACGAATTTTGACGTTTACAGATTTTTATCGTTTTGTTTATTTTGTATAAAATCAACTGTGGTGGTTAGAGGTCATGTCACCTCTTTTTTAAAGGTAATTGAGTCTAGTTTCATCTAAAAATATTTTTAAGGGTTGGTTTGTAACAAAAGTTTATCACTTTATTGAATTAGTAACAACAGGTCCGTTATAGTCACGTCGTTTGCGCGATTTTTGGGTCAAATATAAAAAGGGGCGTTTAAAAAAAAAAGGAAAAGAAAAAAACCTATCGTAACGAAGTTGGAAGAGAGTATATACCCTATGAGATCGAATGACGGGATGTCAGAAGGCCCGTCGACCAAAGCTAACAACCGCCATTCGAAGTTTATGATTGAGAGAGAGAATGCTCACGGGTCGTTTTAATTATTTTTATTTATGGGGCAATTGCATATCTATCCATTAAAACTTGCATATTTGCATATATACCCAAAACATGCTTAAAATACATTGTACATCGTGCAATAAAAACTTGTATTATGGGGAAATATGCAAGTTTATAAGTTTTAGTGGGTATATATGCAATTCCCCCTATATTTATTTATGATTATCACATTGTATTTCACATGCAACATTATCAATAATTTTAACTTCACTTTAACGTCTAGTTGATGTAATTGAGTCGAGCTGACCTGCAAGTTACTTGAAATCGACTTAAAAAATGTCAAAATCAATATAATGTGGGTCAAGTCGAGCATCAAATATTAAAATAAACTTTGTCTAGGAGATCGAGTACCAACATACAATTGAGCTATGTCTTTTTCAATTTTTTCCATTCCTTTATGCATAAGCCCCCATTTGTCATATTATTTAATCGATTCAAATTGACTTAAATCGAATCGAGTAAAAAACAGAATTACTGAGTTGCTTAACACAGCCGCCACATTAGTTAATACTCTTGTTAGAACTTCAATACTGATAATTAGATCAAGTCAAATCGACGAATCATCATTTACTAATCGAAACAACTTAGCTCGACCCGATTAAGCTTAACTTGACTCATATAGAAGCTAATCACCATAACTCCATAAGCTAATGACCGTACAACTTCCAATGCACAAGGTACAACCCAAACACACCACACCAATACAAAACCCCCCAAAATCCCCAAATCATCCCTCATTTCCCCCACCCAAAATGACAATTGCCGGTATCCACCGTCTCATCCGCAACCCTAACCTCACGCTCTTCTCACGCGCCATCATCACCCGCTCCACCACCACAACCACCACACCGTCCGCCAAAGTCTCCGATCGAATCGTCAAACTCATCACCTACGATCCGGACGGCAAAAGACGCGAAATAGTCGGCTTAACAGGCCACACGCTACTAAAAGCCTTAACCAATCACAACTTAATAGATCCAGCTTCACATAGGTTAGAAGATATAGACGCTTGTTCAGCTGAATGTGAGGTTAACATTGCTGGGGAGTGGTTTGATAAGCTCCCTGAGCCTTCTTATGATGAGAAATATGTTTTGAAAAGGAACGCGAGGAATCGGGTTTTGAATAAGCATTCTAGGTTGGGGTGTCAGGTTGTTTTGACTCAGGAGATGCAAGGAATGGTTGTTGCGGTCCCTGAGCCGAAAGCGTGGGATACGCCGTAAGAAAGGACTGTTGGTACGGTGTTGTGATGCGATTTATAATAAGTTTGATCTGTTATGAACTTTTATGATCATGAAAAAACTATGACTTTTTTTTTTGAATGTTGAGCATTGTTGTTGTGTTTTGGATGTTGTTGAATAATTTGATATTGATTCGATGGTTATTGAAATGCTTATGACTATGGTTATGGTTACGAAATATGGCAATGTTGTAGTAATCGTCTAACTAGAAATGCTATTTCGTGTTGGTGTTTGCATGTCAATTAGTTATGCGGATTTGTGGAAGTTTTTGGGCGCCATGATTATGTAGACGTGTTACTGTTTGTTATGTATACGGTTCTGATGTTATATAGCTGATGCGGAGTTTTTGGGCGCCTTTCGCCTTGAGGTATAGGCATGTTTTTGATTCAGATGATATTGGACTTGAATTTGGATCTTGTGTAATTATGATTCTGGCGATTGTCATTTTTAGGGTGGTTTGATTTGGGGAAAATAATGGGATGATTTGGATTTTGACATAGTATGTTGTGGATTACTTGTTGCTAATTCCTAGTTGAGTAATGACTTAAACCTGTTTATTTGGTTAGTTAGACGCATGTAGTCGAGGAAGAACATATGATAATTGAGTATGATAATGTGGTAGTATATTCTCCTCGCTTGTGAGTTGTGAATGACTTTGCGGATGAAGGACGTTCCTTAGTACGATCACAATTGTTTGATTTTGTTAGTAACTTAGTATGATTACAGGTCAATATGTTGTGTCTAGTATTTGCTAGGGGATTGATAGTTAAACTTGTTTATTTTGTTGCCTGAATGTGTGTGCATATGGCTTGATGCATGTAGTCAAGAATGGTTATATGTTGATTGACATAGAAGGTTAGTTAGTATGAGGTCTTTGTTAGTTTTACAAGCTTCTGATTTTATAAAGGTGTTTTAAAGCTCTTAACTATTAATTCATTAAGGTTTTCTCCTTGAGGACTAGGCACTGTTTTGTGAAAATGATATTAGGCTAGGGTATAGGCTTTCGGCCTTCATTGGGAGTAGTTGAGCGTGTTTTGTACTTTGTTTAGGCGTGACGTGGATTGTATTTCCTAGGTGATTGATAAGTACAATGTGCTTGTTTGATCACTTAGATGTGGATGTAGCTGAGGATGAAAGAATTACGCACGCTAAATTGAATAGTGGCTCTACTTTGGGTTGTTACTATTACATGTTTTATTGTGGTTTAGTGTAAGTTTTTAAGTTTGTGGGAGTTGACTCCTGTTGTTATCTTTGGATGTTTATGAATCATTTGACTTTGATTTAGTTTGTTTTGCATTTCATTTGTTAGGTTAGTATTAAGTAATGACCTGAACTTATTTATTTAGTTACTTGAATGTGTATGATATGGCTTGTTGTGTTTAGTCAAGGATGAAGGTATGTTTACTATGGAGGATGACAATGTTGTTGTATTTGTCCTTACCAGTGAATTATTTTGAGTGAAGGAATTGCTTCATACAAAATTAAGTTAACAGTTCTTGAATTATTTTGGTGGAACGTTTATATTTGCGTGTTACTATTCTTGGTATATTCTTTCCTGAGTTATATAGGTCTTTTTAGTCTACAAGATAGGAGTTCATCTTCCCCTTACGAGTAGGCACCTTTTTGTTAAAAAGGTTATTAGACCTGAATTTAGACCTTGAGCTTTGCTGGGAGTAGTTAAGTGCATTTTACTGATTTCCAGTTTACTAGCATGATTTTGCTTCTTCATCCTAATTTAGTCGGAGGATCTTGGGTTTTGATACGCTGGGGATTAGAAGCAGCTCAAAACCACCACCAGTCCACCACTAAATAGTAATAGTTGCTCGTGATTGTTAGCTGTATGCATTTGCAGACTTGTGATCATTATTTTCCTTTTAAACCTTTTAGTTAATTCCTTAGTTTCTCTTAAGATTCTTTAGGACGTCCTTAATGTATTTTGTTTGGAGCATCAAAACCTAGCATTTGTAGGCAGGAAATGTTTGTTATCTTGGAATGAATTTCGTTCTCCTTGAGGGTAGGTCAAATAATAAAAGAACAAGTGTGCTTTGAAGTCCTTAGTTTACCACCTAGTCTTTGCATCTGAAATGTGGAGGCGGGCTTTTGTTTTGCTGCACCTATCATAAAGCTTTGGGTATCACATTTCCATGGTTTTTGGTACTTCAATATGATATGATAGTGCTGAATGAATTGACATATTTAAGATTGTAGTCTAGGATATCTTTGTAGGTAGGTTTATATAAGTTTTGGACTACACTTTCACAGTTCCCCTCAAGGAATGGAAGCTTTTTGTTGAATAGAGATTTCCACCAGGAAAGAAACTTGTCAAACGTGATTTAAGTTTCATGAACCAGATGTTGTTTCAATAAATATTGATACCTTCATCTCTTTTTGGATTTTAGAGAGATATATAGGATGCTTATGTTTGTACGATTGTCAAGGCAACTGCAGTTAGGAATGTACATTTTTTTTTATGATCCATACATTTCTAGTAACTATTAGGCAAAGACTCGTGGTTGCTTGATATATTTTTTTTTATAAGAACATGCATAATCTGAGAGTATAGATTAGAGAACCGCAAGTAAACCAAAGCATATATACAAGTTTAAGCAAGAACTCAAGTGAAAAATAACATGATTAACAAGATATATCGGTAAGAGTCGGTTTTCTTATGCACGAGGTTAAATTTAAACCCCAAAACAACAAAAACCTAATATTCGTGAAGTGAGGGGTCCTGATAAGAGGGGAGGTCAGATAGGCATGCACTGATTTTTACTTGATCGATTTACGAGTTGACTCAACTGGGTTCAAGTTAGTCAATAACACTTGTATTCGAGTCAACCCATTTTTTGTTTGACCGCTCAGATATTACCCATGATTTTTTTTGCCAATGGTGGAACATACTGTATAGTAGAACTTGCTCTGGCTGTAGCAGTACATACACTATAAGTTTTGGTTTAGTCCATATTTTTAGAATTCATACAAGCCAAATAAGACAGAAAACGGGGTGATTAGTACCATGATTTGGAAATTATCAAACTCGGACTGACTTTGACTAGCGAGTTATTGATCGATTGAGTCAAATCAAGCATGTGTGCATTCGTTCTCTACTCTTACCAGAGGTCCATCACTTCACATATATGATGATTTAGGATTTTGGTTTATCGGGTTTGTAACTTAAATCTCAACTTTACGCATGAGAGGATTTATCCTTCATTGATGCATCTTCTTTATCATGCTGAGTTCCAATTGAGTTTCTGCTGTAATTTGTATCTCTGCTTTGGGTTTCTTGTGGAGTTCTAAATTCTAATGGGGTGCACTCGATACCCTGTGTTCTAATGGTTGACAATGAAAAAATTAGCCTTAGTCTTCATCTGCTGATCACTAATCTATGGATTATTTATTGTATTGCTCATTCTCTAGGTCCAAGTTTTCCATTGCCCTATGTCCAAGCGTAACACTATATTCAAGTTTTCATTTCGAAGGGATTAGCTTATCATCTAGTATTATTATCTTACCATGAAAGAACTTTGTCGAACATCATGTAGGACCGTAGGTTACATTGTATGCTGTCAACCTGATCCCCTTAGCTATTCACAAAATAAAATTAATGATTCCTCCTTAAGTAGTAGTGTGAAATAAGAATGCTCTTCTTTCTTAGTCGAATTATATCAGTGTATCTCCCAGTTGCTGATACAGTCTGTCATTACCCAAATTTAGATTCTGTTTAGACATCCATCATCCATGGGCGTTGCCTCTTCTATAGTTGTTATAATGCTTGAGGTGAAAATTCTTCACAAAGTGCTAAGTCTGTGTGAACACAGTATTTTCTCTATACAAACCTTTTCTGGCCCAACAAATGAAAATTTTGAATTTAGGGCTGCATTGTCATCAAGTTATAGAGCTCTGCTTGCCAATCAATTGGCTTTGGCACACACGTTTTCCCCTATGTTACCTTTTGTCCTAGTTATTTTCATTCATTTGGGGCTTCAATATTGGGTTTTGGACCGGATATCCCAGCTAGGGTTTTAGGCTGCTAATTGTTCGAGCCATATGAACCCATCTGGTAATAGGGTGATTTATTATATGGCCGACATGATTGATTTGGCTAACTCTACATTATATGTGGACAAATTTCCAATGTGAGATGACAGTAGTTTTAGACTGCTATAACTTCTGGATCTCTTGAGTAATATTCTATAATCTCTATTAGGTCATCTCTTAAGTAGTTTTAGACTGCTTATATGATTTCCTAGCCACGTTTAGTTATGATTTTCTCTTCATCTTTATTTTATAAATCTCTACAGAAATCTATGATACCTGACCCGTTTTCATTAAACCCTAAACGGAAAAAAGCACCTACATTAATGTTGTTAAAACTGATGAAAGTCAGATGAAGTAAGATAAAAATGTGTCAGTATTGATAAACCTTTTCAACGTGAAGGCCTATTTCATGCGACAAATGTGTGCTATTTTTATGAGCTAGTTGGGTCATATGCGCACAACAACAGTTTTTTTCTGTCTAATGTGGCAAATGTGTGTTATTTCTGATGAAATAGCTGGGTTATATGCCAACAGAAATTTATTTTCGTCCAGGTTTATTTTAGCTCAAGTACATTTTTACAAATGAAAACATCTTCTAATTTCCAATGCATAATGAGAATGAAGTATAACTGCGCATTTTGAGATGCGTCGACTTGAATTAGATGCATTTTTATTTATTTAGATGCAGTCAAATAGTTTCGAAAGTGATTTTAAAGTAAAAACGATGCACATTAATACTAGCGACACATTTGACGCGCACATATGACAAAAAATACATACATCGCCTAACTTGATGAAATGCATCTAATTTGTGTATAAACATATAATTTTGAGCTAGAAAATATATTAGGATGCATCAAAATGACTAGGGATAAGTTTAATTCAAGTCGATACATCTCTAATGTATAGTTATAGTTATTTCTCATTATTCTCATTTTAAGATTTGTTCTCGTTTGAACCGAACTCACCAAATGTAATAAGCCCCTAATAAAAGTATGAAGATTACGATTTTAAACTATAATGGCAGATATTGTTCTTAAGTATATGGAAGAAATAGTTTAAGCTATTTTATCTTTGAAGGGTTGTCTTTGTTTGCTTAAATAAACACCATCAACTTATACGAAGGAAGTAATCTACTATTTTCATGGGTGTCCACTAATATCCTCATACATTCCTCCCACTCCTTATTTCCCTCCTTACCTCAAATTTTCTCTATAAACTCTTCCCACCATCTTCCCAAATCAATGTGACTCGAATCTTAACTGACTCATTATCGTTTCTTCGTATCCTCTTCGTTAGCCCCTCTCCTTACCTGCCCGTTTCACTACCCCTCTTCCATGGATCTCTCCGAGATCCATCACTTTTTTCAAATGTTTGATCATGATGGTGATGGTAACATCACCATACAAGAGCTATCAAAGTCTCTTGAAAGCCTTGGTATGGTTATACCCGAGAAAGATCTTGAAAACATGATCAAACATATTGACACAAATGGTGATGGTTCCGTGAACATGGAGGAGTTTAAAGGGTTGTATGAAACAATAATGGAGGAGAAGGACGAAGAAGAGGATATTAAAGAAGCATTTAATGTTTTTGACAAAAACGGAGATGGGTTCATCTCGGTTGAGGAGCTTATGTCCGTTTTAACTTCACTTGGATTTAGACAAGGTCGAACCATCGAGGATTGCCAACTTATGGTCAAGAAAGTGGATGAGGATGGCGATGGGATGGTTAACTATAAAGAGTTCAGGCAAATGATGAAAGGTGGTGGCTTTGCATCAATGTAAACCACTTGATACATTGTTATTGAACTCTTTTTTTGTTTACATTCTTTGATTGATCTATCATGTATCTTTTTTGAGATTTCAAATCTAATCTAAGAATATAAATAATTTTTCATTGTGTTCGTATAATAGCATATGGCATATGCACAATATTACGTTACATCAATCATGAACATCAACTGAACTGTAAACAATAGAGGGCTTGCTAGAATCATATTGATCGGTATGGTTTAACTACAGATTTAAATGCCAAAAACGAAATAAGCAAACCTCCATTACAATAGAATTGAACTACTACAAAACATAGGGTTTTTAATCACAAATCGGTAGACGCCCACATTTTTTTTTTTTTTTTTTGAAAGGTGAATTTCTTATTAAGTGTTTCGTGTCGCGGTTCGACAGCGGGAGGTCTAGACTACGTTGTCTAAACCGGGCCAGCTAGAAGCTCCCCGAAGCGGAAAGCCATTTCAATACCCGATGGGGAAAAACCCCTACTACCGCGTCGAAGGCACGTCAAAATAGGGGTAAACCCTTGCCTTTTAGAGATTCGAGCGCAGGGTTACCAGTCCCAAACCCCTTCATTAACGGACTACCTTGAAGGAAAATCCATCATTCAAACACCTTGCAGGATTTGAACTCAAGACCTCCCTCCCCCAAAAGCCTCTAAGGACTCCAAGGTAGAAGCCCACATAAGCTTTTAAACTTTAATTGTCATGGTTTAATCCTTACACTTATTAGCATTAAATCATTTTGAACAAAAAACCGACCAAAGTTGTTCTTTTATCATTATCGTTGTTGTTGTTGTTGTCCATGTTCGTCTTGTTGAAAATGTTAGCAAATTACATAGATGGTCTCAATGGTTGATCAAAGTAACAAAATTAGCCATGCATCGATACTGATCTTTTATAGAATAAAAGAAAACAGGTATTCTAGATGAATTTTGCATAACATATTTCTAATAAAACCAAACTAGACAAGTAAGAGAACTGGATTTTGCCACTTAGCGAAATTAAGCCTCCGGATTAACTAATAAAAGAATTTCAAAAAAAACCCTACCGTGTAGGGGTTTACAAGAGAAATTAGAAATAGTTTCGAGAAGGGGCAGTATACGCGATTTTCAACATATCACAACGATATTTGCAGGTCTATCACCAAAGCCAACCCTTTCTCAAGTCACTTCAGGGTCCGTCAGCCTTCAATTGTCTTTGTATTTTTAATAAAGCAAATGAGAAGTGATGAACACTGCAAGCATCTATAAATAACAATGGAGGCCAAAAATTCAGTAAACAAAGCCAACAATACTTTTAACCTTCTTCATTTAAAAGCGAAAGTTTACACAAAAACATGTTAAAATGAAAAACCTATGACGGGCTCCGGCAGCTGCTAATCGTGAACAAAGAGTTGCAGTAGGCCATGAAGACTTTTGTTTAGTAGGCTTGAATAGATACAACAGGAGAAGGGCGAATCGAGCTCATCAGTCACCACCCATACTTGGCATGTGTTTCTGCTTTTGTGAGAAAGCCCTTGGAGCGCCTTTCTGCGACTTCCATTTCTTTCGACCTCATATCAAAGTATAAAGATCCGATCTGATGTTTCCTCTTGTGCAGCTTCGTTGGCTTCCCCTTGGTTGAAGAAGTAGGCTGCAATTAAAGTAAATAAATAAATAAATTCACTTAGAAACCCATGAAGTGGTTAAAGAACAATTATGCTGAAGAGTTTGCTAAATACATCCTGAAAAAATGGTTCTTAATATGATACCAAAAATTTAAAGGTGATCACTTTTTTGTGCTTGAATGGAGTATGATGAATACTCTAAATTAGCTTTTAAATGAGTGAAACATCGCCTAATATTCATACAAGCTTAATATGGGCCAAATCAATAGACATGGAATCAAATAATCGAGCTCAAATTCAACATTCCTCAAACAGTTGGGCCTAATCTTAGAACATTAAACCCTAACGTTGCAGGGCAAAAAGCAGCAATTTAGCTCATCTGATACGTAATAGCAGCTTGTGATTGCCTTCTCCCACTAGCAGCTAGCCATTAGCTTATTTCCTAAAATGGCAAATAGGGGCAGATCGCCCTCGTTGGCATTAGGTCAAAATAGGTCTGAGTTTGAAATGGGTCATTTTAGTGCAGATCAGAAGTCAAGTTTGGTTGACCCACAAACACTATTTTGTCCATTTTCACAAACACAACATTAGACTTTCAGCACCCTTCACGGTTGCACCAATTTCTACTTTAGTTAAAATTATTCTTATTTGATGAGTTTGAGATAAGATACAACCCAAACTGACCCTTTGAAATTAAATGGGTCGGAAAAGCTCTAATTGGCTTTGATCCATATATAGATCAGATCAGCTATTCTCTGATATCATAACCACTTCTATGTCATTCTACAAATGCAAAACCTATATACCCTGTAATTTTCTTTTAAACAGTGGAATTATCCATAGCTATACATGATTCAATTATTCATGCTCTTCAAATTTAAACATTAATAATGAATACTAACCGATGACCACTCCAACCCATCAATAATCACTCAGAGCATCATGCCTCCAATCTATAGATGTTCAGGTTTAGCATTCCACATTCATTCCAATGGTCCAACCTTCCATACATCTCTATCGGTTAAAGCAGATTGGATCATGAAGTCTCGTAAAGGTGGACTTTTTCCTAAGATGTTTCCTGTGCTGTATTTGCAGAATCATTTCTACACAATACTGCACAATCTTACTTCGCTAATAACTATGACATGGGTCTTAGTTCGTTATCATAATCCTTCATCTAAAAACCATGATTTGAGCAATTAGCATATCCCGTCCATAGGTTAACTTATCTCAACAACTCCACAACTAAACTGCCTACATCACTTAATCATGTAAGAAAATGAAAAAAAAAATAAAAAAATAAATGCATCTATGGATAGTACTAATTCACCTACTCACGCATATTCAAATTAGCAATAACACCAGATTATCGGCATTCAAACGATGTCAGCAACTCGTGCTATGGATTATCACTACTAGCAACCCTGCCCACCACCACCACTACCAACCACCGCCACAAACCACCAACCCCACCCACCACCACCAACCACCACCGCAAACCACCACCAACCACCGACGGTGGTGGTCGGTGGGTATGATGGTGATGTCGGTAGTGGGTTAGGTTGATAATGACGACGGTGTTGGTTAGGGGGTGACAGTGGTGGCGACGACAGTGTTAGGTGGCGATGGTGGGTGGCGTTTGGGTTAAACAATGATGGTTGAGATTGGTGGTGGTGGTGGTGGCGGTGGGTGGTGATGGTATTGGTGGTATCGAAGGTGGTTGGTGCCGGTGGTGGTGGGTGGGGTTGGTGGTTATTACGACTATGGTGGGTGGGTTTTATCGTGGAGGCAGTGGTTGGTAGCAGAGCCGACCCAAGGGCTGGGCGACCGCCCAGGGCATCAAACAAACCGGGGGCATCAAGTTCGAGTTCGAGGTCTTCGAGTCTGTAAGTGTAAAGAGTTTGGATATTTTTAGCGTGTCACTTTCATAGTTTTTCTTGTTTTATTGCTAACATGTTATTGTACCGATTCTTGTTCAAGGCTAGAGAGAGAGAGAGTTAAACTTTGAGTGTATTTTGAGATTTGACAATCTCTCTTTATATGTTGAGCGTCGTCTTCGAATAGCAGATCATCTATCCATCACTATTATCATTATCATCATCAAAAGTCCGGTTCATAAAGAATCAATATTCTTTTCAATCACCAATAAACAAATCACCATTCATTTCTAGTTTAAAACATACCGACACTTATCATGACAAACTTCAAAAATCCCAAAATAGAATCAAACAAAGCCTTCATGATCATCCAATCATTTGAATATTATAATCAAACAAATTGATTATAAAATGCATGAAGAAATATTCCCAGCGATTATCATATCGTTCAACTATTTTGATTATTATTATGCAGGTATCATCATCATTCCGCGTTTCGAATTTACGGTATCGAGCTAGATAAGCAAAGTAAAGAGCAAGAAGAAAGATCTAGAAGCAAGATAAATGAGCAAGACAAGAGCTTGTATCAAGTCAAAAGAATCACAAAAATAGAAGAAAGATCGTTGACAAAAATCAAGAAGTTAAAAGCAATTATCAGCATTCATCAAGAAGAATTAAATTGCTAGGAAGCAGGTATAATTTAAAAGCTTTAATAAATTCAAAGTAGTATTTATATTGATAATAAAAATATGTCAAATTCACCAATAAGTAGTAAAGAAGAAATTTATATTATTCACGAAAATGAAAATGAATCAGGATTTATGTTAGATACTATTATTAATAGAACAACTATTAGAAGATATAATTTTATACTATCAGAAAAACATAATTTGATTATCAAAGGTCACTTAGAGAATTATTTTCACGAAAAAATATTATATATTTTGGAAAAATCATTGGAGAAGAACCGGTTCCTAACAACAAATAAACAATCGAATAAAGCAAATGAATGAAAAAGATAGAATTAAAATAGCATATATTCATATATCAAACAAATAATATTAAAAAGTACATTTATGGATTGTAATACACCTATTGAATTAGAATTAAGAGATGGTAGAATAATCAATAAAGAAAGTACTTTGCTAGAGGTAAAGGAAACTTAGGTAAAATAAAATTTGATGTAAACGTACAAATGGGATTAAGTCTAAAAGATAAAGATATAAATAAAAGTATTACTATTAGATATGAATTATTAAGAAGAGCATTCATGTATAAAGGAAATCACCCTTTTACAGTAACATATCAAATAAACTATGCACTTACTAACTCACATCATAATATCACTTTTAAAACAAATGATAGAATTCATATTGATAAACTTTTTGAACCATTACTTAGTCTTGAAACACCAAACATGTTTTCAAAAAACAAGTATATTGAGAGAAGTAGAAAATCGACATCTAATATATCATCGGTGTGGATACCACAAATTGAGAAACCAATTGGAGAATCTTCCAGTAATCAAGAAGATATAAAAGAAATAAAACAAATGTTAAGATCACTAAGTTTAAGAATATGAGTGATACTAAAATTCAAACAAAAATAGAGAAAAAAAAAACAAAATATTAGACATTTAAAATGTTTACAAAATCAAGAGAAAATATATTAACGAAATAAAAAACATAAGAAAAAGAATAGAAAAAGCGAAAAAACACATTCTAATGGTTTTTTTATTGATATACATATATTTAAAATTAATGATAAACACGTTAGAAGGAAACAAAGAAGTAATAAAAGAAGTAAAGTCTGAACTAATAATTTGTTAGAAAATGAATCATATTTTAGAAAATTCCTCATATCAAAAAATAGATATCGAAGATGATAAAAATATTACATCTTTCGAACCATTTATACCATATAATCAAACATTATTTAAAATACCTCATAACTTACCAAAAGGAACGTCATATAGTATTAATATAGTAAATAAAGATGAAAAGAATCAAACTATTGGGGAAAAAATAGATACATTAATTTCAACACTTAATAATATAATTGAAATATTAAGTTTTTTAATACTTAGACAATTACAAGAATTATCTAAAACAACACAAGAAGAGTTAAAAGACATAAAAGTATTATTGAACAAAAAGACAGAAGAGTTTGAAAGTTTAGAACAAGGCCAAATAAATATAGTTGAACAATTAACAAGTATAATTGATAATAAAGAACAAGACAAGGATATCACTATTACTAAAATAAGAGAAACATTATTAAAAAAGCCAACCCTTAAAATCGATCCACCTGAATAACATAATGGAAAATCTTGAAGAATCAATTGAAACTCTCACTAAATTAATGTCATCATTAAACATACCGTCTGAAACAAGCGAAGAAGATGCAGACATAGTACAAGATTATAGTTCGGATGAAAATCCATATAGATACTCAGGAGAAAGTTCTTATACAAATTATAACTTTGCACAAAAATGGAAAAAATCATATATATACGAAGATTTTCAAAGACAATTTGATTATAAACTCCCAACACCTACAGAAAGATATTTATACCAACAAGGGATGATTAGAAACAAGAAAGGAAAATGGGAACGAATGCCTAATCAATATATACCAAAAATACCAATAACTAGAATGAGTGATGAAGTTCTAAATATCGATTGTGAAACAGAAATAGATGATAAAATTCAAGATTGGAATAATAGATTAAGCGCTCAAATACAACTAACTGAAGAATTACGAGCATTACAATCAAGAGATTTACTCAATTTTATAATACACAAAACATCAGAAAATGTTTATAGATTTTTAGAATCTATAGATGAACTAGAATTATCAAGAATAGCAACAACTGATGCCAAGGTAACCTTTAAAAACATTGTAGCATGTATAGTACAAGAATTTACAGGAAGAATTCTAGGAAAAGAAGCATCAACTGAAGCCTTTAGGGAACATGCATATTGGAGATTAGTTAATCTTAAGATATGTAACATGTGTTATCTAGATTCTTTCATATGTGAATTTTCAGATCAATATTATAAATTAGATATCACAAGAAAAAAATCAGCCTTAGAAATGTTTTTTAATAAACTTCCCGAATCTATAGCAACAGAATTAAACGATTCATATGCAGCAATATTACAAGATAATACTAGAATAATAGAAGATACTTTAGGAGCCCGAATTACTACAGTAAAAGCATGGGTTAGGAAGAAATGTTTACAAGAAATAGCTAAAAAAGAAGCACATGTTGAACTTTGTTGTGAAAGACAAACCGACAAAATAGGCAACTATGGATGCTCACAAAAAACATATAAGAATAGAAGAAAGATATGAAAAAGATAAACATATAATCCAAAGTATAAAAGTTTTATAAAAGAAATTCAAAAAAAAATTATTTTAGAAATCGAAAGCAACATCGTCAAAAATACAAAAAGCAAGATAATTTCAAATATTGTCGGTTAAAAGAAATATTGCGGATGTTGGTTATGTCATGAAGAAGGTCATTATGCAAATAAATGCCCTAAAAAGGGAGAAAAGAAAGGAACATAAGTAATTAAAGTAGCATATAATTTAGGATATGAACCCCTTGAAGATTCAGATATCGATTCAGATATTGAAATATATGCATATACATATACTAGTGATTATTCGGTGATACGTCTTACGATTAAAACAAGCACTATCAATTTATGGATAATAATTTACAAGGATTTTTGAAAAATTTAGCAAAAGAGAGAAAAGTTTTACAAAGAAAATTTACGAAAAAATTAGTTGGGAATGGACAACATCGACACCCAACTTGTACAACGTATTAAAACTAATGTACAATGTTTCTTGGGTTATATAACCGGAAACAAAAGATTTTTGATTATTGAAGCAGATGCATCCGATAGCACTTGAAGGATGTATGAAGGCCATTCAAAATGGTAGAGAATTACTAGGATTAGATATTGACGGAATTCCAATCCCTCAATCTAATCTATCGGCATTATATTAATGGAAGTAAAATTCCTCGATCAAAGTAGCATTATCGGCATGATGTATTGATGGAAAGTAATTTCCTCAATCTGATCAAGTATTATTAAACTCAGTATTAACATTAGAACTAGCTTTTTTAAGCAATGAGCGGACATTTGTTTTAAAAAGCGAAAAATCTGAAGAAAAATTATGTAAATATATCTCGTAACATTCTCGGAGACGGCAGTACATCACTCATGAAAAGAAACACTAGCATGTTTAAAGATACTAAAAAATGGGAAGATCGATCTATTGCAAACAAGATTTGACTTCGAACGATTCAAAATATGTAACTTGGTTTTGGAGATACAAATTACGGGAAGATTATTGTAGATTCGACTAATCCGTTGGCTTGCAACTACACCAATTCCACCCATACATCAAATATATCAAAGCGAAAACAACACCTGCGGATACCCTCGAGAATGGAAGGAATAGTGAAGCAAGCTCATCAACTTGAGAAAATAGAAGAGCATTTCCATAGAAAGCAATTAGCCATTGTTAGGAAGGAGGAATAAGAACTATTCCACCGCATTACAATATTTAACCCGAAACACAAATTGAGAATCAAATTCGAATCAATTAGAACACCAACACCATCAAGACCTACAACATCCACTCCATCCAAAAGAACCATGCCATCAAACTCTACCCAAAAAACCCAAGCATCATGTTCACCTTCACCATCAAGAGATGAATATACAAAATGGTAGAATCGTTGAAGAAATTGTACATCATTCAAGCGTTGGAAAACAAAATGGTGCGTCATTTTTGATGGACGAACAGAGAATATATTACGATTGGCTCGCCAGACCTCATATAATCGGAAAAAGTGTTACTCACAAGAGTTACACATCAAAGGAAATAGCACAGCAAGCACTCAAGGAATCATACAAAGCTGTCACAATGAGAAGAAGTCAGCGATCAAAGCGATTCATGTTTCTCAACCAGGAATAGACATCTAGAATGAAACCAATAGACTTGATAAGAAGCATTCCAACTACTGAAAAGAAAAGAAGCCATGAAGAAGCCATCCGTTGAGAAGTTCCAAAGACTTTGGGATAGCATTATTCACTACAACAAAGTACAAGCCACCAAGTGCATCTATCCAAAAGATCGAAGAATTGGACGAAGGTAGTATTCTTACGGGAGTAGCACCAATGGATATTCATGAATATTTCGTTCATGGACTATTGGACACAATATACAGAACGGAGAAAGTGTTAGAGAATTTCAAGAATTCCCTATACGGATCTGAACATCATCAGAACATACAATGATATTTTTACAGAAAGAAGCGACCATTGTATTTCACATCCATTCAAGTTACCCAATCTTGACCAAAGATCACCGGTTGTTAGTACCATCGATTCGATAGCGGAACTAGAAGTCGGCTCGGCAAGTACGAATCAAGGGCGAGATACCACCAACACTCCATCCATCGGACATTTTGTGGAAGCACTTCATGAGTCTTTTTGCATCATCAAAACTTCGGGCAGGGGCGAAGGCAGTGGGAAATTAAAATTAACTATTTTGAAAACAATATCTTGATCTATTCAAACTTTTTAGGAAAACTTAGTGAAGAAGATCAGGAAAATTTAGCAAAATTTGAAGAACCATTTGAACATTTTTACGGATCACTTTCGGCATACGAGAAGATTTCAAAATTGCATTATGTCGAATTATCAAATTTACAAAGGCGTTTGTGAATTACACACGAAACACAAATGCGAGGAATGAAGACAAAATTCAAGAATTATCGACGGCCTTAAGAAGACACAAGAAGAAGACAAAGATGAAGAATCATTGAACGGCGTGATAGTCGCCACTACTACTTTTACTTTTCACTTTTTTCTTTAGTGTGGTGTGATGTGGTTTGTTTTCTAGTAATAATGTAAAGTAATAATGTAAGGCATGTCGGCCACCTATCTGTATCAATAATGTAAATTTAGGTAAGAAATGACGTAGGTTGTAGCTACTACACCCACCATCTCTATAAATAGAGGTCTTGCCTCATGGAATAAAGTGTGCGAGTTTTAAGAGTTAAACTTCGAGTTTAATTTGAGATTTGAAAATCTCTCTTATATGTTGAAGCATTGTCTTCTGAATAGCAGATCCCATCTGTTGAAGCATAAACCTGTATCAATAATGTAAATATAGGTAAGCAATGACGTATGATGTAGCTACTACACCTACTATCTCTTGTATACATAGAGATAGAGAGAGAGAGAGAGAGAGAGAGAGAGAGAGAGAGAGAGAGAGAGAGAGAGAGAGGGAGGGAGGGAGGGATGGGGAGATGGGGAGAGGGAGGAGGGGGAGAGAGAAGGGGAGGGAGGGAGGGAGGGATAGAGATCCTCTCATGTTCACTTGAACATGAGAGGTAATGTTATGCTTAATATAATAGTACATTGTCATTATTGAAAAATATTTAAGGGGTGTTTGGTTGTTAAAAGGAATCACTATCGTAATGAGAATGGGAATGGGTTTTGATACCCACCATGCTTAGTGGGTTTAGAAAATACCTATATTTGTGGGTTTGATACCCACTTTTTAATAATAAACATACTAACCAAACATTATTTATTGGGAATGACAATCATTTTTATATTTCAAACCCTTAAACCAAACGCACCCATTTTAGTTTAGTTCGAATGTACTATCATATTAAGCATAACATTACCTCTCATGTTCAAGTAAACAGAGAATCGATCGAGAGAGAGACCACATGTAAAAAAGTCAGTAAAATTGTTTGACCTTTTATATTGCTTTAGATTGAAGATTATTTTCACAACTTTTTGATAAATTAATAAGGTTTTCAAATTGATAATTGTAATTTTTTTCTATCAATGATCATATTACTAGAAACATACATACAATCATATGCGTATTTTTATTATGTTCCTATATGATTACTCTTACCTATTTATTATAGGGCAAATTGCATAAAAAGGTACTTTATTTTAGGTCGATTTAAATTTAAGGTACTCGATAATTTTTTTCTCAATTTAAGTTATCGAAATTAATTTTACGTGCAATGTTAGGTTTTTTGACTTTTCGAAATAGATTATCGGTCATAATTTTAGCCGAAATGACTTTTAAATACTCAATAATAATGATACTTCACATTAATTAATCATTTCAGCGAACACAATGATGGGAAACTTCTTTTGAAAAGTAGAAAAAACCTTAAAAAACCTTACATTGCACATAAAAATAACTTCGATACCTTAAATTAAGAAAAAATAAGTTGAATACATAAAATTCAAATTGACCTAAAATAAAATACATTTTTTATGCAATTTACCCATTTATTATACATTTGAATTTGTTTTTGAATAAGAATTGAATAAAATACCAATAACTTGAAGCGGATTGAAATTATGAAAACAATTAGTGGATTATTAGGAATACATAATTTATATAAAATACCAGCAATATTGAATTGAATTTTGACAAGTAGTTTATAAAGTACAAGATGTTTTGAATTTGTTTCTTGATATTTATAACAAAGGACCTGCTTTGATGTAATATAATTTGATTTTTCTTAAAAATCGTTGATTGTCTGCCTTTATACATGTACAAAGTTTCCTTTCTCAGACTACAATATATTACTCGGTATATCTCTTGAACACGTAATTTAGAGTTTATCTTCTCATATTGTAAATATTTTGTATAAATTAAAAAACGCTGAAAATGAGCATATAACTTGACTAGGTTTCAAATCTTTAAAAAAATATGTTGTTTTGTATAAAAGGGCATCTTTATGTTAACTCATGCATGGCATCCGAAAATTTAGAACCGGCCTTGGTTTGTAGTGGTGGTAGTGGCCAGGGTTGGTGGTGGCGACGGTGCTTGAGGGTGATGGTTGCGGTGATAGACTTAAAATGTAAAACTTAACGGATGATCGTTAAATAATTAACGAAAATACCTAAATTGATGATTAAAAAAAGGGTTTTGTTAAACACAACTCTATGGGTTGTCTATAAGCATTCTAAATTTATGAAAATGACAATTAATGAACTTATATAGTCAATAATTATATAGTTAATAATTATATAGTTTTAATTATTATAAAAGAGTAAATGATGTTAATTATT
>OU343218.1:204975636-205056634 GCA_910596185.1 Chrysanthemum makinoi | reverse complement strand
TTTCCATGTGTAGCCTAAAATACAATTAACTACGACGACTTACTTTTGTATGTTGATGATCAAATTTTTTTTTATCCTTGGTCTAGAAACCAACATCAGCAAGCGAGATATATCTTATGTACAATTGTCAAGACAGCCTAATGGAGTCATGAAACGAGCTGAAGTTGGTGCTTGAAAAGGTAATGCAAGTGACCAAGTGAGCTAGAGCGAGTGGATATGGTATGTCAATTGGTTAAACTTTGACTGATTACTTGATCCACTATGAATACGTAATACTTGTACCTCAATTCTTACAAACTGTGGGAACCTAGCTTGCTAGTTTGAATATATTGAGATGTTTAACACGGATCTGTGAGTAAGGCTTTTATTGGGGGAAAAGAAAAGTACAAAAGATGGAAGAAGGAGGTCCCAGCGGCCGGCCAAAACCGACCGCCGGAAAAAAATGTTCGGTTGGGTTAAAAAGTTTAGAGAGAGGTTGGAGAAATTTTTTTTTAGAGTCATCTCTCATCTTCACCGCTGCCGCTGTGTCGCTGCCGCCACCGCTGTCTTCTGCTCAGATCTGTTACCATCCGGTCTCTTATGCCAGATTCAGTTGTGGTCCACATCGATAACTCACGCTTTGCCTTGGGTTTTGACTTTAGATCTGTTTGGTTTAGGTCTGGCTCCTTTAAGGATGCTTAGTTTTATCTTCTATGTAAGTTTAATGTATTTTATGTACTTTGTTGCTCTACATCTTCATATGGTTGTGTCTACCAAAAGCTTCACTTTGGTGATTCCCCCCATTGTATGGTGTTGCTGTAGTCTGTCACAACTATTATGGTGTATGTCTTGTTTTGGCTTAACTTGTTACCTCGTGTATTTTGTTTGGCAAGTCGGTTTCGATTTTGCCCATTATGTTCGATGTAACTTGTTGTGTTCAAATTTCCTCTATTTGTGAGGTGTGAAATGAAGTCTTTGTTCAAAAAAAAAAAAGATGTTTAACACAACAAAACTAGGGATAAATGATATCAGACCTATGTATCAATCATGTTGTTGGTCGCAAACTCGCAACTGATCCTTATTAAATGGGGTTATGCAAAGGAATACATGACTTATTTACTTCTCCTTGGACGAACAAGACTTATTGACAAGGCCGGAAGCATCCTTGGGCCATTGGCCCATTTGTCTCACGGATGAATTTTAGGACTGTTCATCCGTTCGGTATTTCGGTTATCGAGTTATTTGGTTTATTTTGTTGGGTTAGTTTGGTTAATTTTTTCCGGTAAAATCGAAAACTGAATCAAACTGAATTCAAATTGGATTAAACGGAACTAAAAACCAAATCTTAATTCAGTACAGTATTCAAGTTGACCCGAATAACTCGAAGTACATAATCTATATATGTTGTTTCATTTAATTATATAGTTTTTTAGCAAAAAAAAAAAGAAAAAAGCTTAAAAAATCTTATATTTATACTTGGAAAGAGTTTTAATGATTTTTTCATGTATATAAATATATAAAAAGTATATATATTTATATGAATTTCGGTTTTCGGTTTACATTTTGCTAAAACCATATTCAAACAGAAAACTAAATATTTAATTCGGTTCGGTTAAAAATTTTGTTTGGTTCGATTTTCGACTCCTGGCGGTATTACCCCAATTTGTGAACACCCATGTTATGACATCTTTTTGTTAAGGATTTTTTCGGAAGACATATATATTTACATAAGGAAACTAGCAAGAAACTAGTAATATATCGACACTGACCCGAAAGTACCAATGAACCTAATTTTAAATTTGCATCATCGACTCTAGAACATACAACCAGTTCGACATATACGTAAGAAAGTGAAAATCCAACACACAAAGATAAAAACTCGACCTCCAAAACCTACTAAATGCATTATCATTAAGGAAAATCATCTGGGAAAACACATGGAATGGGCTACAAACCGACTACGACCTTAACACCTGACACGTGGCCTACTGGAATCTCAAACCAACAGATCCGGCCACACCAACCAACCGAGTGGCAACAAAGAAAAATAGAAATAGATGACTAAGAAAAGACCTTGGAGTTTGCGAACATCACCACCTTGAACGCCATGTTGAAAACTACCTCGAACCTTACTCTTCGATCATTGGCGCACAAACAGCTCTTGTTATGCCCTTTACCATGACCCAAACCACAAGCTTAACCACAACCCAAGAACATTTGTCCTCATACCCGAGCAAACTTCAAGTATGATCCGCAATCAACCACGACCGCAAGAGTGTGTAATTCAAATCAAGATTTGATCTAAATCCTCTAAGCCACGTCATGACCAAAAACAAGCATGACCCAAATAAGTTTCTAGCAAAACTGTAACATGGCCGAATGATACTTCCCAACTTAACAACAACACTACTATTCCACCGAAGTTGAGCCATGATGCTACGAACCCACTATATTGATCGTGACACTATTACCATTCATATCTGAACAGCCACACTACTACCACCACTAGATCTGAACGACGGTACTACTACCCCACCGAGTATGAACCAAGACGGTATTACCCCACCGTAGAGTCACGACACACCACACCACAAATGTACCACCGGTCCAAAACCCACCTCACAATGAAATACGACTCACAAAAATAAACCACAAACACACCACTTCATGACCCTATGTTAATCTATCAGATAAAAACTATACCTTAACCCCCACATGTATGCAAAACGACCACAATAACAAAGGTAATGACCGAATGAAAATGTAACACCCCAAAACTAGGTTTTTAGTATTTTATTACAAATATGCCATTGAGTAAGTATGATTATGACTTTTATAGTTTGAAGGGTTTACGTGATTGGTTAGTCAAACCCGATAGTCAAACTAGAAGTGAATATATTATGTATATGGATTTAGAAAGTATTGTGTACCATAATTATAAGGGGAAAATGACTAGAGAGGGCATTATCGCCAAATGGGCAAACTTGTATAACTAACTTATAACTAGTAAAAATCCTAGACTTTTCCAATATGTTCTAGAGTTGTGTAGTGTGTGGTGGTGTGTCGTAACTTATAAGAGAGAGGGAAGAACAAGGACTTGTTAATTATCAATTTGATGCAAGGAGTGTGTTCCAACTTATGTCGGGTGTCCATAGTAATGCTTATTCAAGTAAGTAATCTTATTTCTTGACTTAATTGTGAATTAGAAGTTAGGTTTTATAAGCTAATTAAGGGGTTTTGGGTAAATCATGTTTTGAAGCCATCTTATGAGGTTATAGTGATATTGGGTTAAAGACTTTGATGAGTAATAATTTAATTGATTGATTTAGAAGTTTTAGCATATGAATATCTTGTGATCATATAAAGGTTAGTAATGGGTTGGGTATGTATTGAGTTGTAATAAGAACCTTTTAAATTATATGGTTTGAGATGTGTTAAATATTGTGATAATTATTGACTAGGAATCAAGGATGTTGATGGAACTTATTTGGTAACTTGGCTATGGAGCCAAGGTAAGTAACTATGATTATGACATGTGTTATACTGATATTATCATGTTATCAAATTGTGAATGAAAATGTTAGGACCTAAGAACCTTGTCCTAACGAGTATGAAAATAAGAGAGAATTTGATAGTTAGATTGTGTGGCTAAAGTGGGGGTTTGTCTAACGATTATAGACAATCTAAGGTATGTGATTTGTACTTGTAAGTATGTTATGATTCGTATTGTTATAGTTTAATGTTTGTAGTTATAGAGAATGATAATGCTAAGTGTTGAATGGTTATAGTCTTTGGAATATATGGATGTTCATGATTCATATATGATTAATCTATACTATATATCTATACTATATATAAAGGAAAAATCAAAAGTGAAAAGTGAAAACTTAAAACTAATTTAAGAAACCAATTTGTTCTTGTACTTAAATGAAAGGCTGAAATCTAATTTAGAAAACTTAAACTAATGTATCTCGTTTTTTAAATATTGAAATTAGCTATTAAAATTTGTTCTTTTACTTAAAATCATTATATGTTACAATAATTTACAGTTACATTTTGATTTTTTACATTGTATAAATAAATGTTATACGAAACACCTAACCAAAATATCACAATTATAATTATGTGTCGCGATAAAATCCTGTTGCTATGCACGGATACTCGTCTAGTTGATGTATGATGTGTGTTATAATCCGGTTACTTACTATGCATAAGCTTATCGTTATAGTTGTTGATTTTTTTTGTAGGTAACGCGCATCATATAAGCTTTAGCAAGGCATAGGATTTGGGCATAGTTTAGAAATGTTTGGATAGGCGTGTAAAGCGTTAGTATAGGTGCCGAGATCCATCATGTTGAACCCCCAAATTGATGTTTAAGTGTCTTTAAATGGTTTGTAAGGTTATTGTCAAGTGTCAAGGTCATTTGTTATAGTCATGTGTGTTGTTTGATAAGTGGTATTTCAAAGTGGGTCGAAACAGGTGTTTGGCAAATCCCGTAAAAAAATGCTTCCATGAGCCATTAAGACCACAAATATTTGTGAAAATGAAGTTATTTATTGTTTTAATGAATTCTTGAACTTTTGATGTTATGTCGTGTTATAGAAGTCGTTTTTGGAAAAGTGGGTCGAAAGTGCAAGTGTAGAAAAATAGCTCAAAGAGTTCTTCCTTGAGCATATCTATGCTCAACCAGAAATTTGAGTTCAAAAGGTTCTTCCCCTGAGCATAGATCTTGACCAAAAAGTTCATTTCAAAGAGTTCTTCCCTGAGCATAGATTTTAAGATCTATGCTCAGACCAGAATTTTGACGTTTGACAGATTTTTATCGTTTTGTTTATTTTGTATAAAATCAACTGTGACTGGTTAGAGGTCATGTCACCTACTGTTTTAAAGGTAATTGAGTCTAGTTTCATCTAAAAATATTTTTAAGGGTTGGTTTGTAACAAAAGTTTATCACTTTATTGAATTAGTAACAACAGGTCCGTTATAGTCACGTCGTTTGCGCGATTTTTGGGTCAAATATAAAAAGGGGCGTTTAAAAAAAAAAGGAAAAGAAAAAAACCTATCGTAACGAAGTTGGAAGAGAGTATATACCCTATGAGATCGAATGACGGGATGTCAGAAGGCCCGTCGACCAAAGCTAACAACCGCCATTCGAACTTTATGATTGAGAGAGAGAGAATGCTCACGGGTCGTTTTAATTATTTTTATTTATTTATGATTATCACATTGTATTTCACATGCAACATTATCAATAATTTTAACTTCACTTTAACGTCTAGTTGATGTAACTGAGTCGAGCTAACCTGCAAGTTACTTGAAATCGACTTAAAAAATGTCAAAATCAATACAATGTGGGTCAAGTCGAGCATCAAATATTAAAATAAACTTTGTCTAGGAGATCGAGTACCAACATACAATTGAGCTATGTCTTTTTCAATTTTTTCCATTCCTTTATGCATAAGCCCCCATTTATCATATTATTTAATCGATTCAAATTGACTTAAATCGAATCGAGTAAAAAACAGAATTACTGAGTTGCTTAACACGTACCACATTAGTTAATACTCTTATTAGAACTTCAATACTGATAATTAGATCAAGTAAAATCGAGGAATCATCATTTACTAGTCGAAACAACTTAACTCGACCCGATTAAGCTTAACTTGACTCATATAGAAGCTAATTACCATTACTCCATAAGCTTAAGACCGTACAACTTCCAATGCACTAGGTACAACCCAAACACACCACACCCATACAAACCCCCAAAATCCCAAACCATCCCTCATTTCCCCCACCCAAAATGACAATCGCCGGAATCCACCGTCTCATCCGCAACCCTAACCTCACGCTCTTCTCACGCGCCATCATCACCCGCTCCACAACCACAACCACCACCACACCCTCCGCCAAAGTCTCCGATCGCATCGTCAAACTCATCACCTACGATCCGGACGGCAAAAGACGCGAAATAGTCGGCCTAACAGGCCACACGCTACTTAAAGCCTTAACCAATCACAATTTAATAGATCCAGCTTCACATAGGTTAGAAGACATAGACGCTTGTTCAGCTGAATGTGAGGTTAATATTGCTGGTGAGTGGTTTGATAAGCTCCCTGAGCCTTCTTATGATGAGAAATATGTTTTGAAAAGGAACGCGAGGAATCGGGTTTTGAATAAGCATTCTAGGTTGGGGTGTCAGGTTGTTTTGACTCAGGAGATGCAAGGGATGGTTGTTGCGGTCCCCGAGCCCAAAGCGTGGGATACTCCGTAAGGAAGGACTGTTGTTTTGGTACGGTGTTGTGATTTGAGGTTAATTAATAAGTTTGTGATCTGTTTTATGAAAAATTATATGATCATCATACATTGTTGTTTTGATTTGATGCTGGTTGAACGTTTTATGTTGTTGTGTTTCGTTGGTTATGAAATGTATGGATAATTTGAATTTTGGCGAGTTATGTTAGATGTGCGTGGACCATTGTTTTACGTGTGTAGGGAGGAAGAACGTATGTCGATATGTAGTATGTTAATGCCTGCTACATTTTTTTGACTTTGTTGGTACTATTAGAGTTTAGTATGATGTGCGTTGTATGTGTGCATATGTCTTGATGCATGTAGTCGAGAATGGTTATGTGTTGATTGACATAGAAGGTTAGTTAGTATTGAGGTCTTTGTTACTTTTATACAAACTTCTGATTTATTAAGGTTTTTCTCTTGAGGACTAGGAACTGTTTTGTGAAAATGATATTAGGAGGCTAGGATATAGACCTTCGGCCTTCGTTGGGAGTATTTGAGTGTGTTTTGTACTTTGTTTAGGCGTGACGTGGATTGTGTTTCCTAGGTGATTGAAAAGTACAATGTGCTTGCTTGATCACTTAGATGTGGATGTAGCTGAGGATGAAGGAGTTAGACACGCTAAATTGAACAGTGGCTGTAGTTTGGGTTATTACTATTACATGTTTTATTGTGGTTTAGTGTAATTTTTTTTTAGTTTGTGGGAGTTGACTCCTGTTGTTATCTTTGGATGTTTATGAATCATTTGACTTCGATTTAGTTTGTTCTGCATTTCATTTGTTAGGTTAGTATCAAGTAATGACTTGAACTTGTTTATTTGGTTAGTTGAATGTGTAATTGTGTATGCATATGGCTTGTTGTGTTTAGTCAAGGGAGAAGGTATGTTGACTATTGAGTATGACAATGTTGTTGTATTTGTCCTTACCAATGAATGATTTTGAGTGATGGAAGCTTTCTTCATACAAAATTAAGTTGACAGTTCTTGAATTATTTTGGCGGAATGTTTATATTTGCATGTTACGATTATTTGCGTGTTACTATGATTTGTATATGCGCTTCTGAGTTATACAGGTCTTTTTAGTCTACAAGATAGTAGTTCATCAAGGTTTTCCCCTTCACTAGTAGGCAACTTTCTGCTAAAAAGGTTATTAGACTTGAATTTAGACCTTTAGCTGTGCTGGGAGTAGTTAGGTGCATTTTACTGATTTCCAAGTTTTTACTAGCATGATTTTTTGCTGCTTCATCCTAATTTAGTCAGAGGATCTTAGGTTTTTGATACGCTGGGGATTAGAGGCAGCTGAAAACCACTACCAGTCCACCAGTGAATAGTAATAGTTGCTCATAATTAGAGATTGTTAGCTGTATGCATTTGTAGACTTGTGATCATTATTTTCCTTTTAAACCTTTTAGTTAATTCCTCAGTCTGTCTTAAGATTCTTTAGGCCGTCTTTAATGTATTTTGTTTGGAGCATCAAAACCTAGCATTTGTAGGCAGGAAATGTTTGTTATCTTCGAATGAATTTCTTTCTCCTTGAGGGTAGGTCAAATAATAAAAGAACAAGTGTACTTTGAAGTCCTTAGTTTACCACCTAGTCTTTGCATCTGAAATGTTGAGGCGGGCTTTTGTTTTGCTTTATTTGGCTTTGCTGCACCTATCATAAAGCTTTGGGTATCACATTTCCAGGGTTTTTGGTACTTCAATATGATATGATAGTGCTGAATGAATTGACATATTTAAGAAACTTGTCAAATGTGATTTAAGTTTCATGAACCAGATGTTGTTTCAATTAATATTGATTTCATCTCTTTTTGGATTTTAGAGAGATATATAGGATGCTTATGTTTGTATGATTGTCGAGGCAACTGCAGTTAGGAATGTGCATTTTTTTTTATGATCCATACATTTCTAGTAAGTATTAGGCAAAGACTCATGGTTGCTTGATATTTTTTTTTATAAGAACATGCATAATCTGAGAGTATAGATTAGAGAACCCCAAAACAAAGCATATATACAAGTTTAAGCAAGAAGCTCAAGTGAAAAATAACATGATTAACAAGATACATCGGTAAGAGTCGGTCTTCTCATGCACGAGGTTGAAGTTTAAACCCCAAAACAACAAAAACCTAATATTCGTGAAGTGAGGGGTCCTGATAAGAGGGGAGGTCCGATAGGCATGCACTGATTTTTACTCGATTGAGTTACGAGTTGACTCAACTGGGTTCAAGTTAGTCCATAACACTTGTATTCGAGTCAACACATTTTTTGTTTGACCGCTCAGATATTACCCATGATTTTTTTTGCCAATGGTGGAACATACCATATAGTAGAACTTGCTCTGGCTGTAGCAGTACATACACTATAAGTTTTGATTTAGTCCATATTTTTAGAATTCATACAAGCCAAATAAGACAGAAACGGGGTGATTATTACCATGACTTGGAAATTATCAAACTCGGACTGACTTTGACTTGCGAGTTATTGATCGATTGAGTCAAATCAAGCATGTGTGCATTCGTTCTCTACTCTTACCAGAGGTTCGTCACTTCACATATATGATGATTTAGGATTTTTGTTTATCGGATTTGTAACTTAAATTTAAACTTTACGCATGAGAGGGTTAATTCTTCATCGATGCATCTTCTTTATCATGCTGATTTCCAATTGAGTTTCTGCTGTAGTTTGTATCTCTGCTTTGGTTTTATTTTGGAGTTCTAATGGTTGCACTCGATATCTGTGTTCTAATGGTTGACAATGAAAAAATGAGCCTTAGTCTTCGTCCACTGATCACTAATCTATGGATTATTTATTATATTGCTCATTCTCTAGGTCCAAGTTTTCCATTGCCCTATGTCCAAGCTTAACACTATATTCAAGTTTCATTTCGAAAGGGATTAGCTTATCATCTAGTATTTTCATCTCTAAAAGTTTAAAGGTTGTTTGGTTCTATATTGCTTCACAACTCTTTATTGATAATTTGGGTATCAGACTTTCATGGTGTTTGTGGTGTTTATGTGATACCGACACTGCTGAAAGAGTTGACAGGCTTGAGATCGAAGTTTAGGATGTATTTTTCTATAACTTTTATGTAAGATGTATTTTTCTATAACTTTTATATAAGTTTTCTACTACACTTTTTCTACACTTCCCCTCAAACATCATGGAAAGAACCTTTTCAAACATCATGTAGGACCGGAGGTTACATTGTATACTGTCAACCTGATCCCCTTAGCTATTCACAAAATAAAATTAATGATTCCTCAAGTAGTTGTGTGAAATAAGAATGCTCCTTTTTTTTTAGTCGAATTATCAGTGTATCCCCCAGTTGCTGATACAGTCTGTCCTTATTACCCAAATTTATATTCACTTTAGACATCCATGGACGTTGCCTCTTCTATAGTTGCTATAATGCTTGAGGTGAACGCTCTTCACAGAGTGTTAAGTCTGTATGAACGTGGTATTTCGTCTATACAAACCTTTTCTGGCTCAACAAATGAAAATCTTAAATTTAGGGCTGCATTGTCATCGAGTTATAGAATATAGAGCTCTGCTTGCCAATCAATTGGCATTGGCGCACAAGTTTTCCCATATGTTACCTTTTGTCCTAGTTCTTTTCGTTCATTTTGGGGTTCAATATTGGGGTTTGGACCGGATATCCCAGCTAGGGTTTTAGGCTGCTAATTGTTCGAGCCATCTGAACCCATCTGGTAATAGGGTGATTTATTATATGGCCGATCAGTGCATGATTGATTTGGCTAACTCTACATTATATGTGGACAAATTTCCAATGTGAGATGACAGTATTTTTAGACTGCTTTAACTTCTGGATCTCCTAAGTTAGAGATGGCCTAAATTTGTGTTAAGAGCTGGTCTAACATAGAATATTAGAAAATAGATATATTGCTTCTATGTCCAGACTGTCTGCAATGCTTTCTGACTTCTGAGTAAACATATCCTTAACTGTATTATATTATTGTTTGGCTGTCTTCTGTCTAGCTAAAAGTTTATATATAATTATATGTCTGCTTATTGTCATATCCATAAAATATTGATGTTATTGGTTTTGTTTTGCAACAATATAGTGTATTATACCCATAATATTATAAAGTTCTCTGTTCTATCAAATGGTACCGTCTTTGTGAGAGGGGATTTGTAAACCAGCAAGTATATAGGGTGATCTCAGCCTAGTGTAGGGTTTATTCGGGCTGAACGCAAATGTCTCAGTTTATAAAGAATGCAAAACACCTACATTTTCTCTAACGGTAGATAACACAATAAAGATTCCAAAATCATCTTCCGAATCAGTTCCATTTCTTAGTTCTTGGATCAGGTGCTCGGTATTGCAGTTCACAAACATTGAGCTTGCAATTTATGTATGTTTTTTAAAACTTTTTTTTGGGAAAAAGATAAAACTATATTGATTGTTTAGCTAAAGATCCAATGAAGTTACAAATACAGATAAACATCTCCTCATTGAAAAATTAAAGCTATCAAACTAACAACTTGAAAGTGATTTTTTTTACACCCTTGCACTTGAACAAGCTAACAGGATGTTTTTCATAACTACGTTTAGTTATGATTATCTCTTCATCTTTATTTTATAAATCTCGACAGAAATCTATGACAACTGACCCGTTTTGACTGAACCCTAAACGGAAAAAAGTACCTACATTAATGAATTCAAATGTTATCACGCTAATGTTGTTAAAACTGAAGAAAGTCAGATGAAGTGAGATAAAAATGTGTGTTATTTTTATGAGCTAGTTGGTCATATGCGAACAATAGCAGTTTCTTTTTTCTGTCTCATGTGGCAAATGTGTGTTATTTTTTGTGAAAGAGTTGGGTTATATGCCAACAAAGGTCTTATTCAAAACCCCAATTATGACATCCCTTCTCTCCCGGTTCACACCGAAAGACTTTGCCGCCGAATCTCTTGCAGGAAAGTGATAATCTACAACTTCGAGTTGTCAATTATATCCATTATTCCAAGTCTATTGTAACTCAAGTGCATTTTTACATATGAAAACATCTTCTAATTTCCGGTGACCTAATGAGAAACAACTATAACCACACATTTGAGATACATTGACTTAAATTAGATGCATATTTATTTATTTAGAGGCATTAGTTTCAAAATGAAAACAATGCACATTAATACTAGCAGCATATTTGACGCGCACACATGACAAAAGATATATACATCGCCTAACTTGATGAAATACATCTAATTTATGTACAAACATATAATTTTGAGCTAGAAAATATAAGATGCATCAAAATGACCGGATAAGTTTAATTCAAGTTGATATATCACTAATTATAGTTATAGTTATTTCTCATTATTCTCATTTTAATATTTGTTCCCGTTTGAACCGAACACACCTAATGTAATGTGCCCCTAATAAAAGTATGTAGATTACCATTTTAATAAACTATAATGGCAGATATTGTTCTTAAGTATATGGAAGAAATAGTTTAAGCTATTTTATCTTTGAAGGGTTGTCTTTGTTTGCTTAAATAAACACCATCAACTTATACGAAGGAAGTAATCTACTATTTTCATGGGTGTCCACTAATATCCTCATACATTCCTCCCACTCCTTATTTCCCTCCTTACCTCAAATTTTCTCTATAAACTCTTCCCACCATCTTCCCAAATCAATGTGACTCGAATCTTAACTGACTCATTATCGTTTCTTCGTATCCTCTTCGTTAGCCCCTCTCCTTACCTGCCCGTTTCACTACCCCTCTTCCATGGATCTCTCCGAGATCCATCACTTTTTTCAAATGTTTGATCATGATGGTGATGGTAACATCACCATACAAGAGCTATCAAAGTCTCTTGAAAGCCTTGGTATGGTTATACCCGAGAAAGATCTTGAAAACATGATCAAACATATTGACACAAATGGTGATGGTTCCGTGAACATGGAGGAGTTTAAAGGGTTGTATGAAACAATAATGGAGGAGAAGGACGAAGAAGAGGATATTAAAGAAGCATTTAATGTTTTTGACAAAAACGGAGATGGGTTCATCTCGGTTGAGGAGCTTATGTCCGTTTTAACTTCACTTGGATTTAGACAAGGTCGAACCATCGAGGATTGCCAACTTATGGTCAAGAAAGTGGATGAGGATGGCGATGGGATGGTTAACTATAAAGAGTTCAGGCAAATGATGAAAGGTGGTGGCTTTGCATCAATGTAAACCACTTGATACATTGTTATTGAACTCTTTTTTTGTTTACATTCTTTGATTGATCTATCATGTATCTTTTTTGAGATTTCAAATCTAATCTAAGAATATAAATAATTTTTCATTGTGTTCGTATAATAGCATATACGTTACATCAATCATGAACATCAACTGAACTGTAAACAATAGAGGGCTAGCTAGAATCATATTGATCGCCCGTAACTAAAACTGCTAAAATATCGAATGATCAGTTTCGAATCACCTGTGTTTTCTTGGTATGGTTTAACTACAGATTTAAATGCCAAAAACGAAATAAGCAAACCTCCATTACAATAGAATTGAACTACTACAAAACATAAGTTTTTTTTTTTTTTTTTTTTTTTTCTTCACAAATCGGTAGAAAGCCCACATAAGCTTTTAAACTTTAATTGTCATGGTTTAATCCTTACACTTATTAGCATTAAATCATTTTGAACAAAAAACCGACCAAAGTTGTTCTTTTATCATTATCGTTGTTGTTATTGTGGTTGTCCATGTTCGTCTTGTTGAAAATGTTAGCAAATTACATAGATGGTCTCAATGGTTGATCAAAGTAAAGAAATTAGCCATGCATCGATACTGATCTTTTATAGAATAAAAGAAAACAGGTATTCTAGATGAATTTTGCATAACATATTTCTAAGAAAACCAAACTAGACAAGTAAGAGAACTGGATTTTGCCACTTAGCGAAATTAAGCCTCCGGATTAACTAATAAAAGAATTTCAAAAAAAACCCTACCGTGTAGGGGTTTACAAGAGAAATTAGAAATAGTTTCGAGAAGGGGCAGTATACGCGATTTTCAACATATCACAACGATATTTGCAGGTCTATCACCAAAGCCAACCCTTTCTCAAGTCACTTCAGGGTCCGTCAGCCTTCAATTGTCTTTGTATTTTTAATAAAGCAAATGAGAAGTGATGAACACTGCAAGCATCTATAAATAACAATGGAGGCGCAAAATTCAGTAAACAAAGCCAACAATACTTTTTAACCTTCTTCATTTAAAAAGCGAAAGTTTACACAAAAAACATGTTAAAAATGAAAAACCTATGACGGGCTCCGGCAGCTGCTAATCGTGAACAAAGAGTTGCAGTAGGCCATGAAGACTTTTGTTTAGTAGGCTTGAATAGATACAACAGGAGAAGGGCGAATCGAGCTCATCAGTCACCACCCATACTTGGCATGTGTTTCTGCTTTTGTGAGAAAGCCCTTGGAGCGCCTTTCTGCGACTTCCATTTCTTTCGACCTCATATCAAAGTATAAAGATCCGATCTGATGTTTCCTCTTGTGCAGCTTCGTTGGCTTCCCCTTGGTTGAAGAAGTAGGCTGCAATTAAAGTAAATAAATAAATAAATTCACTTAGAAACCCATGAAGTGGTTAAAGAACAATTATGCTGAAGAGTTTGCTAAATACATCCTGAAAAAATGGTTCTTAATATGATACCAAAAATTTAAAGGTGATCACTTTTTTGTGCTTGAATGGAGTATGATGAATACGTCTAAAATTAGCTTTTAAATGAGTGAAACATCGCCTAATATTCATACAAGCTTAATATGGGCCAAATCAATAGACATGGAATCAAATAATCGAGCTCAAATTCAACATTCCTCAAACAGTTGGGCCTAATCTTAGAACATTAAACCCTAACGTTGCAGGGCAAAAAGCAGCAATTTAGCTCATCTGATACGTAATAGCAGCTTGTGATTGCCTTCTCCCACTAGCAGTTAGCCATTAGCTTATCCTAAAAATGGCAATAGGGGCAGGTCGGCTCAGTTGGCATTAGGTCAAAATAGGTCTGAGTTGAAATGGGTCATTTTTAGTGCAGATCAAGAGTCAAGTTTGGTTGACCCACAAACACTATTTTGTCCATTTTCACAAACACAACATTAGACTTTCAGCAACCTTCAACGTTGCACCAATTTCTACTTTAGTTAAAATTATTCTTATTTGATGAGTTTGAGATAAGATACAACCCAAACTGACCCTTTGAAATTAAATGGGTCGGAAAAGTCAGCTCTAATTGACAACCACTTCTATGTCATTCTACAAATGCAAAACCTATATACCCTGTAATTTTCTTTTAAACAGTGGAATTATCCATAGCTATACATGATTCAATTATTCATGCTCTTCAAATTTAAACATTAATAATGAATACTAACCGATGACCACTCCAACCCATCAATAATCACTCAGAGCATCATGCCTCCAATCTATAGATGTTCAGGTTTAGCATTCCACATTCATTCCAATGGTCCAACCTTCCATAGATCTTTATCGGTTAAAGCAGATTGGATCATGAAGTCTCGTAAAGGTGGACTTTTTCCTAAGATGTTTCCTGTGCTGTATTTGCAGAATCATTTCTACACAATACTGCACAATCTTACTTCGCTAATAACTATGACATGGGTCTTAGTTCGTTATCATAATCTTTCATCTAAAAACCATGATTTGAGCAATTAGCATATCCCGTCCATAGGTTAACTTATCTCAACAACTCCACAACTAAACTGCCTACATCACTTAATCATGTAAGAAAATGAAAAAAAAATAAAAAAATAAATGCATCTATGGATAGTACTAATTCACCTACTCACGCATATTCAAATTAGCAATAACACCAGATTATCGGCATTCAAACGATGTCAGCAACTCGTGCTATGGATTATCACTACTAGCAACCCTGCCCACCACCACCACTACCAACCACCGCCACAAACCACCAACCCCACCCACCACCACCAACTCCCCACCGCAAACCACCACCAACCACCGACGGTGGTGGTCGGTGGGTATGATGGTGATGTCGGTAGTGGGTTAGGTTGATAATGACGACGGTGTTGGTTAGGGGGTGACAGTGGTGGCGACGACAGTGTGTGGTGGCGATGGTGGGTGGCGTTTGGGTTAAACAATGATGGTTGAGATTGGTGGTGGTGGCGGTGGGTGGTGATGGTATTGGTGGTATCGAAGGTGGTTGGTGCCGGTGGTGGTGGGTGGGGTTGGTGGTTATTACGACTATGGTGGGTGGGTTTTATCGTGGAGGCAGTGGTTGGTAGCAGAGCCGACCCAAGGGCTGGGCGACCGCCCAGGGCATCAAACAAACCGGGGGCATCAAGTTCGAGTTCGAGGTCTTCGAGTCTGTAAGTGTAAAGAGTTTGGATATTTTTAGCGTGTCACTTTCATAGTTTTTCTTGTTTTATTGCTAACATGTTATTGTACCGATTCTTGTTCAAGGCTAGAGAGAGAGAGAGTTAAACTTTGAGTGTATTTTGAGATTTGACAATCTCTCTTTATCTGTTGAAGCATCGTCTTCTGAATAGCAGATCATACTATCCATCACTATTATCATTATCATCATCAAAAGTCCGGTTCATATAGAATCAATATTCTTTTCAATCACCAATAAACAAATCACTATTCATTTCTAGTTTAAGGCATACCGACACTTATCATGACAAACTTCAAAAATCCCAAAATAGAATCAAACAAAGCCTTCATGATCATCCAATCATTTGAATATTATAATCAAACCAATTGATTATAAAAGGCATGAAGAAATATTCCCAGCGATTATCATATCGTTCAACTATTTTGATTATTATTATGCAGGTATCATCATCATTCCGCGTTTTACTGAATTTCTGGTATCTGAGCTAGATAAGCAAAGTAAAGAGCAAGAAGAAAGATCTAGAAGCAAGATAAATGAGCAAGACAAGAGCTTGTATCAAGTCAAAAGAATCACAAAAATAGAAGAAAGATCGTTGACAAAAATCAAGAAGTTAAACAGAATTATCAGCATTCATCAAGAAGAATTAAATTGCTAGGAAGCAGGTATAATTTAAAAGCTTTAATAAATTCAAAGTAGTATTTATATTGATAATAAAAATATGTCAAATTCACCAATAAGTAGTAAAGAAGAAATTTATATTATTCACGAAAATGAAAATGAATCAGGATTTATGTTAGATACTATTATTAATAGAACAACTATTAGAAGATATAATTTTATACTATCAGAAAAACATAATTTGATTATCAAAGGTCACTTAGAGAATTATTTTCACGAAAAAATATTATATATTTTGGAAAAATCATTGGAGAAGAACCAGTTCCTAACAACAAATAAACAATCGAATAAAGCAAATGAATGAAAAAGATAGAATTAAAATAGCATATATTCATATATCAAACAAATAATATTAAAAAGTACATTTATGGATTGTAATACACCTATTGAATTAGAATTAAGAGATGATAGAATAATCAATAAAGAAGAAAGTACTATTGCTAGAGGCAAAGGAAACTTAACCGAAGGTAAAATAAAATTTGATGTAAACGTACAAATGGGATTAAGTCTAAAAGATAAAGATATAAATAAAAGTATTACTATTAGATATGAATTATTAAGAAGAGCATTCATGTATAAAGGAAATCACCCTTTTACAGTAACATATCAAATAAACTATGCACTTACTAACTCACATCATAATATCACTTTTAAAACAAATGATAGAATTCATATTGATAAACTTTTTGAACCATTACTTAGTCTTGAAACACCAAACATGTTTTCAAAAAACAAGTATATTGAGAGAAGTAGAAAATCGACATCTAATATATCATCGGTGTGGATACCACAAATTGAGAAACCAATTGGAGAATCTTCCAGTAATCAAGAAGATATAAAAGAAATAAAACAAATGTTAAGATCACTAAGTTTAAGAATATGAGTGATACTAAAACTCAAACAAAAATAGAGAAAAAAAAAAAACAAAATATTAGACATTTAAAAATGTTTACAAAATCAAGAGAAAATATATTAAACGAAATAAAAAAAACATAAGAAAAAGAATAGAAAAAGGCGAAAAAACACATTCTAATGGTTTTTTAACAATTGATATACACATATATTTAAAATTAATGATAAACACGTTAGAAGGAAACAAAGAAGTAATAAAAGAAGTAAAGTCTGAACTAATAATTTGTTAGAAAATGAATCATATTTTAGAAAATTCCTCATATCAAAAAATAGATATCGAAGATGATAAAAATATTACATCTTTCGAACCATTTATACCATATAATCAAACATTATTTAAAATACCTCATAACTTACCAAAAGGAACGTCATATAGTATTAATATAGTAAATAAAGATGAAAAGAATCAAACTATTGGGGAAAAAATAGATACATTAATTTCAACACTTAATAATATAATTGAAATATTAAGTTTTTTAATACTTAGACAATTACAAGAATTATCTAAAACAACACAAGAAGAGTTAAAAGACATAAAAGTATTATTGAACAAAAAGACAGAAGAGTTTGAAAGTTTAGAACAAGGCCAAATAAATATAGTTGAACAATTAACAAGTATAATTGATAATAAAGAACAAGACAAGGATATCACTATTACTAAAATAAGAGAAACATTATTAAAAAAGCCAACCCTTAAAATCGATCCACCAATGCGAATAACATAATGGAAAATCTTGAAGAATCAATTGAAACTCTCACTAAATTAATGTCATCATTAAACATACCATCTGAAACAAACGAAGAAGATGCAGACATAGTACAAGATTATAGTTCGGATGAAAATCCATATAGATACTCAGGAGAAAGTTCTTATACAAATTATAACTTTGCACAAAAATGGAAAAAATCATATATATACGAAGATTTTCAAAGACAATTTGATTATAAACTCCCAACACCTACAGAAAGATATTTATACCAACAAGGGATGATTAGAAACAAGAAAGGAAAATGGGAACGAATGCCTAATCAATATATACCAAAAATACCAATAACTAGAATGAGTGATGAAGTTCTAAATATCGATTGTGAAACAGAAATAGATGATAAAATTCAAGATTGGAATAATAGATTAAGCGCTCAAATACAACTAACTGAAGAATTACGAGCATTACAATCAAGAGATTTACTCAATTTTATAATACACAAAACATCAGAAAATGTTTATAGATTTTTAGAATCTATAGATGAACTAGAATTATCAAGAATAGCAACAACTGATGCCAAGGTAACCTTTAAAAACATTGTAGCATGTATAGTACAAGAATTTACAGGAAGAATTCTAGGAAAAGAAGCATCAACTGAAGCCTTTAGGGAACATGCATATTGGAGATTAGTTAATCTTAAGATATGTAACATGTGTTATCTAGATTCTTTCATATGTGAATTTTCAGATCAATATTATAAATTAGATATCACAAGAAAAAAATCAGCCTTAGAAATGTTTTTTAATAAACTTCCCGAATCTATAGCAACAGAATTAAACGATTCATATGCAGCAATATTACAAGATAATACTAGAATAATAGAAGATACTTTAGGAGCCCGAATTACTACAGTAAAAGCATGGGTTAGGAAGAAATGTTTACAAGAAATAGCTAAAAAAGAAGCACATGTTGAACTTTGTTGTGAAAGACAAACCGACAAAATAGGCAACTATGGATGCTCACAAAAAACATATAAGAATAGAAGAAAGATATGAAAAAGATAAACATATAATCCAAAGTATAAAAGTTTTATAAAAGAAATTCAAAAAAAAATTATTTTAGAAATCGAAAGCAACATCGTCAAAAATACAAAAAGCAAGATAATTTCAAATATTGTCCAGTTAAAAAGAAATATTGCAGATGTTGGTTATGTCATGAAGAAGGTCATTATGCAAATAAATGCCCTAAAAAGGGAGAAAAGAAAGGAACATAAGTAATTAAAGTAGCATATAATTTAGGATATGAACCCCTTGAAGATTCAGATATCGATTCAGATATTGAAATATATGCATATACATATACTAGTGATTATTCCAGTGATACGTCTTCTGATTAAAACAAGCACTATCAATTTATGGATAATAATTTACAAGGATTTTTGAAAAATCTAGCAAAAGAAAGAAAAGTTTTACAAAAGAAAATTTCTGAAAAAATTCGTTGGGAATGGACAACATCTGACACCCAACTTGTACAACGTATTAAAACTAATGTACAATGTTTACTGGAGTTATATAACCCGGAAACAAAAGATTTTTTGATTATTGAAACAGATGCATCCGATAGCACTTGGGCAGGATGTATGAAGGCCATTCAAAATGGTAGAGAATTACTAGGATTAGATATTGACGGAATTCCAATCCCTCAATCTAATCTATCAGCATTATGTATTAATGGAAGTAAAATTCCTCGATCAAAAGTAGCATTATCAGCATGATGTATTGATGGAAAGTAATTTCCTCAATCTGATCAAGTATTATTAAACTCAGTATTAACATTAGAACTAGCTTTTTTAAGCAATGAGCAGACATTTGTTTTAAAAACAGAAAAATACGAAGAAAAATTATGTAAATATATCTCTGTAACATTCTCAGAGACCGAGCAGAAGTACATCACTCATGAAAAAGAAACACTAGCATGTTTAAAGATACTAAAAAATGGGAAGATCGATCTATTGCAAACAAGATTTGACTTACGAACAGATTCAAAATATGTAACTGGTTTTTGGAGATACAAATTACAGGAAGATTATTGTAGAGGTCGACTAATCCGTTGGCAACTGCAACTACACCAATTCCACCCATACATCAAATATATCAAAAGCGAAAACAACACCTTTGCAGATACCCTCACCAGAGAATGGAAGGAATAGCGAAGCAAGCTCAACATCAACTTCAGCAGAAAATAGAAGAACGCATTTCCATAGAAAAGCAATTAGCCATTGTTAGGAAGGAGGAATAAGAACTATTCAGCACAGTACAATATTTAACCCGAAACACAAATTCAGAATCAAATTCTGAATCAATTAGAACACCAACACCATCAAGACCTACAACATCCACTCCATCCAAAAGAACCATGCCATCAAACTCTACCCAAAAAACCCAAGCATCATGTTCACCTTCACCATCAAGAGATGAATATACAAAAATGGTAGAATACGTTGAAGAAATTGTACATCATTCAAGCATTGGAAAACAAAAATGGTACGTCATTTTTGATGGACCAGACAGAGGAATATATTCTGATTCGGCGCTCGCCAGACCTCATATAATCGGAAAAAGTGTTACTCACAAGAGTTACACATCAAAGAAAATAGCACAGCAAGCACTCAAGGAATCATACAAAACTGTCACAACAGAAGAAGTCAAGCGATCAAACAGATTCATGTTTCTCAACCAGGAATAGACATCTAGAATGAAACCAATAGACTTGATAAGAAGCATTCCAACTACGAAAGAAAAAGAAGCCATGAAGAAGCCATCCGTTGAGAAGTTCCAAAGACTTTGGGATAGCATTATTCACTACAACAAAGTACAAGCCACCAAGTCTGTCTATCCAAAAGATCGAAGAATTGGACCGAAGGTAGTATTCTTACCAGGAGTAGCACCAATGGATATTCATGAATATTTCGTTCATGGACTATTGGACACAGTATACACAGACGGAGAAAGTGTTAGAGAATTTCAAGAATTCCCTATACGGATACAGAACATCATCAGAACATACAATGATATTTTCGCAAAGAAACGACCATTGTATTTCAAAGATCCATTCAAGTTACCCAATCTTCAAAAAAGATCACCAGCTGTTAGTACCATCGATTACGATAGCAGAACTAGGAGTCAGCAACGGCAAGTACCCGTCAAAGGACGAGATACCACCAACAACTCCATCCATCAGACATTTTGTGGAAGCACTCGCAGGAGTCTTTTTTGCATCATCAAAACTCGGAACAGGACGAAGACAGAAGTCGGAAATTAAAATTAACTATTTTGAAAACAATATCTTGATCTATTCAAACTTTTTAGGAAAACTTAGTGAAGAAGATCAGGAAAATTTAGCAAAATTTGAAGAACCATTTGAACATTTTTCTGGATCACTTTCAAAGATTACCAGAAGATTTTAAAATTGCATTATGTCAGCGATTATCAAATTTACAAAGGCACGTTTGTGAATTCTGCACAGAAACACAAATACAGGAATGAAGACAAAAATTCAAGAATTATCGACGACGCAAGAAGACACAAGGAAGAAGACAAAAGATGAAGAATCATTGAACCGCGTGATAGTGCGCCACTACTACTTTTACTTTTCAGCTTTTTCTTTAGTGTGGTGTGATGTGGTTTGTTTTCTAGTAATAATGTAAGGTAATAATGTAAGGCCTGCCGGCCACCTATCTGTATCAATAATGTAAATATAGGTAAGCAATGACGTAGGTTGTAGCTACTACACCTACTATCTCTTGTATAAATAGAGGTATTGCCTCATGGAATAAAGTGTGCGAGTTTTAAGAGTTAAACTTTGAGATTTGAAAATCTCTCTTATATGTTGAAGCATCGTCTTCTGAATAGCAAATCGCATCTGTTGAAGCATCGCTTCTGTATCAATAATGTAAATATAGGTAAGCAATGACGTATGCTGTAGCTACTACACCTACTATCTCTTGTATAAATAGAGAGAGAGAGAGAGAGAGAGAGAGAGAGAGAGAGAGAGAGAGAGAGAGAGAGAGAGAGAGAGAGAGAGAGAGAGAGAGAGAGAGAGAGAGAGAGAGAGAGGGAGAGAGGGGAGGGATGGGGAGATGACGAGAGGGGGAGAGGGGGAGAGAGAGAGAAGGGGGAGGGAGGGAGGGAGGGAGAGAGATCCTCTCATGTTCACTTGAACATGAGAGGTAATGTTATGCTTAATATAATAGTACATTGTCATTATTGAAAAATATTTAAGGGGTGTTTGGTTGTTAAAAGGAATCACTATCGTAATGAGAATGGGAATGGGTTTTGATACCCACCATGCTTAGTGGGTTTAGAAAATACCTATATTTGTGGGTTTGATACCCACTTTTTAATAATAAACATACTAACCAAACATTATTTATTGGGAATGACAATCATTTTTATATTTCAAACCCTTAAACCAAACGCACCCATTTTAGTTTAGTTCGAATGTACTATCATATTAAGCATAACATTACCTCTCATGTTCAAGTAAACACGAGAGAATCCTGATCCGAGAGAGAGACCACATGTAAAAAAAAGTCAGTAAAAATTGTTTGACCTTTTATATTGCTTTAGATTGAAGATTATTTTCACAACTTTTTGATAAATTAATAAGGTTTTCAAATTGATAATTGTAATTTTTTTCTATCAATGATCATATTACTAGAAACATACATACAATCATGTACGTATTTTTATTATGTTCCTATATGATTACTCTTACCTATTTATTATAGGGCAAATTGCATAAAAAGGTACTTTATTTTAGGTCGATTTAAATTTAAGGTACTCGATAATTTTTTTCTCAATTTAAGTTATCGAAATTAATTTTACGTGCAATGTTAGGTTTTTTGACTTTTCGAAATAGATTATCGGTCATAATTTTAGCCGAAATGACTTTTAAATACTCAATAATAATGATACTTCACATTAATTAATCATTTCAGCGAACACAATGATGGGAAACTTCTTTTGAAAAGTAGAAAAAACCTTAAAAAACCTTACATTGCACATAAAAATAACTTCGATACCTTAAATTAAGAAAAAATAAGTTGAATACATAAAATTCAAATTGACCTAAAATAAAATACATTTTTTATGCAATTTACCCATTTATTATACATTTGAATTTGTTTTTGAATAAGAATTGAATAAAATACCAATAATACTGAAACGGATTGAAACGTATGAAAAACAATTAGTGGATTATTAGGAATACATAATTTATATAAAATACCAGCAATATTGAATTGAATTTTGACAAGTAGTTTATAAAGTACAAGATGTTTTGAATTTGTTTCTTGATATTTATAACAAAGGACCTGCTTTGATGTAATATAATTTGATTTTTCTTAAAAATCGTTGATTGTCTGCCTTTATACATGTACAAAGTTTCCTTTCTCAGACTACAATATATTACTCGGTATATCTGCGAACACGTAATTTAGAGTTTATCTTCTCATATTGTAAATATTTTGTATAAATTAAAAGCACGCCTGAAAATGAGCCGCATAACTTGACTAGGTTTCAAATCTTTAAAAAAAAATATGTTGTTTGTATAAAAGGGCATCTTTATGTTAACTCGCCCATGGCATCCGAAAATTTAGAACCGGCCTTGGTTTGTAGTGGTGGTAGTGGCCAGGGTTGGTGGTGGCGACGGTGCTTGAGGGTGATGGTTGCGGTGATAGACTTAAAATGTAAAACTTAACGGATGATCGTTAAATAATTAACGAAAATACCTAAATTGATGATTAAAAAAAGGGTTTTGTTAAACACAACTCTATGGGTTGTCTATAAGCATTCTAAATTTATGAAAATGACAATTAATGAACTTATATAGTCAATAATTATATAGTTAATAATTATATAGTTTTAATTATTATAAAAGAGGTAAATGATGTTAATTATAGAATGTTTAAAGTTTATCGAGTGTTCATTAAATGTTAATTATGTATTTATAGAATGTTTATACATAACTCATTGGTTAAAAAAATGGCTATCTTTGTATGATAAGAAAATGAGATAGCTTGATTAGAAACGACTCAAAATTTAGGTACTTTTTATGCCATTTGCTTTAAATAATACTTCAAAAATAATTAAGGTTGATGGTATCAAATGACATCGAATTATTTAGGGATACTAGTATCAAAATATATTTAGATTGATGCCTTTTTCTCTTTTATCTGAATTCAACTTTTAAGTTTCCTATTTAATTCACTTGTTTTTGAGAATTTATATTGTAAGTATTATTTTTGACTGTGACACTTCATAATTACTTGGTAGTATTTTCTCTTCATCTTTCAAAAAACTAATCTCTTCCTCTTCAACCCTTTGTAATTCCACAAGTTATTATCTTTTTCATTCATAATAAATATATGTCTCACTTTCAAAAACACGCACATACATAAATTAACAAATGAATCAACTATTTTCATTAAGCACGATATTACATATTTATCATAAATTAATCTCACTTATAAACATATATATAAAGCAATAATTTGTTTATCATCATCATCATAATGAGGATGAAGCTTAGAGGCAATTGAGGACATGTTTATTATTTTGTGTAAGCTTAGTTCCACGTCATCGTCTTGCCAGATGTCATCAATGTTCATCGATGGGTATGTGTGATGAATGTGGTGCTTGCCAATGTTGCGTGACTTTAGATTACTAAAAATGAGCGAAGATCTGTGAAATTCATTTAATCCAAAACATTTTCTTTTCTAAAACCATGTTGTTTTGTATGGTGGTCATCCTAATAACTTTCAATAATATTTAGGGCTTGACATTTATTTTTACATTGTCAATTATGTAAAAGAAATAGAATTCTTAAAGTAAAACTTTACAATTTTTTATTATTATTTGATGGGTTTGTTATTTTCATAGAATTTGGATTAAATATGTATGAGTTTTTTATAATGATGAAGTTTTTAGGATTGCTTTTATCAATTCTTGATTTGTGTGTTTTAAATATACGACCCGTTTTGTTCACAAAATGTTTTTGAATGAATAGTAATTTGGCAAAATAATATTTTAATATGAATGAATTGTAGTATTTAGTAGTTATAATCTCTTGACTTGGAATTTATAAAAATCGCACACCTCAGGTTGGCTGAAAACGTAATAATTTAGCAATAATAATAATTGTAATAATAATAATATTTAAATTTAATAATAACAATAAATCTTAATGTAAAAATAATAATTATTTTCAAATTAGAATATTTATATAATATTTTAAAATTACTAAAATATTATAATAATAGATACTACTAACTTTTTCTTAACTAATAATAATAATTTGGATTAAATTACCATTTATATATTTAATACTAGTTACATTAATGATAAAATAATAATAACAAAAATAATAAAAAAATAATAAGCATAATTATTATCTTTAGTACTTATATTATATAAAATAATAATAATAACTATCGTGTCTTTGTTCCAACCATCACGTAAGACCATACAGAGGATAGGCTGGTTCGCTTGAAGAGAATCTTTTCTATGATCAGATATGAATCATGTCATACATGAGCAGGCTCCGTAAGATCTAGTTCACTTAATTTCAGATTGAATTTAATAGTATACAAATGCATTCATTTCCTCTGCATTGACGCAATCTATGATACTATCGGGCAGATTCTTCCCCCAACTAACGAAGAGATCTTGGCGGAATTGCCACATATGAAATTGAGCACAGATAAACATTGATCAATAATTTGTAAAGTTTCGAATACAACGTATTTCGTAAGTTTTCATCCAATTTGAATAAGTTTGCACCCAGTTTGATATGTAATTAGAATTTCTTCCTTGGATGTAATTGGTTGTAAGTGAATTACTACAAGGTATTGTATTTTGAATAATATGATTGGAATGTAATTCTTACTAGAGAAAATTATGAAAATAGATCAGTCGCTTTAGTATATATCACTTGTGACTTTTTATTTAAAAAAAAAAAAAAAAAAAAATCAAAATAGATCGGAGGTTATTTTTTTTTGGGACAACCTTTGAGCTTTGTCTATGTTTGACACGTGTTGACTCATGGTTGTGTTGTACAAGTTGTCCAGTTGCCTAGTTTATTTTGGACTTTTGAATTTAAGGTCTAAAAATTAATATGCACTGAGTCGGCTGATATACTTTCACAATTTTTCTTTTTTAATACAATAAAAACAAATTACGTTTTAACGAACTAAACGATGCCTTAGTGTTTTTGGTTGAAAAAGAAGAATGTTAAATACTAAAATGCCTCATTTGATTAAATTAAAAAGTGCCAAAGGTAATTAAGTAGTGCCACGTCATATAATTCCCGTGATTAAGCATTTAAGAATTATCAAAAGTAAGTGAATCGAAGAAAAATAAAAACTTAAAAACAGGAAGTACAAAGAGAGAGAGAGCAATTTATAAATGCGTTTTTAGACCATTGTCGCAACTCCTAAATAGTTATTATACCCCGACACCTCCTCTATATGAGTGATTCTAGAATATTACACATAAGTTTTTTCTACATATTAAATTTATAAGCGACCATACAAATTTCTGTAATATTCAACTAGTTATAATACCCGTGCACGCACGGGGTTTTATTTATTTTTTTGAATAATGTATTTTGATCTTTAATAAAAACAAATAGTTGTTTTTTTTTTATTATTATTTTTTTTTCAATTATGATTCTTAATTTGGATTATAATCAATTTTGACTCACGTAATAAGGGTTCATAAATATATTTTTAAAAATATTGATGGTTAGGTTAAGATAGTATTGTTAGTTAAGCTATTATGGTGTATAACATTTTATAGATTTTTGTAGACAAATCTATATACATTTCATATTTTTGTAGATGGCTATTATAACGCTCAAGTCCATTTGTAAAAACTTCAAATATGATGATATTAAAACGTCTGTAACCCGTCTTGTTCGGCCCATACCACTACCTCTTTCAAAGAATTTAAAAGAGGTTCTTTAGAAGTTAGGAAGAATAAGTATCTACAGAATGTTCAATTGACCATCACCTTCCTGGTTCTAGCCCATATTTTAGAAGTGTAAATGCTAATCTTTAAGATTCACTTGTTTAAGTCTTCTCGTGAAGATGGGCTCTTGAAAGCGTCTGGTAAATCTGCACGATCAAGCAGACTTGGTAGAGATGTTGTGGAGGATTCATGTGGTTTTATGGACATGTTTTGAAGGTAAAATACCTTTTAATTAATACCTGCATAAGTTATAAGTCCCTAATTATATTGCAATATAATTCAAGTCTTTGTCAAACACCTTAAATGCCTTTTGATAAGTAAAGCAATCTTAATTGAGCAAATCAATAACATGATGTCTAAATGGCTAATAATGGACAAACATTGAGTTCCTTATTAGCTAAACATTTTTCTATTAAGTTTTGCTAAACATTCTTCTTAAATTACAAGTATGAGATTCATTTATACTCACTTTGATCCCCAGCAGCAAAGAGGAGAGGCTCCTAGTGCAAACAAATTTGAACGGTTGACCAAGGTGGAGGTCAAACGATGCAGATGATAATGAAGAACAGCAAAGTCCCGACAGACTTTGACAAATCGATTATTACAACACATCCTCAAGAGGCTTAAGTAGATTCTCCAGTAGATGACTCCTTTTAAAATTTTGCATCATCCTCAACGATCCAGTCCGTTAATTAGCAGGTTTACAACTGGATTGCATGTGCTCATCAGGTGAAAGAATGTTGTGCCTGCATTGGCTCTTTTTTTGCATGTTTTCCCTTCTTGATATATGTTGCATAAGGAAGCGGTGTCGATTCCAGGGTAAGGAAGTTATTGTTGGCTGGAATCATTATTTTTTTTTACTTAATAATAGAGTAAAGTATGTACTTGTACATGAGGAAAGTTTGCTCTGAAACACTCCTGAGCCAAGAGATCCTTCTATGGTGTTGTAAGTCGTCTACCACAGATTACACAACCCTGTGATCAAGTTTTAGTTAAAATTTGAATAAATCTTAGCTGAATCATATCATAGCTTGATCATACAAAAATGCAATAATCATATTAAGTTATTAACTTAGTAACATAATTTAGTGTTCAAATGGAAATATTAGATTAATAAAGATAACTATTTTAGCTTTAAAATGTTATAATTAGATCATTACTTCAAAATGAACGAACTATCAAATATGAACAAACTATTTCAACCTGTTTAGCACCTCATCACATATTAGGATAGTTCTAGATCCAAATCTAGACTTGCTAAAACCAAGTCCCCGACCTACACATAGGAAAAATGTGTAATTCTGTAATGTTTTTTTACTAATGATTAAAAAATTATAATAATAAAAAATAAAAAAATAAAAAACTATGAAAATTGAAGATCCACAAATTAGTGGCAAAGAACATGTGTGATAATGAAACCCCTCTTGCTAGAACCAAATATCATCCATAACCATATGATTTAATTTCTTTACAAAATTAATCCATATATAATATGCCATAATTCTACACACTACGATCAACTCATAACACAATCTCCTAGAATTATGAAGTTTTTATGTATTTATACTTTATATCATCACAGACCCCTTTACGACTTACCCGTCACTAACTTTGACACCGAACCCTTTACGACTTACCCCTTCATTGACTTTGAGGATTATATTTTGGTCCTACATAGCAAATATTGACCTGGTGTAATATATGGTACCTGATGTAAATTATGGTACGTAATTAGCCTTAAAAGTAAACCACATATCAAGTCATGGTCTATTCCAAATTCTAAATAAATATAGGTTTTCGTACACAATCCCGCAAGATATGAACATTCCATTAACCTATCATTAACTATTCAGTCATACTACTTGATAGTTCAACAAAACATCAAATTCATACGAATTTTCATAGGTGTTGCCAAATTAAAACCTGAAATAAAAACACACCGACGCCTGTCTCTGTCAATTTTTTAGGAAAAAAATCAAGCTATTTGGGTTTACTTATTGAAAGTGCAATTTATATAGGGGTTGAAAGGGATTACTTATTCTAATTATTACGGGATTGTTTACACGATTGCTTATTGAGACTTCTTATAGGGCTGTTTGTGATTGCTTATTAAAACTACTTATAAGGAGTTAAATAAGCAATCCAAAAAAACCCTTTTATAAGCATTTCCATTAAGCAATCCAAAACAACCCTGTATGATAAACAATTCAGTAACAAATCCTAAACAACCCCTTTGTGAGAAGAAATTTCAATAAGCGATCCCAAACAGTCCCTTCCTACAATTTCAATAAAAGCATTCCTAAAACTGTCCCTAACTTGATTTTGTAGCTAAATCTTTAGACTCAGTCATATCACAAACTTATACAATGGACTATGTTAAGGACATAAGTTGTATCTAAATTACTTACCCTCTTTCTTCTTGATAAATGGACATGCCCAAAATTCCCCTTCTTAGTGGCCTCCTGCTTTCAAATTCATCAAGTGTCCACCTCTTTTTCATCCTTTGAACCTTTGAACTGTAAACAACATAAGAAAGAAAAAAACAAATAGGTAAGTAAATTACGCAAATTTCACATTTTCACCTAATGAAAGAAATATAATATCCTAAAAAAAAAGAAGCAAAATTTCACCTAAAGAAGTCATGAAATTGGCTTCTTAAGTGTTTTCTTTTAGGATATGTCCCTTGTTAAAGGAAAAATGTAATTTATTTCTCCTTGGCGCCTAAGCCAATTAGTACATCGACATAACTAAACAAACTTTCAAGTCTTTTATGAGCTTATTTTTAGGCTGGTGAGCTTATTTGGTTCGGCTTATATTTCATAAATTCATATTATCTGGCTTATTTTCAGATGTAGAATAAGCTTGTTACAACTTAAAGATAGATAATAACCTCATAAACTACAAAATAAACCTAGAAAAATATTTTCTTATGAAATATAAGCTGAACTAAGCTAATAAGCCCAAAATTGTGCTTATAGAAACACCCTTTCAGTCGTTGCTGACACGCTTATTTAAAATAAGCAAATTCAGACACTATTTTTTTATATTGTGTTGTGCAACACATCATAAGATGATAGGCTGTTATAATTTGGGATACGAAAAGACGTAAGACTGTAGGTATTAAAACTATCGTTGAAACTAATCTGATCCTGTTCGGGTCAAACGCGCTGGAAAATGACCTGATACACGTATAATTATAAAAGGTTCCCACATCATGCCAGGGTTGAACAATTTAAGCATAGGTCGTATTCGGCTTGGTGCATAGCGGCTTTTATAGGATTTCAAGTCATGTTCTTGTTGAGGGGTATTTGCTCATATTCAGGTTGAGTGGGGCTTGTCAGCTTAAAACCCGAGGATTGATAGGAAAGTACCGAGTTTAAAACCATTTGTGTTGTTAAGAACTGTAGCTGAAACTGACTATTTAGCAATCGTTTTGAATGTATGGTCTTAGAAACATTTATGATCTGTGATTTCCTACCCTCTCTTAACACGAGTTAATTTTGTTGTAAAATACCTTATTCCTCACATTAGTAAATAATATAAACTTACTCAATCAATTAATAAATTAACAAATCATAGCAAGCATATGAAATAAGTATTAAAGCTTGAAATTTGAAATGTAGATTATTTTTCTCCTCTATGTTCTTAAATCATACAGTAATAAAGTTTCATATATGTGTATAGAAAGATCAACATAGTATACATAAAGTAATACACATGCATATTCTACTAAAATACAATCTATTGTTGATCAAAAAGGTAAAATAGAGGAGGTAGCTTGAGGATGAGATTAAAAGCTTGGAATGTGGTTGTAATGTATGGTACATGTTTGCTCTCACAAAGTCCTTAATCTTAACTAAATTCCAATTATACACATAATCAGTTACAACACAAACCCGATTCATTAGATAAGAATATAGAACTTCTCGTATATCCATAATCTTCACTATTACAACTAAAAAAGAACCTAAAACACTAACACGTTTATGAACACAGATAAAAGTATAAAAATATCTTGTAAGTGGTACCAAATCCAATTTATTTAACCAGCAATCACCAATATCGACAGTCAATCTAATATTAAAAATTAGCACAACAAAAAACAATCATCTTTTTTAGAATCGATTATCAAAACTCGGAATTGGTTTCAACCTATAAACAAATAAACTATGCTTTTTGTTTAACAGTCAACCGATATGGATCGTCTCCAATTGTTCCTATAAGTTTTCATAATTTTATACATGTACAAATTTTATAGATAAATCAACAATTAAAATGAGAGATAAAAAAATATTAGAGCACAAATTAAGCCTTAAAAATCATGAAATCAAAGACGAACCCAAACACGTATATACCTGCAGAAACCACCAATCTTATTACTCTATGATCTTCTTCCTTCCCATCTCCATTAATCAGATTTGAGTTTTAGTCAAACCCCAAAAAAAATTTCACAAACTAAAACAAAATTAACAGATAAAATCACAAACATTTTTAGAATATAACAAAAAGCCCTATATCAATTGTAAACAAAATCAAAAAATTAGATATCAAAAATCATACCTTTAACTCTTTAACTCATGGAAATCGTTTTTGTCCTTGCATAAATAAATTATGAAACAGACTTCCGAATGACTGCAATAAGAATTATACTGTAAACAGATACTATCTAACATCACCAAATTATCAATTTAGGTTTTTGATTTGGAGCTTCGGGTTGAAGAAAAAGGCCCAAATACTTGTATGGTTTTGTTTTTTCTTAAATTTCGTTTTTGACCCTTAAGTATTGTAGATGAACCCCGCGTTTTTAAAGTTTTAGTTTTTTATAGTTTTGACACATATACTTTTTAGCTCAAATTTTTAAAGAAAACGAATTTACCAATACTTTTGCCAAAAAGAGAAAGTATTTAGTGCTTTTTAATTAAAACATATTTAAGAAAAAAAAACAAATTAAAAAAATTATTACCTAATAAGGTATGGTTTGATTTTTTTGAAATGAAAAATTCCCACTAAGGGTTTTGTTTTATTATATAAAAGATATATAAAGTTAGATGATACAATTTTCAGAAAAACGAATTAAATTAAATAAATATTATTATAAAAAAGTTTTAAATACATGTTTATGCAATTTGCCAATAAATAACAATTCCAGGAGACATCATTTACATATAAAAAAAAAATTATGCATATCAAAGTATCGATCATAGCCACTCATATTTTTATTAAATAATAAACTTATGTTCATCATCTCTTCTTAAAAATTAATAGCTCTTAAACCGTTAAACGTGAATCGTAAAAAGTTACACCATCGCGACGAGATTTTAACTTTCTTTCTATAAACGGGCACTTTGATATAATTTCGACGAACTTTTTGTTGTTGTTGTTGTTTTCACGTTTTTTTGTCATATCTTTTTTTCGTTGTTGAAACTTGCATGAGAAATCACATATGATACAGTTTTAATTTTTAGTGTTCGTACATTTAAAATATGTAGTAAAATGAACAAAATTTTTTTTACAAAATTTCAAAGTTTCACAGTTTTTTACTGAAGACTACACATTTATAGCTTTTCAACCATATATAACACATTATATTTCAACTTATAAATTAAAGCAGTTAATTCGCCGAAGTTGAACAAAACTCATAAAATCATATGTGATATTTACCAAATGTGATCTCTATCACATGTTAATTTTAGCATATATGACCTTTATCACATGTGATAATAGAAATTCCATAAATAAATTGCGTTAATATATAAGTTAAACTACAATATGTGATAATGGTTGAAAAATCGTGAATGTTAAATTTTCATTGCATAAAACGAGGAAACTTTTTGCTTATACACAAATAGTTATACTAAATTTACTACAATTATTTAGTGTTTGAACTTTCATATTAGTGTTAAATTAAATGTGACACATCATGTGAATTTCAATTAAAAAAAAAAAAAAAAAAAAAAAAAAAGAAGGGCCTCTTGGTAGAAATTATATGAAAGTGTCCGTTTATTGAAAGATGATAAAATGATCGTTGCGACGGTATAAATTGTTTTGCATAATTATTACGGTTCATGAGATATTTAAATTTTAAAAAATACATCTAATTGCGTTTTTTTAAATAAGAATATCAATTAATCTTCCTCTTTTATACCATAGAAAAATTAGTGGCTATATTTGTCTTTTAGTATGCAAGATATTTGTATGTAAATTGATCTCTCATCATAACAAAATAAGATATAACTAAAAGAGGTTTTAAAAGTATGACCCTTCTACACTAAAGACAATTGCAAAAAGACACACATATGACATATGTAAGTTAGAACTAAAAGAGGTTTTAAAAAATGTAAGTTACTTGTCCTTTTTTTAAGATTTAGGTGGCCATTTACTTATTATTCTAGATCTATATCACATTATCAAATACTTTTGAATTTCATCTTTTTTGTATGTGTCTTATTTGACGAATCTACCCCTCCCCTAGTTAAATTGAAGAGTGGACACTGAAAGGTAAAATGATCAAGTAATACACACAACTGGTTACACGATTAATCAAAGATCAGATTCAAAAGTGTGCTACATAAATAAAGAAAAAATAAGATGGTTACACAAATACATTTTCATACAATTAGCCCTTTTAATAATGCAAATGTGAAGAGATGGGAGGAATACTGCAGGCATCTATAAATAACAATGGTGGCGCAATTCAGTCAAAGCCAATAAAACTTTTTAACCTTCTTCATTTAAAAGATGAAAGTTCACACAAAAAACATGTTACAAATGAAAATAAAAAACTATGATGGGCACTAGCTGCTAATCGTGAGCAAAGAGTTGCGGTAGGCCATGAAGACTTTTGCTTAGTAGCCTTGAATAGATACAACGGGAAAAGAGCAAATTATGCTCACCACCCATACTTGGCATGTGTTTCTGCTTTTGTGAGAAAGCCCTTGGAGCGCCTTTCTGCAAGTTCCATCTCTTTCGACCTCATATCAAAGTATAAAGATCCGATCTGATGTTTCCTCTTGTGCAGCTTCGTTGGCTTCCCCTTGGTTGAAGAAGTAGGCTGCAATCAAACAAATAAATAAAAGAATTCACTTAGAAACCCATGAAGTGAGAGTTTTACAGGGCTAGATACACCCTATACAAATGGTTCTTAATATGATACCAAAAAATTTAAGGTGATCACTTTTTTGTGCTTGAATGGAGTATAATGAACACGTCTAAAATTAGCTTTTAAATGAGTGAAACAGCACCTAACATTCATACAAGCTTAATATGGGCCAAATCAATAGACATGGAATCAAATAATCGAGCTCAAATTCAACATTCCTCAAACAGTTGGCCTAATCTTAGAACATTGAACCCTAAAGTTGCAGGGCAAAAAGCAATAATTTAGCTTATCTGATACGTAATAGCATCTTGTGATTGCCTTCTCCTACTAGCAGCTAGCCATTAGCTTATCCTAAAAATGGCAACAGGGGCAGGTCGGCTGAGTTGGTAGTTCAAAATCGGTCTGAGTTGAAATGGGTCATTTTTTGTGCAGATCAAGAGTCAAGTTTGGTGGACCCACAAACACTATTTTGTCCATTTTCAGAAATACAACATTAGACTTTCAACAGCCTACAACGTTGCACCAATATTTACTTTTAGTTAAATTATTCTTATTTGATGAGTTTGAGATAAGATACACCCCAAATTGACACTTTGAAATTATGTGGGTCGGAAAAGTCAGCTCTAATTGACGCTTTGATCCATAGCTATCTCCCAGATCAGATCACGCTGCATTCTCTGCATATCTGAACTGATAACCACTTCTATGTCATTCTACAAATGCAAAACCTATATACCCTGTATGATCCATAGCTATTTTTTCTTTTAAACAGCGGAATGATCCATAGCTATCTTAGAGACCACATGATTCATTCTCTTCAAATTTAAACATTAATAATGAATACTAACTGATGACCCCTCCAACCCATCTATAAGCACTCAGAGCATCATGCCTCCAATCTATAGATGTTCAGGTTTAGCATTCCAAATTCATTCCGACCTTCCATGCATCATTATCAGCTAAAGCAGATTAGATCATGAAGTCTTGTAAAGGTGAACTTTTCCTAAGATGTCTCCTGTGCTGTATTTGAGAAAATCATCTTCTACACAATACTGCACAATCTTACTTCGCTAATAACTATGACATGGGTCTTAGTTTGTTATCATAATCCTTCATCTAAAAACTATGATTTGAGCGATTAGCATATCACGTCCATAGGTTAACTTATCTTAACAATTCCAAAACTAAGCTGCCTACATCACTTAATCATGTAAGAAAATGAAAAAAAGAATAAAGTATCTATGGATAGTACTAATTCACCAACTAACGCATATTATATAACAAATTAGCAATAACACCAGTCTATCCGCATTCCTTTTTAGTCAAAAGCCTTAAACACTTGTCTACAACCTACATATAATCACCGCTATTATCAAACAGGACAGCCTAAATGGCTAAATACCTATATATCCTATATGATCTATATCTATGTAACAGATCACATGATGTGTTGTCCGCAAATTTAGACATTGAAAAATTAAATCCTAACCGATGACCACTCAGACCCATCTAAAATCACTAAGCATCATACATTTAAACTCTAGAAATTCAAAATTAGCATTCCAAATCCCTTCTAAGTTCCAACTTCCATACCAAGTTCCCATCATTATCAAGCAGATTGGATACCGAAGTACCTCAAAGTGGATTTTTTTTCCTAAGATGTGTCTATAATAGTTCAATTAAAGTCTCTGTAATATTTGCAAAAAGCATTTTCTACATAGTACTACACCGGGTCTTACTTTTTTATCAAAATACTTTAAAGCCTGAAGATTACTACTTTAAATAATGATCATATTATGTCTAAAGGGTACTTTATTTCGACAACTCAACCACCTACATATCTTTATCACGTGAGAAAATGAAGAAAAAAAATGCATCTATGATGGTGCAAATTCACCAACTCACGCATATATTGTATCTAACAAATCAACTATAAAACCAGTTTATCCGCATCACCTTCATGTCAAGCCTTCAACAATTGTATGCAAATTACTAATCCTCATCATTATCTAAGTGAACAACCTAAGTTCTTATCCAAAGCATACTTCGTCAGTTGATAACTTCATCATATACTCTCAATCTAACAATCATCATAATTTTGCAGTATAATAAGCAAATTTCTTATCCAGTCTCAGTTTAGTTATTTATACAACGAAACAGATATCACTACATTAAAAACCTTGATATATAAATCGACGTTACCTGATACGCAGGCCCAAAAGCAATCCCAGTAGCTTTAACCTGATCCTCACGTGGCCGATTCTTCATCAACTCATCTTGACTAACCTCAATCACAGCCGTAGGAATCTCATTCCTACCCCTCTTACCCGGTACCCTCGCCACACTCTGCACAACTTCCACAGCCGAAACCTCCGGCCCCACTGAACTCTCACCCCCACCCGACCTATCCACCCACTTACTCTCATACTGCCCGTATCCTCCATATTCACTTGACGGAACAGCTGGACCATAACTACTATAACTACCATAACCACCATCATTTCCAGGCGCAACTGGCCCATAACTCAAATGATCATAATTCGCATAACCCGCATTATCAACATTGGCATTATCATAACTCGCATAAGCCCCATTATCAACACTCGCATTCTCATACCCTGCATAGCTACTATAATCATAATTCGCGTAATCAGCATTTAACGTCACATTCTCATTAGCAATCTCCCTATCATCATATCTCAACTCACTTTCACTAACTTTTTCCTTACTCTTATCCAAATTCGACAAACCCGGAACCTCACCCTCCAATATCGACCGCCTCGCCGTCCCACTCCCAGAACCCGACAACCCCGCCCCGAGAGACCCCGAGTTTCTCGGAGCCGGAATACTTGATAAAAACGACTTCACTGAAGGAGCTTGAGGTATATAACTATCCTTAACCTTCTGTTCTTGCTTCTTATCATCTTCATCATCATCTGGGTCATCAAGAATGGGTTTCTGATTTGGGTTGAGGGAGTTTAGAGAATAGAGATGATTTGTTGGAATCAGGGTTAGGGTTAGGGTTTGATTTGGGTGGTGGGAGAGATGTTGATAATGGGTGGTCTATTGTTGTTGTCGTCTTCAAAAGAACGACTTTTTTCGGTTTTGATGGGTTTAATGAAAAGGGGTCTGATGGTTCTTTTGAAATTGATTTGCCAAAAAAACGGTTGCAACCACCTCTACAACTTTAGGGATCCTTCAAACACCTTTTTATTTCTTGTTTAGCCCAACAGAGAATAGAGATGATTTGTTGCAACTTCATCATCTCATGAATTATCAGGGTTAGGGTTAGGGTTTGATTTGGGTGGTGGGAGAGATGTGAAGAAGTTAGGTTTAGGGTTTGAAGATTGGGGTTGTTTGGTTGGTGGTTTTTGTGGTTGATTGTTGTCGTCTTCATCGTCTGAAGATGCGTATGATGCTAGTAATGAATCCATTGTTATTACCGAATCAATCAAGAGAACGAAGAAAACAAATGAATTATTGTCGAAGGCGCCCCTAAGTCTCCAAACCCCAAATATCCGGTTCGGTCGTCGAATATTCACCATACTAGTCAACTCATCTTCTATACCCAACCCCAATTGACTTAGATCTTTACCCGTTAGAGCGAATATGAGAAACCACGGAAGGTGCGATCTACCATCTTAGACAACACCTCCACTTGACGACCTTTTACTGCCACTAACCAACACATGATGCCTCTAACCCATAGACACCTAGCCGGAAATCCCATTTGCACCATAATATTGAGCAGAAACTCCCAATGTACTACGCTTTTCAAAATCTATCTTCATAGAAACGCTTGCCTTCTACTTCATCCAACCAATTAATTCATTTTACGCAATTAGCGGCTAAAACCTTGGAGATGATCTTACATCAGAGTCTTTGTTTTACATAAGAGTGATCAAACCTCCACGGCTAATAACACCTGACTGAAAGAATTCATCAAACAGCTCCAGGAAATCATCTTCAAGAAACCTCCAAAAGTGTTTAATGAACATCTAAGATCCAACATCCTCTTTCAATAATAATAAAATAAACATGACCGTAAAAAATCTCAAACGTTAATATATTACTCCTTTCCACCATTAGTTTTCGAGATGACTTGACCACTTTATAAATCAAATCGGCGCTAAACAAATAAACTAAATTCATTTCATTAAAAATAAAAATACAATACATAACACAATAATAATAAAAATAAACACGATACGAAGAAAAAAAACACCACGAGTAAAAAAAATACAACACATACTAATGATTGGATCTTCGACATCTCACTTCGGACAAATTTTCAAAATCTCCCAAACGTTAATATACTTGAACTCCTTTCCACCAAATTGTTGCTGAAAGTTTAGTTTCGCATTCTCGAGATGAGTGTGGTCATTTTGACCACTTCGGCGCTGCAAATGTTTGTAAATCGCGTGGAATTTTTTGTAATCACGCTAATCCTTGTCCATTTTCCCGTGATTGAATTTTTGGTACGATGGTCATCAGTAGTCTGATCATTGAACATCTCCATAACGTCGTTCCAAAAAAAAAAATCGGAACGGTTATTTTCCATATCTAGAGCTTGCGAAATTTCTATCCAAACTTGCGCAAGCAACATTTCTTCAGACTTGTTCCACTTCGGATTTTGAGACATTTTTTTTTTGAATTGATGCAGATGTGAAAAAATGGTGGTTATAGTTTGTTATTTAAAAGGGTGGTTTTCAAATTCAAATTCAAAAATCAGATTCAAAATTCCAATTCAAATTCAAAATTCAAATTCAAATAGGAGCGGGATTATTTAAAATTCAAATTTAAATTTAACGGTATACTTTTGAGCCGGGTAATTTAAATTCAAAATAAAAATTCAGATTCAAATAGGAGCGGGATTCTTTAAAATTCAAATTCAAATTTTAAATTCAAACGGTATAGTTTTGAGCGGGATTATATGTGCCTATATATACAACCCTACCAGTCACAAGTTATACACACAACTCACACAATTCACACACAAAAATGTCTCGCAAAGATTTTTCTCAGCAATTCCCAAGTCCACAAAAGTTTCCGGAAACAAGCTTTTCAACTTCACCACAGTTTCCTCCAACTAGCTTTTCAACTTCACCACAGTTTCCTCCAACTGGCTTTCCAACTTCAGAAGAAGTTGAAGTTTACTCAACACCACCTGAAAATGTCTTTCCGGTGGATCTTGAAAACAACCCAATTGTTCCAACTCTACCTGTGAACAATCAACAGGTGGATCTTGAAAACAACCCATTCGGGTTAAGTGAGGCTTCCTTTCGTCAACTTGAACAAGACGAAGAAAACTATAGGGAGATTATGGAAGAGCAGGCACACGAGGAAGCTGCTCGTCGTGAACAAGAAGCAAGGGAAGCTCAGTATCTTCAAGATAACTACTTTTACATAATGGAGACTCGGCTCGTTAATGGCGAGTTTAATTCCCCTTCAAGTTCTGAGGGTTGGGACCCGGATTATTCGTTTTATTAAGTTTTAGTAGTTTTATTTTCATCAGTATGCGTTGTAGTTTTTTATGTTTAGCGTATTATGTATTTCATGTTTTCAGTTAATTGTTCAAGTTTCAATTTGTGTTTTTCATCAGTATGCATTTATGTTTGCATTCTTTTTTCCTCCACGAACCTTTCAATCTTTATAAAAAAACACTTCACCTTCAAAAATATTTATCCTCTTCCACAAATAAAACTCAACTAATAAAAAGAAAAGAGAGAGAAAAAAAAGGACTACTTCACCTCGTCGTGCAGACGGCGAAGCATCCCACGGCGAGGCACAACGAAGGGGGACGGTGTGGTGACGGCCGACGGCGAATTGCCACATAGGCTCACGGCGAGCCACGAAATTACCATACCCTCCGCTCTTATAAAACAAAACGAATTTTTCATTTAAAAAAAATTAACTCATACCTTATTTAATAATATTATTAAAAAAAGTTATTTAAAAAAAAATTAAAAATAATTAATACAAATTATTTTTTTATTTGTCTTAAAAATTAAGAAAAAACATTTTTTGTAATCACATACGTAAATAAAGCCAAAAAAACACATGGGTCTCCATGCTATTTTTTAAAAATAGAAGAAAAAAATGTAACTTTTGTTAAAAAAACCTCCATCTTCTCGCCACACATTCATTCTTCCCCAATCCCCCAAATCTTCATACATTGTTCGAGAACACACGAAGAGAACCCACCAAGATGAGCAAAATTATCAACATGTGACAGAAAATACGAAAAACCCTAATTCAGATCCAACGCCATTGTTAACAATTGGAGTATTATTTTCATTCAGTTCATGAATTCTTAAATCTCCTATCAGGTTTGTTACGTGTTTCTCAAATCGTTAGAAAACATGATTATTTGTGGTTTTGATAAAATAAAGCTATCTGCTTTAAAACCTCATAAACATGGGATGGTACACATGTTATAGAACACATAACATGCCTGCAATGCATTATCAAAGCACTATTAACATAGATGTTATGATATCAAATGAAGGTTGGTATTAGCAGCATATTGAATATTAAGTGATTATTGCAAACTGAACTTTTTTTTAAATATTATAGGTTCCCAAACAACATATGTGTTATAGTTGTTCCTTAAATCGACACGTTCATGCTTTGCTCTTTGTACCATATGTTCAATTAGTTTACTTTTTACTATATGCGCGTATGGATTTAATCGAGTATTATTTGTATCTCTGTTTCTATAGGGGAAGAAAGATAGTTGCTTCATTGCTACCAAATTGGCTACGATGTGTACTTGCTTTAAGATTTTTATAGAGCAAAATGTGTAATCAAGATGGGTCTTCGTTTCCATCTGTCAGCTACAAATTTGCAGCTAAAGTTTAGTTTTAAAAGAGTGATTGGGCTTTTTATCTAGTGTTTTTGTCTACTGCAGTTTTAAGGTGTGTTCTTAGGTTGTTTTAATGACTGTTTGGAGTTGCTGCAAAAGTAAACTCAGCTTCAAAACTGCAGTTTTAACGGGTGTTTAGGTCGTTTTAAAGGCTGTTGAAAAGGTTGAAAGACAATTATCAAATTCACAATAGGAGTATCTTCTTCACCAACTTATAAGTCTTATCTGTTGTATGAAAAATTGAAAATATGTTTTTGAATTTCATTCATACTTATTGAATGTAAATCAGATGAAGGTTATTAAAGAAGAGCTTGGTGACAATGAGGATGAAGACGATGATGTCGCTGCTCTTGAAAGGAAGATACTAGGTGTTGGAATGACTCCAAATATCTGGAAGCATGCAACGAGGGAATTAAGGTATGTTATTTGTGAACTCTGATACGTAAACATATTTTTCTATAGATGACTTATGTTTGTGCATATAATCCGGAGTCGGGAGAACATCTTTGGCGTCATCTATTGTTGCTGCTTTTGGTAGGAAGTTTATACGGATATCCATTGGTAGTCCGAAGGATGAGGGTGATATTAGAGGGCACATGAGGACATACTGTTAATACAAATAAGCCGTAAAAACGTTTATTTATATTTTACGATATTCTAATGTTTTGTCGATAACAAACGTAAAATCATTTTAACGAAACAAATAAAATACGTAATGGTTTGAGCCAATAGTTTACTAACACACTTACGTTTTCACATAAAACACTAAACAAGTAAAAGTGATTTTTTGATTTAGTAATATATATGTACAACAACTAGTGTTTACATATTGGGCAAATATATACATAACTAGCATGTATCATAATGGGTAATACAATGGGTAGAAGTTTAAGTATTTGACCCATTGACTAAATACATTGAATGTGGTTGGGTAAAACCCAAAGTCCATGACCCATACCCATGAAGCATAACCCATAACCCATTGCATGACATCATGCATAAGTCATAAATGGATATTATCTATGACCCATGGATTTAACCCATGACCCATGGACTAGATGCATTGCATCTTGTAGATACATTGTATCTACTTGGATACCCATGGTCCAAAGTCTAGGACCCATGACCCATAACCCATGACCAATGACCCAAAACCCATAGGCAAAGAGGAGCGTCTCACGGATCCCCAGGAATACACTGAACGGATCCCTCAAGTGAAGGATCCGTGGAACAGTAGCTAAATTTCTTCTATAAATAGTGAGCCATTTCTTCATTTTGGGTAGCCACTCCCACACATACTTTCTCCTAGTATTGTAAACCGTCTAACCTCAGATCCTAAGGATCTCTCTATGTAGTTTGTGTTTTGTTTTTGTGTGATTCTCTAGGTTCCTCTTGAAGGCGAGATCACCACCTCTTGAAGTCGAGCAAGCTCAAGTCCATGAGTTGCCATGCTTCGTCATCATCAAGACTACTGAGGTTCTCTTGTTGATGGTTCTTCCTTCCTCCATAAGAAGTTTTGTGTCAAAGGCATTAGTGAAGGATGCTGAAAGAGTCAAGACGAAAGCATTAGTGAAAGGTGCTTAACGTCTGTGTCAAAGGCATTAGTGAAGAATGCCAAAGGAGTCAAGATGAAGGCATTAGTGAAAGGTGCCAAACGTTCGTGTCAAGGGCATTAGTGAAGGATGCCTAGAAGTCAAGTCAAGTGGCATTAGTGAAAGATGCCAAGGGTGTACAATCGATGAGGTGCATCGATGTACAAATAGAGACAGGTTGTATCCAAGGATATTTATATCCTTGATGATGTTGTAATAAGGAGTTGGTCTCCTTTGGGTTAGGTGTTGTGTAGTGTTGGGTAGTAGTTCCTCCATTGTAATGGAACTCGGTATCTAGCCTAGTACCGGATAAAGGGTAGGCGACGTTGTGATAGGTGTGGTTCTACCTTGTGGAAGAACCCGGTGTCTAGCCTAGTACCTGAAAAAGAGTAGGCGACGTTGTGAAGGCTTCTCCGCCATAAGGAGTTGGTGTCGTGTAGTGATTACGAACTCTCGAGTAGGTGACTCGGGTAGTAGAGTAGGGCAAGGAAGGTGTCCTTGTAGCCGAACCACTATAAACACTCGTGTCGTGGTTATGTGTTTCTTACTCTTTATCTTTTATTACACATTTATATATCTATCTATCAATGTCCAACATACACATCCAAATAGATTGACATAAGTCGATCTAAATATTTTAAAACATAGTTTTAATCGGTAAAACTATTCAACCCCCTTCTAGTTTTCCACAATTGGCATCAGAGCTTCGTTACCAAGTTTATTAGAGTATGTTGTACTTTAATAACTTGATACGATCCGTGTATGTTTGAAAACTACAAAGAAGGAAATCTTTTAAAACAAATTGTTTCTTTTATGCTGGATATTGATAGATTATTCTTATATTTTTTTCTCAAGAAATCTTCATGCTAGGATCTCTCCAAAGTCTTCATTTCTATTCGAAGAATAATGAAGTTAACTTTCAAGGAAGAACCTAAAAGTAATCGCAACCTACTTATTCTAAGTACAACTGATTACTTTAAAAGCTCATGAAGTATTTTCGGTTTTATGGTCTCCATAAACCATACCAAGAGCGTAGAGGTATGTTTACTTATCATTAGCTAGTTTACATCTACATGAATATGTTGATACATTTTTTTAGACGTTAATAATTGCTAGTCTCTAAAAAGTCTCTTTTCATCACTTTCCCGGCTTACTCATCATCGGGAATAGTATTCCTCCTTGATCTCGTCAAACTAACGCCTCCGTCACAAATAGATCCTTGATAATTAACTTATCAAATCCCGTTGACCAAACATCTATTCAATTAGACACCTCAAAACTATTTTTGTTCCATAAGCTAGTTTATAACTTATAACAAAAATAACGCCAAACACCCTTTTTCTTTCCACAGTAGCCGGATCCCTCAAGTTGTACTAGCCGGATCCCAATTGCAAGGGATCTGGGGGAACCGTGTGACAGAAACCAACAAATACGTTTTTCAAAACTAATTATACTCTCTTCCCTCTCCTCACAAAACAAAAAAACGACCCAAGTGCTGCTTTCATCCCCATAGGGCTTCATATCCTCAAACATCTTCCTCTGGAACATCATTGTAAGTAATTACACTCATATGTTCTAATCTTCATCATCCTCATCCTAGGGTTTATGGTTTTCAAATTTCTAATCAATTGATAAAATTAGGTTTTTGCAAAATTAATCACTAGACAAGGTTTTCACATAACTAAGATACCATTGTGCTTACATCATTGTTAATACAAACCAAAACTATAAACCCATCTCAACAAATTAAACCTAATTGGAATATTTGTTTTTCTAGGACCAAACATGCCTAAAGCTACCCAACAAGACCACCATGATACCGTCCATTACCTCACCAAATACTATCGAAAAGAGGGGTTGTCAAAAACCGATCGTAAAGTCTTCAAAAGACTTGAAAAACGACTTATCCACGAAGGTCGTGTGGTCAAGGAATGTTTCCTTGAAAATACCGACATTCGTCAAGTCTTCTCGGCAATCAAATTTGATTGTCTCCTTGATATTGATGAACAAATTTGTCCGGTTTTCATCTTTGAATTCTACAAAAGTGTTAGGATCATTTGAAATAGTGATGATAACATCTCAATCGCCTTTATCTTCAATAAACAAAACTTTACTCTACCCCTCAACACTTTTGCACAAATCCTTCACATTCCTTGTGAAGGAATTTGTATGTACTCCCAAGATTGGGCAATATCCACTCAATCCTTTACACTTGATTCCAAACCAATCTACCGTACTCCTCTTGATGACCCCGCAATCGTTCGAGACACCATTTTCCAAATTAGAGCCAACCACTTCAACCGCAACAAAGAGCTTATTCACCGTGATCCCTTTCAAATGGAACTCATCGAAATGCATCCCATCTATAGAAAGTGGGAAGAAATTCTTAGAGAAAATGTCATTAGTTTGGTCGGAAACAAAGACCATCCAAATGCATGTCTTGTCCAAATGATATATTGCCTCATTCACCAAAGGCTATTTAATCTCGCCTATTACATGGTGAAGAGAATGGTCGGGGTATTCAAAGTTTCCAACATGGTACTTCCCTATGGTATGCTCCTAACACGACTCCGTGAGTATGCTAGTGCAATGCAACCATCTCCAATCAATGATGATCATTTCCTCTCCGATCACGTCATGGTACCACTTACCAAACAACCCTCTAAACGGTTCATGGTTAATGGAATAAAACCTAAGGCTCTCCCGGACTCCTCGGACGAAGAAGAAGTAAATGTCAACCCTGAAGCCAATGTCGACTTGGACCCCATTACCTACTTTCAACAACTTCCAACTCTTCCAAACGAGACCGCAGAATTCAAACAATTGAAGGGTATGATCCAATGCCTAACTAACTACGTCGTGAGGTCGGGAAAGAGGAAGAGAAAAGATTGACAAAAGAGATATTAGGATTATGTTTGATTTTAGACATTTTGTTTATCTATTTACAATGAATGCTTATGTTTGTGAAGCACTTTAGTTTGGTTGTTTGGATGTTATCATTACTACTCTTATCTATGATATGGTTTATGAGATAGCATGCTTGTTTTGTTTCTCTTTAGAGTAGAGATTAATAGAAATTAGTATACATAGTATAGTGCAAAACCTGCATCCCTTTCTGTGATGCTTCTGATCTGCAGTTGTCGGATCTCTAAGGATGTACTAGACGGATCCCTTCTTTTAGGGAACCGTGTTGACAGATATGCAATGCATAATCCCACACATCAAAATAGCTCACTAGATCACTTCACACTAGCTAAGCATAAAGCCTTAGGACCACTTAAGTCTTCTTCAAGCTTAGAAAGCTTCACATAGCTCATTTAGGATCACACTCAAAGTGCTTTTTAATTTGTCATATCACCAAAACTCATCATCCTTCCACTCTTATACTCACACATCATCCATCACATGTCAACACATCTAGTTTTATAAATCTCTCAATTTTAGCAAATTGATTTTAGTCATCTCCACCTCAAGATGGGTCAAAAACTAGTTTTTCAATTCTCATAATTTTTAAGGATTTTTCAAATTTTATCCCAAGTTGCCATCTGATCTCTAGGATCATTTAACATGACTTGACACTATTAAAATTCCTGGTGTCATCTTTGATCACCCATTGATGGTCATAAAGTCCCATTTTCCTTCCTTAAAAGGCAATCATTAGCTACCACCACTCATTACCCTTGATCATTTAAGTCACACCTCATTTAAAACACTTAAAGAAGACTGAGACACTCAAGATGTATAGGTATTAGATTGTACCAACATCATTTTCTTCTTTTCTTGACTGCTGATGGCCGGATCCCTAGGATTAGCCTAGACGGATCCCTCATAGGAGGGAACCGCGGGAACCGGCTGGCAGATTCAGTAAATCCTGCCTAAATCATTTCAAGCCCTTTTGGCTAACTTGAACACTCCATCCCGCCTTAATTAAACTCATAGATCAGTGCACATATGTAGTAGACCCTTATGCATGCAAATCATCACATTTCTAAGGATTTTAATGGCTTAAGCCTTTAATGCACTTCCCAAATCCTTCCCTTTATAATTCATCTTGTTAGAATCTCTTAGTCATCAACCACAACATAATTCTCAGCATTTAGAAACCTTCTCCTTAGTCATTTCATCATGAGGAAAGCTCCTACTGCTAACTCATCCACTAAAGAACCACCCAAGAAACTTGCTCGTGTTATACACGAAATTTCCTCAACCGAATCATCTCCCGTCATATCCACAAATGATAGGATTTCTCCTCCACCAACTCAACCAATCAAACCAATCCTCAAAAGGATTGTTCCCACAAAAATATCATCACCAAACACCACAATTCCTACTAAACCAAACACACCCATTTCCACCCAACCATCATTTTTGGTTCCTAGAGCCATATTATTTACCACATCACAATCATCTCCACCTCTCTACAATTTAGAGGACTTGCCTCCTAGGCCATCTAATCCTCCACCATTGCCGACACTCTCTTCAATAAAGAAGAATGTGCAACAAACCCAAGGTGTTGAATCAACACTTGCACCGGTATCCTTTTCTCCATTTCCCTCAAATGGTCCATTTTGGATTATGAGGAATCATCAAAATCAACCACCCGACCACATGGAAGTTGACACCTCTCTACCTCCACCATCGTCCTTTGTTAAGCCATCGTTGAATGTGCCTCCACCAATCCCTCCTTCATTTGAGGATCCTTAACCTCCTTCACTTGAACCTCCGCATCAACCTGCTCCATTTTTACCACCACCTTTTCCAAGCCATGACAAGGATTGCTATCATTGTCAACACGTTGAAGGCTTGATACATGAACTACGTGAAGAGCAACGTTTCATGTTTTATCACCTCCTCGAACGTTTCGATGAGGTCAACAAAACTAAACAACCGTGAGCTTAAGGATTCAAGTGGTGTTCTAGTATTAAGCTTAACTTAGATTATTTAGGAATCGCATTTCATGTCTAAATCATTCTCTTAGTTTTAGATATTTGTAGATCATTTCTCGTAGTTTTATTGAATGAAGTTACATGATATATGCCATGTTGTTTTGAGTATATGATTGGTGATTAATTACATATCTCATTTTGATAGTGACATCATTTGTTCACATCACCATTGCTGTCTTAAGCTTTCAGACAAATGGATCCCTCCATTTTGCCTAGACGGATCCCTCCAAGGAGGGAACCGTGGGATTCGTGCAACAGAAGACTTGTTTTCTACTAACTTGAGTCTTATTTGCTGGAAATTATGCATTATATATGTGTTTTCTAACCTTTGTTTTGTAGATTTTCAATATACACATGAAGACTTTGACACCCTAAGCTAGTTTCGTGTCAAAGCAATACATTGCAAAATTATTTGCAATATATTTTAGGATTACGTTACATGACGTCCCTTTGCAAAGTTGCGATAATCAAGGGGAAGCGTTATCGTCAAAAAGACGAAACCATTTGCAAACATAGTTGCAATGCATTAGCCTAGTAATTTTTACTTGACGCCCTTACAAAGGGATGGACTTGTCAAGGGGGAGCTAAGACGAGAACACTTCCCGTCACTTGCTCTCTATATTTTTTCTTTCTTATTACATTTTTTTCTTAAAACAATGTGTTAGTTTCTTTTCGACGCTCTTTTTGTTTCGACAAAAAGGGGGAGAAGAGAGTAAAAACTCCAATTCAAACTTTTACGAATTTTAATTTTTCCTTAAAATAATTTTATGTTTTGTCATCAACAAAAAGGGGGAGATTGTTAATACAAATAAGCCGTAAAAACGTTTATTTATATTTTACGATATTCTAATATTTTGTCGATAACAAACGTAAAATCATTTTAACGAAACAAATAAAATACGTAATGGTTTGAGCCAATAGTTTACTAACACACTTACGTTTTCACATAAAACACTAAACAAGTAAAAGTGATTTTTTGATTTAGTAATATATATGTACAACAACTAGTGTTTACATATTGGGCAAATATATACATAACTAGTATGTATCATAATGGGTAATACAATGAGTAGAAGTTTAAGTATTTGACCCACTGACTAAATACATTGAATGTGGTTGGGTAAAACCAAAAGTCCATGACCCATACCCATGGAGCATAACCCATAACCCATTGCATGACATCATGCATAAGTCATAAATGGATAGTATCCATGACCCATGGATTTAACCCATGACCCATGGACTAGATGCATTGCATCTTGTAGATATATTGTATCTACTTGGATACCCATGGTCCAAATTCTAGGACCCATGACCCATAACCCATGACCCATGACCCAAAACCCATGGGCAAAGAGGAGCGTCCCACAGATCCCCAGGAATACACTGGACGGATCCCTCAAGTGAGGGATCCGTGGAACAGTAGCTAAATTTCTTCTATAAATAGTGAGCCATTTCTTCATTTTGGGTAGCCACTCCCACACATACTTTCTCCTAGTATTGTAAACCTTCTAACCTCAGATCCTAAGGATCTCTCTATGTAGTTTGTGTTTTGTTTTTGTGTGATTCTCTAGGTTCCTCTTAAAGGCGAGATCACCACCTCTTGAAGTCGAGCAAGCTCAAGTTCATGAGTTGCCATGCTTCGTCATCATCAAGACTACTGAGGTTCTCTTGTTGATGGTTCTTCCTTCCTCCATAAGAAGTGTTGTGTCAAAGGAATTAGTGAAGGATGCCGAAAGAGTCAAGACGAAAGCATTAGTGAAAGGTGCTTAACGTCCGTGTCAAAGGCATTAGTAAAGGATGCCAAAGGAGTCAAGAAGAAGGCATTAGTGAAAGGTGCCAAAAGTCCATGTCAAGGGCATTAGTGAAGGATGCCTAGAAGTCAAGAAGTGGCATTAGTGAAAGATGCCAAGGGTGTAAAATCGATGAGGTGCATCGATGTACAAATAGAGATAGGTTGTATCCAAGGATATTGATATCCTTGATGATGTTGTAATAAGGAGTTGGTCTCCTTTGGGTTAGGTGTTGTGTAGTGTTGGGTAGTAGTTCCTCCATTGTAATGGAACTTGATATCTAGCCTAGTACCGGATAAAGGGTAGGCGACGTTGTGATAGGTGTGGTTCTACCTTGTGGAAGAACCCGGTGTCTAGCCTAGTACCTGAAAAAGAGTAGGCGACGTTGTGAAGGCTTCTCCGCCATAAGGAGTTGGTGTCGTGTAGTGATTAAGAACTCTCGAGTAGGTGACTCAGGGAGTGGAGTAGGGCAAGGAAGGTGTCCTTGTAGCCGAACCACTACAAACACTCGTGTCGTGGTTATGTGTTTCTTACTCTTTATCTTTCATTACATATTTATATATCTATCTATCAATGTCCAACATACACATCCAAATAGATTGACATAAGTCGATCTAAATATTTTAAAACATAGTTTTAATCGGTAAAACTATTCAACACCCTCTTCTAGTTTTCCACACATAAGTTGGAAGCACGTCGGGATGCCTTATTGATGGATTAAAGGTGACTTTAGATGTTATATTGAAATATCTGTGTTTATGTTGCTTAAAATTTTAGTTTATTAAGTGTGAGCTAAGTGATATTCATGATCTATATCTATTTATTTATCTATATATAGATTCTTGACCCGGAGCAAAACAAAACATTCGGTGATCAGTATCCTAAATGTAGGATTCATTTAGCCAATATTTGGTATGCGTGTAGTTAGTGGCAAAATAGGTGGGTTAGGTAATGTTGGATCCCACTCTAGATAGATCTTTACTGCCTGTTAAGGGTGGTGAATAGCCTATGTAATCACAAGCTAAACACAAGAGAGACTCTTGCTTTGAAAAGCTAATGTCTACGCGAAATATAGACACAACTATAAAGAAGAACAAAACTAAGAAATTACCAGATCCTTCTATGGATTTCTATTAATGAACAAGGAGAATTGTGTTTTGTGTTTCGATGTCTTACAATTCCCTATGACGTGGGTTCAATTTATACTAATGAAACCCTAATCGGCATTAACAAAAACGCATGAGAATGATATGCATATCTCTTCCTAATTTAGCTCATGCATATCCTCAACTCTAACAAACTAAATCTTATCCTAGAATAACTATTTGACGCTACCAGGAATAAATATGCTACCAGTAGGAACTACCAGTACTATCTATAATAAAAACCTTACCAACAGGAACTATATACATGCCAGTAGGAACTACTACGCTACCAGTAGGAACTACATACCTACTAGTTTACAATTGTGACTAAGTATTACAAATATTCCTAACAATCCTCCCCTAAATTGGAATTTGACTATGTTAATTTCTAGTTTCTAGATAGATCTTCAGTCTTGAACAATGAGGATTGAGACTCGACTTGAATACTTTGAAAAACAATGCACAGATCAGCATCTTTATGTCTGCATCCTTTAAATCCAAAAAATAGCAACAATGATGAACCAGGAGAAACACTTGAACCAGTAACAATGATTGGAACCACCTGAACAACATGAGTAGATTTGATAAGCCTTTACCAAGTAGCTACTCACTCTTGGGCTAGCTAATCCTTTGGTGGAATCATGGCATCACCCTGGTAAATTAGAAACCAGTCCAACTCTTAGAACGTGAATCAATGGTGAATTGGAGCACCCTAATGATTTTTGGCAAATCATCACAGCCATAAACGGATTTGATATGTCTTTACCTGTAGTCGTTTGCTCAGGACTACCATGGTTTTCCACTGCCTTTACTACAAGCCATGATCTACCTAGACATGGTGAGTTGAGCACCATATAATTTTGGGCAAATTGTTAGCCATCAACGGATTTGAATCATCTTTACCAGAGCCGTTTGCTCATGGATTAACCAATGTTTTGGTGTATAAGACGATGGTACATTGAGAACCAACTGATTTTAAGTAAACCAGCAACTATCAACGGATTTGATAGTCACACCAGAGCCGTACCCTCATGGTGAGTCAACTCTTTCTTGTCTGAGAGACATAGTGAGTTGAATACCATTTGTTTTGAAAAGAGTGTAAGATTTGTACCATGTGAGCCAGAACTAAAACAATTGTGCACACCAAGACTCAAAAGTAAGCTGGACATAACCAAAAAAATTTCAGTTTCTAAAAGCAATCTATTAAAATACTTGTGACTAAAAGAGAAAGTAAAAACCATTGAAGACAAATAGTACAACATATATATATACAAAAGAAGGGCGACGGAGTACCATGATCAAGCAGGAGAAACCTTTGCAGCAGCAAGTTGATGCTTGATAAACCCAACCAATTGCTCAGCAGTAGTCATATCATTACCCACAACCTCACCAGCAATCTCTAACTTGAGTCTAAGCATCTTCTCCATGACCTTTACTGAGAGAGGATAAGTCACATCTGTAAAAATGTACACCACCATACCAGAGATAGTTTCCAAAACATGAACATTGGAAAGAGGATACAGCCTCCAGCTGCAAATCTGCCACAAATGTTGATTACCCCAAACTAAGAAACCCTTACCACCTTCTTGAGAGTCCATCAATACCTGAAGATCACCCAATAATAGCAACCCAACACCAGCAACAGGATGAGTGTCATAATGTTGGAGAACCAGGCCATACAACTTAACTAAATCCTGTCTATCCACCAGATGCAGAATGTCCCTAAGAATGGTAAAATGTTTTGAAGACTGATCCATCGTGTAAATAGCATTAAGTACCCCCAAAGGAGTAGAGATCACCTCCCAACCAGCAAGAGGAGAGTAAGGAACAGGATCCTCATCAGAGGAGGCCTCATCTAAATCAACCTTGATGAATGTCATATCTTCTGCTTGTAAATCCAGAGCTTTAAACACTGACTTGGGAGTATGCCTGGAAAAATATTTCTTCCTTGTACGAGTGGATATGGGACCAGAAGGAATGGGACTTGCAGTAGGAATTGGAGTGTCAGGAGGAATGGGAGCCTCAGTAGGAATGGGAGCCGCAGTAGGATGAGAGCCTCAGTAGGAATGTGAGCTGAAACCACTGGTGGTGGTGGAGGGACAATTGAATCAGAAGGATTGGGAGTTACAATAGACTTCTGATTCTTAGATGAAGGTTCGTCTAAATCAGGACCTTTCCTCTTCAAAGATCTGCTAAAAGCTTGAATATGAGTGAATGCAAGAGCTTTTTGAATATTTTCAAACTCCTGCTTCAAATGTTCATCAGTTAAAAGTTTCACCCTAACCATAGTCCATCCAGTAGAGTATATAGCACTGCTCTAGTTTTTGACAAAATGTCTCATGAATTATCTTTGTTGTGCCTTAGTCATTGGCCTGTTTCCCCTCTCCTTTGCTAACCTCTCAACAAGAGCTTGTCTTTTCTTTTTGATCAAAGGCAGCCATTACAGCTGGAAAGTTATCTGCAGTCACATCATCACCCAATAAAGCCTTGGAGAAAGATGAATTAGTTTCAACTTGAACCATGATGTTGAGCCAATCAGATTCAGTATAGTACATGGCAGAAATAAGAACATCTTGTTGTCTCTTTTTGGCCATTTCTTCTCTATGTCTGGCCAATCTGTCTAGTTCTTACTGATGTAACCTTTGTGCAGCCTATGCGCCAAGTCTTTTTTCCTCCATCTGCCTTTGAGTCCTTTCTTGGACAGTAGGATCCTCGTCTACCATTGGAGATTTTCCTTTGTCTGAAACACCAACAGGATCAGAAATAGAGGAGCTACCAGAAGGAAGATCAACAGGATTGGTGGAGACACCACCAGAAGGAACACCAGTATGAGTATCAGGATGAACATCAGCATGATCAGCAACATGAACGTCAATATCAGCATGAACATCAGGATGAACATCAGTATCAGCATGAACATCAGGAGGAGTATGAACATCATCATGAACATCATAGACACCACCAGAAGGAACAATAGAATCAGCAGTACCACCAAAAGGAATATCAGCAGTAGCAGTATGAGGAACATCAGTAGAACCATCAGGAGGAATATACGAATCAGCACCCAGAGCTGCATTAGCCAATTTGATCAGAGCATCCAAATCCACATCTTTCCCACCTCCTGCTTCTTGATCAAAATCACTCACCATCTTTTTCTTCTTAAGTAGTACTACCATTTCTTTGACCTTCTTGACCAACCTGCCCACCACATCCTTAAAGAGCAACTTGTGGTCCTTAAGCTCAGTTTCCAATGAGTTTACCCTTTGCACAAGAATAGAAACCATAGAGGACAGAGCAACAAGTGAGATAGGATCCTCTGTACCTCCTGAAGTTTAACCAACTGGTGGAGTTTGAGTGGGCCTTATTGGAGGTGTAGTGGACCTTGGTGGAGTTGGAGATGTAAGTAGGTCTGGACTTAGAGGGCTTGGAGGTGAAGACAAATTGGTGTGGGATTGGTCAGGATCAGGTACATGTCCAGGCATGGGTTTAGGCATAGCTTCAGGTTTAGGAGTAGGTTCAAGCACAGGGTCAGGGAAAGGTTCATTAATAGGACCTTCACCTTATTGTGCTTGAGCAAGCATAACAGCTAAAAGTGGCATATCAGGCACCTCACAGTTGAGCTTCATATATGTGAAAAGTTTCCTAGATAGCTTGAACACCTGATATTGTCTTGTTATTCTAGGTTCTACACCCAGAATGATTTGAAGAAATCTAGGATACATTAAGAATTTTTTTTTTGCTGCTAATGTTACTAACCATCATGTTAATGATGTAGTTAGACCAGTTAAACCTCCTCCCATCATATAGACAGATAAGTGCAACAGCAATGGCACTACCAAATTGATCCCAACTCCCAGACTTTGAACTAAGGCAATGGGGAATGGTGTGGATCAAAAACTTCCATTAAGGTGAAAACCTGTTCTTGAAAAAGGTGAACTTGCCTCCAGTGACATATTGAAGATATCCATTCCAGAGTAGATTTCAGAAATTGGCAAATCAGTAATACCACCAGCATCGTCTAATTGAAGTTGAGTCCTGACCAAGTCCTCAGTGATGGTGTGAGGAGTATCATCAACCGTAGCTAGAATAGCAGGAGGACCTAACTTAGGAGACCGGAGTGTAGCCGTTGACCAGAATTGTTTGACCAGTGAGTCAAAGATGATGGTTGGGTCATGTGTGATAGCATACCGGATGTAAGACGCCCTCAAAAAGTCAATAATTTGATGATAATCGTCGCTCCCTTTTAATTTATCCAAGTAACCTACTTTGTTGTGCTCGTTCTTGTATTTGAGTGCAACCATTGATGATGTTGAAAGAGGGTTGAGGTGTTGTGGTGGGTTTAGATCACAATGAGAGTTGTTACTGGTAGTCAGGGGTAAGTGAATTGATTTGTATTGGACCGATTTGAATATTAGGGTTTTATGGAAAGAGAATAACTGTTAAAAGTGGAAGAAAACAGTAATTATCCTTAAAATAAGAAACCCTTTGACCAAGTAAATGCCATAAATATCAGAGCAATGACTTTTACTGTAGATAAATACCCAAATTAACGACTAGAAGAAAAGTCAACCCCATTATCATACCCAACACGAACGGAAATAACCAGCACTAAGAAAAGTCATCCAGAAGGAAGATACTACCAGCAGGAAGTGAACAACCAGTAGGAACGACTTAAACTACCAGTAGGAAGTTGTCCACCACCAAAGCCATGTAGAACATTAGAAGTGTACTAATTCACCCTCTTGTTTCAGCAGTCTGCAAAAGGTTAGACCAAGACATACAAAACATATACAATAAACTACAACCTATTGTAATAAGAAAATTTTGAAGAAAAATATTACAAAAACAGTCCTCCCCTTAAACTCAAGACCTCCCCTCAATCATAGCACCTATGGATTGAGAAACCCAATGTTAACCACAAGATGATTAAATCTAGGTCCATCAAAAACCTTGGTTAACAAATCAACCTTATTATCATCAGTATTTATTTTAAGCACTTGAATAAGTCTCTTTTCATTAGCATCTCTTATGAAATGGTGCCTAATTTCTATGTGCTTGGTCCTCTGGTGAAAAACTAGATTTTTGACTATGCAAATGGTGCTTTGGTTATCAATAAAGATTTTGGTGCTCATAAAGCTGTACCCATAATCTAACAATTGATTTTGTATCTAGAGTACATGACCACAACAGTTAGCAGTAGCAACATACTCAGCTTCACTAGAAGAGGTAGCCATAATGGTTTGCTTCTTGCATTGCCATGAGATGAACCTCCTACCCAGAAACTGACATCCACCAGTTGTGGATTTCCTATCCTTGTTTGCACCAGCATAATCACTGTCAATATAAGCTTCAAGCACAAAGGGTGACTCTCTAGGGTACCATAAGCCCAACTTAGGTTGGCCTTTAAGATACTTAAAAATCTTCTTCACTGCTTCCAAATTTGAAGAAGTAGGATTGACTTGATTCCTTGAACAAGCACTGACTGCAAACATTATATCAGGCCTTGAAGCTGTCAAGTACATTAGTGAACTTATCATTGATATGTACAAATGTACATTTACAGGACTATCAGGTTCATTCTTGGACTTAGGCTTTGGAGCTTCATAGGGTGTTGTTGCAGTCCTGACATTCTCCAAATCAAATTTCTTCAGGATCTCATGCACATATTTGTCTTGGCTGATAAAGAGTCCATCAGGTCTTTGCTGAACTTGTAATCCTAGGAAGAAAGTTAGTTCTCCCATAACACTCATTTCAAATTCTCCCTTCATCAAGGCCTCAAATTCATCACACCGGGCCTTCTTTGTAGATCCAAATATGATGTCATCCACATAAACTTGCACTAGGATGATATTTCTTTTGTCCTTCTTAAGAAAAGAGTCTTATCAATTGTGCCTCTTCTGTACCCATGTTTTAGCAAAAAGGTAGAAAGGGTTGCATACCAAGCTCTTGGTGCTTGATGAAGTCCATATAGAGTTTTGACTACTTTGTAGACCTTCTTGGGATGTTGAGGATCCACAAATCCTTTAGGTTGAGTGACATAGACTTCCTCATCAATTTTGCCATAAAGAAAAGCACTCTTAACATCCATCTGATAAACCATAAAGCCCACGTATGATGCAAATGCGAAAACAATCTGATTGCCTATATTCTTGCAACTGGAGCAAAGACTTCATCATAATCAATGCCTTCCTCCTGTCTATAGCCTTGAGCTACAAGCCTAGCCTTGTTTCTTACAACAACCCCCATGGCATCCCTCTTGTTTTTGAGTATCTATTTTTTCTCAATAGCATATTTTCCTTTAGGAAAATCAACAAGAACCCATACATTTTGAAACTTGAACTGTTGCATTTATGCTTGCATGACTTCAACCCAGCTTGGATCTTCAAGAGCCTGAGTGATGCAGGTTTTACTGACCAGGTTTTAATATTTATAAAGTCTCGTTATACCTATGGTCTACCCTAATGCACTAACGGGCAGTGTACCCGGTCGTGTGTAGTGTAGTATTTGGTAAAACCAAGGTCGTCCCAAGAGCAATGTGTGTTGGATTATTACTAAGTCTAGGTGTCACAATATAAAGGTTTCGATAAGGAATTAATTATTAAACTACTAAAGCAGATAAAAGCAAATAAAGGCAAATGATAAATCAATAGAGGAGAGTGGTGCTAACCTAGTTATTCCTCCTAGCTAGTTATGTCTACGTCTACTTACTTCCAATTACTTCAGGTGGGGTCAAAGTCGAGAGGACAGCATTTGGTCAATTTGCCCTAACCTATCAAAGAAAGATGCCACCACAGAGAAGTCGGTGTCCCTCATAAGTCACGGTGTTCCGGTCCCATAAGCCAAGGCATTGAGTACCGCTACATGCTAGATTTATAATAGTGAGTGCGCGGGCGTTAGCAACTTAAACACTCACCCCCTAATTCTTAAGTTCATCCAAGCGGTAGGTGATCAGTTGGTCAAATCGCACAAGTAGAAAGGGTCGTCAGTTGGTCTTATCTTACCCTTCCCGTCTCAGTCCGCTAACCTAGGGTCAGTTGGTCATATCTCCTAGGAAATTGGCCTCTACCGCCATTCAAAACTACCGAAACAAGGGTAGCTACCAATAAACTATGCATGCATACACTTAGAAATAATTATGCGGAAGTAATATAAATGCAAACAAAACAATTAAGGAATCATAACTAGGCCAGCACCAAGAGGTGCTTAGTCGCTCATATTAACCATACAAATCAATTCAATATTCAAAGGTACGAAATACATGAATCGAAAGTAAAGAAAAGATAAAATGCTAATGCTTATCGTAGGGGATTGATTTCTTCCTTGGAGACTGACTCAGTATGCTCCTCTAGACCTGCCTTTAGCTTTTTCCCACGTTCTCTAGTTGTTGTGTGTGGAATGGGATGATTAGAAATCTTTGGAATTCGTGGGGTATTTATAGGCGGATCAGGGTTACTGGCGTAACTAATATAAGAGTTACTACCGTAACCATCAATTCCTTCGTATTTTGCACTAGATCGCGCTGAAGTTACGGCGTAACCTTATTAGCGGTTACGCCATAGTCTTCAATAAACTTGGTTACGCCGTAGTTGATGAAATAGTTACGGCGTAGTTATCAGCGGCGTGGATCCTCATTTGACCTAATGTAGTTACGTCGTAGCCTAGGAAAGAGTTACGCGTAACCTTCGATAAGTTGGTATTACGAGTCACGCTTTGGTTACGTAGTAATGTGAGAGAAGAGTTACGCCGTAACTTCTTCAAATTCAGCATACTATGATAGATCATTTGATATTTCTCCAGTTCCGTGTCTCTTTAGGTCCAATGCTCGTAATTTACCTGAAAGTGGAAAACAAGCGTAAATCTATATAAATGATATAAATTATAAGCATTATTGGGGGAAATTGACACTTAATATTCAGGACTATTTGATGTTATCACTGAGCTACACTCCTTGGTTCCACTTGAGAAAGAAAACAAGCAAATAGACAATGTTGAAAGTCTGTATGGTTGTCTCTTTGCTGTGCATGAATGTAGCTGATAAAAGCAGATTCAGTATTAGTAGGCTTATTGACCTGTCTTCTCGTTTGCACAGTTGAAGTAGGATCCCCAATAATTAGAGATTGAGGATGTATGGTATTGATTCACTTAGTTTCCACAGGACTGACTTCGACAGTTGATGCTAAGTTGGTTAGATCAGCACCAAAATCATCATCATAAGATGAAGAAGAGAAGATACCAGATGAGGATTCATTATTACCAAGGTCTGATGGTATTAGGAACTGTGTTGTAGGCTCAGCATCAAAGTATGAGTCAGTTGAAGTACTAGTAGGTTCTGGAACACTACCAGAGTGGCGGAACACTACCAGCAGGAACACTACCAGTAGGAACTGTAACAACACCAGTATGAACTGTGGTTCCACTACTAGTAGGAGCTGAAAAATCACCAGTAGAAAGCATTGTTGCACCAGAAGGAACTGTTGAGGCATATCCAAGTCTGTCAGCATCAGAGTTGGCTCTTTGTTCCTGACCCTTCATCCTTGCAAGTTCCTTTTGAAAAATTTCTTCAGCAGAGTCAAGAGGTGAATCATCATCCTCATTACCATAAGAATCTTTAGGCTTAGCTTGTTGTGAGATGGATAAGAAGGGACAATGATGACCTGTTCATTAAATTCTAATTTTGAATCAGTATCTTCTGTACTTGCAGGGTTAGTTGAAGCTTCTTATGTTACTGCAGATTGGTTAGATTTATCACGATTACAGCCCAATGTATCAGTCAAATAATCAAGATCAAAATACCATTCATGACCAAGACCCTGTACATTGGGTTTTTCTTCAAGATACCTCAGATTCAAAGTCTCTTCTACCCTTCTATTTGGTACATTGTACACCCTGTTGGCTTTATTACTTGCAGAGTATCCAACAATATAGCCTTCATCAGCCTTCCCATCAAACTTACCCAAATGATCACTTATGTTCAGAATGGTCACATGACAGCCAAACGGTCTAAAATGACTGACTGATGGAATTTTCCCAGTCAATAAGGTATAAGGTGTCTTATTATGAGGACTTGTTACTGACACCATATTCAAGACATAAAAAGCATTTCTTATTGCTTCAGTCCAAAACATGGTAGGTAGTTTAGAGTTAGCCAACATAGTTCTAGCTGCCTCTATGAGAATTCTATTCTTCCTCTCAACAATCCCATTTTGCTGTGGTGTTCTGGCATTACTATAATCCATCTTTATCCCTTTAGACCCACATAGTTCAATAATATGAGCATTTTTAAACTCTGTACCATTATCACTCCTGATAGCTTTAACCTTTTTTGTTCAACTGGTTTTCTACAAGATTAATGAAGTCCTTAAGGACAGGATAGGTCTCATCTTTATGTTCCAAAAAGAAAACCCAACAGAACCTGCTAAAGTCATCCGTGATCACAAGGCAGTAATATTTTTGGTCAATGCTTCTAATAGATGTAGGACCAAAGAGGTCCATATGAAGCAATTTCAAAGGCTCAGAAATGGAGCTCACATCAGTAATGGCTTTATAAGAGGCTTTGTGTTGCTTGCCTTTACTACAGACAACACATGATTGGTCATTCTTGAAAAGTTTAGGGGGTAGACCTCTAACTAAGTTACCCTTCACCAATCTGTTCATGTTTTTATAGTTTACATGACCCATCCTCCTGTGCCATTTGACAGATTTATCAGCAGAGGCTTTTGCCACCAAACAAGCCAAATTCCCCTTGGGACTGAGATCATTCAAGTTGATGGTATAAAGATTATGCTTCTTTGGAACCCTTAGTAGCACCATACTTTCATCTGGAAGCTTGAGGCCCTTAAAGAGAATAAGACAATCAGTATTTGTAAAAAGAACTTTATTCTTCTTGTCACAAATCTAAGAGATGGAGAACAAGTTAAACTGTTGCAGTTCCTTCACATAGTAGACATTTTGAAAATCCAATGTGGGAGTTTTGATTATGCCTTTTCATGTAATTCTCCCTTCACCACCACCAAAAGTCACTTTTCCTCCTTGAAATTCTTGAAAGTCATCCAGTCTGCCATGTTTACCAGTCATACTTCTAGAACAACCACTATCAAACATCCTTTATCTACAACATCTGAAAAAGGATTTACCTACAAATATACAACATGATAAAAGTTAGTGTCAAAAGGGGACCCAAGCCACTTGTGACTTGGATCTGCCTTGCGGATCTGAAAAGCGTGGCCATGAAGATGTATAAGATCCACTATTGTTCTTAGGTACCCAGAATGATCCTTTCCTTTGTGTTTTCCAATAACAACCTGCTGAGGGCTTAACAGCAGTTGCCCCCTCACCTAACCATGCTTCATATTCATATGAGATACATATGGTGTACATGTCTGAAAATAAGAACTTTTAGGTCTATGGGGCATAGGTCTAGCCTTACTCTTCCACCAATTAGTAGTAACTGATGGAGAATATCCTCTATCAGAGGAAACTGGAAAGGGCCTATTAAGCCTACCAGTAGGAACTGGTTGTGGTCTAGCAGGAGGAATGTTTATTTTTCCAGTCCTCAAAAGTACAGCTTGTGGGACAAACTGATTTTGGTGATTAACATTATTCATACCAAGCCCATTACCAACAGATGTATTGGCCATTTGTTCTCATAAAAATCACAATCCTTACTAAGATGAGTATTACTACCACATACAAAACACAGCTTAGAAACAGATGAAATATTTTTCCTAAAATGACATGCCTTTTTATTAAAATAACCATCCTTATTACAAGAAGTTCTAGAAATTTTTTCATTCTTATCAGATCTATTACAAGAAAAACTAGGTAAATCTTGAACAATGGTGGGTTCTTAGATAGGTGCCCTAACTTTGGATTCACTCTCGGCTTCACTTTTAGAGGTAGAAACACTGGAAGTTGATGCATAGGAGGTAGAATCAGGTGAGTTGGACTTTGAAATTTTGACACTACACACACTGGAGGCAGGGACATTGACCTTTGAAGATTTATCACTGTTATCACAAGAGACAAAGTCATTAGACACAGAATTAGAGTCACTAGAGGTTGAGGACTTTGCTCCATAAGACATTTGTGATTCATCTAGATCACTATCATCTGATAGAGGAGTGTAATCTTCAGTATGAGGAGGAGGCACAACCTTCATGTTATCAGTTTTGGCAAACCTATTGAATATTGGTCCACCTTCCATATCTTCAGAGGTATTAGTAAAAACACTAAATTCAGAGTCATCCCATCCTAACTCATTTTCCCCTATATAGTTAGCAAATCCCAACCCCACTTTTGTTCTAACAGACATAGAGCTATCAATTAATTTGAACAAGTTTTTGGAACCGTTTGTCCTGGTCTCATTTATAGCCAACATATTATCAAGTTTTGTCTGTAACTCTTTCTTAGCAGTCTCATAATCAGCATTTATTCTTTCAGAATGCTTTAGCAGATTAGTTGTATTTTCTAGATCAACAGACAACACCCTAATCTTTTCTTCTAATGTCAACTGATTTTTTTTGAAGAACTTTTTTTTGATGTTCCAAAGTTTTAAGTGAGTTCTTATAAGCTTGAACTTGTATAAAATATTCACAATTTTGTTCATTAAGTTCATTATACTGCTTTTGAAGTGCATTATACTTATTAACACAACCAAAAGGGCAGTTATGTACCTCAGAAGTGACACCCATGAGAGCAAATTCTCCAGCATCACCTGCAGTGCAACCTTCAATTGCATCCTGAGAATCACATCCAACAATCATACCATACTCTTTAGAAGCAATAACTCCATCATTCTAACCATCATGATATGTCCAATCAATCAGTGTATCAACAGAGGAGACCAAGGCTTTTACATCTTCTTCCTTCTTTCCAATCCCTTGAATCTTGAATGAGGAATATTTCTGCTTGTCATTCCCTCCCTTTGCCCTGCATTCTCTGGCAAAGTGTCCCTTTTGAAGACACTTGTAACATCTAACATTCTTCTTGTTGAACCTAGCAGATTCCTTTTTATCAAAATTAATCTTTCTTCTAGCTTTCTGCTCAAACTTGTGTACTCTAACAGACATCATAGCCATTTGCCAATTAAAATCTAGATCCTTTAGATCCAATTTGTATATTTGATCAAAATCTTTATAGGCCAGTTGTTGCTCAAGCTCAGTATCAGCAACAAAAGATTGAAGAACATTTTCAACTACATTATCAGATCTGTAATACCCAGCCTTAGATGAAGAAGCAGTAGATGAAGGATAGCTTGGACTATCTGCATGAGACATCTTTTTGCTAGTACTGGTGGCACTAACAAATGCAGAATTGCTAGAACTTGCAGATTGGCTTGAGGAATAAGTAGAGTATCCTTTGATATCCACCTCAAGAGTCTTTAACTTGTAGTACATATCATCAAAAGAAAGAAGTTCTAGTCCACATTTGGTTTTCAAGGTTAAAGCTACCTGATACCATGCTGTATGCAAAGCCCTTAGAAGCTTGAGATTAATATCTTCATCTTCTGGTTTGGCTTTGTTCTGATTAAGTTGACTCAGTATTTTCTGCATCCTGTCATACCCTTTGTGCAATCCTTCTGCTTCACTAATTCTGAACTCTGAAAATTCTTGCTTCAGCATGGACTTTCTCATCTTCTTGGATTCAGCATTACCACCAAACCTTGCTTTGACTACATTCCATATATCCTTGCATCATCCATATAATGGAAATCTGCTACATGATCATCAGGAATAGATTGAAGCAAGGTAGTTCTTGCCTTTGACTCCCTCTAAGCAGTAATGTGTTCTTCTGTAGTTGTTAGAGGGAGAATAATGACATTGCCATCGCGATCTCTTCCAGTTCTTTTCAAGCTGTTGCCATTTTGAATCACCTTCGAGACATTTATATCATTGTTTGTAATCCAATATTCCATCTTCATAGCCCAAACCTCGTACTCATCCTTCTTCGAATAAGGAAATTTTGCATTGTTGTTTGAGACAGTGGTGATGATCTGAGGTTGAATTTTTTGTTGTGGTTCAATAACTGTGTCAGCACTTTCATTGTAAGATTCTACCATTTTAAAGGTGTGGAAAGGAGTTTGGTTGTGAGGTTGTTGGTTGTGAGGTTTATAAGGATCTTAAAAATCTTATTCTTAAGAGAGACTCTCAAACAAGCTCTGATACCACTTGTTGGATCCCACTCTAGATAGATCTTTACTGCCTGTTAAGGGTAGTGAATAACCTATGTAATCACAAGTTAAACACAAGAGAGACTCTTGCTTTGAAAAGCTAATGTCTATGCGGAATATAAACATAACTAATAAGAAGAACAGGACTAAGAAAACTAAAAGATCCTTCTATGGATTTCTATTAATAAACAAGGAGAATTGTGTTTTGTGTTTTGATGTCTTACAATTCCCTATGCCATAGGTTCAATTTATACTAATGAAACCCTAATCGGCCTTAACAAAAACGTGTGAGAATGATATGCATATCTCTTCCTAATTTAGCTCATGCATATCCTCAACTCTAACAAACTAAATCTTATCCTGGAGTAACTATTTGACGCTACCAGGACTAACTATGCTACCAGTAGGAACTACCAGTACTATCTATAATAAAAACCTTACCAGCTGGAACTATATACCTGCCAGTAGGAACTACTACGCTACCAGTAGGAACTACATACCTACTAGTATTACAATTATGACTAAGTATTACAAATATTCCTAACAGGTAATGGGTCAAAGGGGTGGACAAACAAATATCGGTATGGGTCGTTAGGTTGACCCTAAATAATGTTACCCATAATATTACTTTTACGTCTTGTAAGTAATTAGTGGGTGCATCATGGGGATCAAAATTAGTGGCCCAAACAGCTTCTATGGCGTTGGAGGAGGGATCACAAGTTAGTGGCCAAAACAGTTGTGTCGAATGTTACCTTGGATGATGAAGTATCTGAGCCTCATGCTAACGAAGTTTGTGAGACGGAAACTTTTAAGTATGCAAATGGAAATATGGAATTTAGTCGTGATACTTTTGTTACAGCGCTAGATGACGAAAGTTCAAGTGCACCGCTAGGAGGCAAGAAAGTGTGTTTAATTTCGCTTCGAGGTCAGATAATGTTAGTATGGGTAACTTCATATTTGATTTGGACATATTTTTAAGCACTAACTTCATGGATGTTTTTAAAGGTATAAATAATCAATTAAAGTGACTTATGTTGGAGTGTTTGTGACAGTTTCAATTGCATAATACATAGTGTTTCAAATAGTTTTTATAATGCTAATAAGATATAGGCAAGCACAATAGCCATTGATATACCCATTATATAACATTATACTTTTATAAATCATTGTTGTGTCGTTTGTATATAAGAATAGCCGCAGATTTAGTAAGTATATATATACTTTTATTAATGATGCGCGTACGAAGCGCATTCGGGGTCAAAGGAACTTCCTTTTCTTCGAGCAAGTTTTTCAACCACCTAGGCAGTGAACCTAATCGTTGTATGGGATTGATATCGTTCTCTAAGGGAATAGGAATGCTAGCAAGAAATGTATTACGCTAAGGTGGGGGTTGAGGATGATTCTTTTTTTTTTTAATCTTTTGTTGATTTTTTAGAAAGCTAAGGGTAAAATCTCGGGGCAATTGGTTTGGGGGTGGTACTTCTACCGATTACTCTACTATCTAATTATCTAATACTACGGGTAGCTATGTCTATTTGATGTGTGCTCGTATGATGATTAAAAATGTGTTTACCTAGATACTATTACTCCCTAGCTATCTTTTATTGTTGGTTGAATTGTCACACCTTATCTTAACGTGTTGTGTTTCCTAACGTCGTAGGGTGTGCTTATGCCCTAACTCTTTGAGGTTACCTTTGGGTGTAGCCTACGAAATCCACTAATTTATTCATAAACTAACTTTCACAAAGATTATTCAAGCATTAAACACAACGAAGGTCTAGTTGTACTCCTAAGCCAATTACAATTAAGATAAGAGACAACCTAACAATAATTAATGACTATATTTCATAGATCTAAGCAAACACACACAAAATTTAGCTAGACATGTTAAACAAGCAAGCATACACACAATCAATTGAAGACATAATGATAATTTGGATTAAAACACTTATCTTGATGTGTAAAATAGGGTTTGGGACCCTAAGATACTGTCCAAGTTGGACTACAAACGTTTAGGGTTTTTACTCCAAAAGTCTACCTCTCTAAATGCAGAAAAAATAGAATTATATATAGATTTACAAGTGCGACGGCGTCGCCTTATAGGTGGGACGCCGTCAGATCGCCGTCATTAGGGTTTTCGTCTTGGCCAAGTCATCGATGAGACGGCGTCACCTTGGAGTTGTGACACCGTCGGGCTTCAAGTGGGACGTCGTCTGAATCTAGATCTGGGCCGTCTGTGATTAAAAGTCTGAGTGACGCCCTTCTTTTTAAAAGATGACGCCGTCAGGTTGTACAAGCAAAAATTCTACTGAGCCGTCTGTTGCATGTATTTATCAAATCTGTATAAAGGGACGGCGTCGCCCTTTGATTGGGATGCCGTCAGGTTCAATTTGAGCAGCTTGAGTGGCTTTGATCTTGACTTTGCCATTTTCTTCATGTATTAATTCCTTTTCGTCCAAATGTGCTTCATTCCAGCATTTTGCTTCCAAGAGAGCTAAAAAGTGAAAAGGAACGAAATTAAGCAGTAACGGATATAAAAGTGGTTGATTAAGGGCTTAAATGACCCTTTAAAAGTGTACGTTTTAAATCCTTATCAAATAGATGCAGGTTTTACTGACAAAGTTTTAATATTTATAAGTCTCGTTATACCTATGGTCTACCCTAATGCACTAACGGGCAGTGTACCCGGTCGTGTGTAATGTAGTCTTCGGTAAAACCGAGGTCGACCCAAGAGCTATGTATGCGGATAACTAAGTCTAGGTGTCACAGATTTTAATTGGTTTTGAGGTTGAAATGATTAATTAATAACTAAAGACAAGAAAATAAAAGATAACAAGTAAAGGCTAGGGTTGTGATCAATAGAGGAGAAGTGTGCTAACCTAGTTACTCATCCTATCATGTTAAGTTCACGTTTAGCTACTTCCAATTGCTTCAAGTGGGGGTAAAAGTCGCTAGGAAAAAATTTGGTAAGTTCGTCCTAACCTATCAGCAAAGGTTTCCACCGGAGATCAATAGGTGACCCCTTGAAAGTCCAGTTATTTTTAGTCCCCTAAACCAAGTGATTAAGTACCGCTACATGCAAGATTCATAATAATGAGTGCGGGGCTAGCATCTTAAACACTCATCCCTAACTTCTTAAGTTCACATCAAACGGTAGGTGTCGTTGGTCAAATCGCACAAGCGAGAAGGGTGCGCAGTTGGTCAATTCTTACCTTTCCCACACAGTCTAAATACTTAGGGTCAGTTGGTCATATCTCCTAAGTAACTAGCCACTACCGCCATTCAAAACTACCGAAACAAGGGTAGCTACCAACAAACTATGCATGCATACACTAGAAACAATTATACGGAAGTAATGTAAACATAAACAAAACAATTAAGGAATCATAACTAGGCTAGCACCAGAGGTGCTTAGCCAATCATATTAACTAAAACAATCGATTCAATTTTTAATATATCGAAATACATGAATTGAAAGTAAAGAAATGATAAATTTCTAACGCTTATCGTAGGGGAGTGATTTCTCCTTGGAGATGGCTCAGTATGCTCCTCAAATCGCCTTCAACCTTATACCCGTTCTTTGATTTGGTGTATGGGGTGAATGAATAGAAATCTTTGGAATTGGGCGGTATTTATAGGCGGATCTGTTGGGTAACTTAAGTTAAGAGTTACGCCGTAACATCCAATTCTTCGTATTTTGCTCTGGAAAAACTGGTTACGGCGTAACATCAGGAATGAGTTACTCCGTATCTTCAATACATCATGATTACGTCGTAGTTATGACAAGAGTTACGGCGTAGCTTGCAGCGGCACGGAACCTCATTTGACCTAATTAGTTACGGCGTAATCTTAGGATGGAGTTACGCCATAATCTTCAGTTGAGTTGGTTTTTACGGTACGTTGTTCGGAGTAATGTGAGAGAGGAGTTACGCCGTAACATCTTCAAAATAGGCATACTATCATATATCTTCAATAAACTCTCCAAATCCGCGTCTCATTAGCTCCAATACTCATAATTTACCTGAAAGTGAAATATAGAGGAAAACAAGCGTAAATCCATATAAATGATATAAAATACGAGCATTATCGGGGGAAATTGACACTTAATATTCAGGACTATTTGATGTTATCAAATATCCCCCCACTTGAACTCTACTTGCCCTCAAGTAGACCTTATTAGATAGATTCCTAAAAAGATATCTCCCATTACCTAGAAAATATAAGTTTACAAATCCCTTATGCTAGAATAAAACAAAACCGAACACCTCACGAAATGGGAACAAAACACTCAAATATCTCAACTATTCTTGTAAGATATAGGATTTCACAAACACGTCACACCATAATCATATGAGGTGTTTACAAGGTTTTAGAGAGAAAAAGTTCTAGAGAGAGAAAGGGAAGAGAGTTGGGAACTATGTGAAACAAAGAAAAATGGTATTGAAGCTCCAACCCTTTACCTTGGGAGGTAGAGGGTATTTATAGTGTCTTACAATAAACGCCTCCTACGGGCTGTGGATCAGGCATACAGTGGGTAAAGACCCGTCCATCCTCCACGGTTTTACTTAACTAACTTCTTACACACATTAAATAACTACGACTTCGAGCTTTCTAATGATTACATATACTTGAGGTGACCGACACTTTAATGACTGAATTTTCTAATTCCTAACAATCTCCCCCTAAGGAAGGTCACCTCAATTTACACAGAATACAAACAGATATTACATTAAGATCGTTCTTGAATTATTGTTTAAGTTCTTAGCTCAGTAGCTCGTAGTCTTTGATTATTCATGTTCCGCATGTTTGGATAATTCAATTGGAGGCCTTTAACTGATCCATGTGATGATGAGTTTTGAGTCAGCTTTGAGATCATCAGATTGCATAAATCTCAGACTCTTCCATTGTGGTGTTGACTTTGTGTGATGTTGTGACAGTGGACCGACATGCTCACATTTTGGATCATGAATTCTTCTTATCAGAGTAGCGGAAGCTTTAGTTGATTCATGATATTTGCAGCAGCGTAGCAGGAGCATGGAGTGAGAATCATGAGTCATTGATGCACTAATCATGATTTCTTTCGAAATGAATGTGTTGTGTGAGCATGTGGCTATGGATTGACCTCTCCATTCTGATCAGCTGCAAGCATCGGGTGTACCTGCATACAACAGTTAGCAATAACGGCGCGAAAGTGTCTTTGATCACTTTCGTTGAATTGAGTACACGGCCACTGTTCCCGTTGATCGGTAAAGTCTGCTGTGATCAGGTAAAATTCGAAGAATCTCCTTGAAGGGTTTCGCAGCTGCTCTAGCTGTTCTCAAACCGGAATGTCTCAAAGAAGACAATACGGAGTGAGTGAACCGCGAATTTGAGATTCACGATTGATGAAAAGAGATTTGAAAACAATCAGTATGCTCAATAAAATGTTTTTGCAATACACGAGGGTTTTTGAGAAAAATCTATTATCAATCATAAACACCTTTATATTTGAAAATAATTACACAGTCGATGTGCAAAAGAAAAGAGTTTTTAAGCACAACGACCGGTTTTTCAAAGGTATTCGTCAATCCATAACTGAACGGGATTGATTCAAAAATTTGAATCGCCCCGTTGTTTCTGTTCAGTTGTCACATGGTTGATCTATTGGATAGATCTCACATGCCACCTACCAAGAGATTGTTTGATGTTGGCTCTAAAAGGCTTTCCATCTTCATTGTGAATATGTTTGCATATCACTCAGATGTTCTGGCAATACCACAAGGATAATGCGTAGGACTCTAAAAGTATATTCTCTCTTTCCACATTGTGTGAAACAGAGAGTCTTCATTAATTGTGTCCTTAATGAGATTTATTGATGATCTCGTGGCTCTAGACTCAATAGTGCACATTTGGTTCCTATGCCAGAGACTAGGGAGAGGGTCTCCTTTTTAAATATCAACAATCTCTAAGAGAAAGTCGATAGAATTATGTTCGGTTCCCGTGAGAATGAAACAAGTCCTTTTAAGAGGAACTTGAGTAGCTTTGGGAAGTTGTAGTCAGTGCATCTTTGGGTCCATGATGTCTTGTCTTCAATACGGTGTTACCTCGTAAACACCGTAGCATATGTATTGAACCCGGTATCTGCCCTAAGGTTGAATTATTGGAGGGCTATTTCTTTTCACCTTTTTCTCGTTTCATTTCTTTTTCATTCTTTAACCCTCATTGCTTACCGAGACTTCATTACTAGAACCTTGTTGGGTTTATTCTAGTTCTAGCTCAATCTCAGTCCGCACTCTCCATATCTCACTTTTCTCCTTTTTTCATCATACCTAAGGACTTCTACACTATCTAGTGGATTGTTCATGGGTAGATCCCTCCGGCTCTGGCGGGATCGTGGGAACGAATACCTAACCTAACCATCCTTATAACACCATGCATAAAATAAATTGGTCGGTCTTTTGGTATTGTTCATCAGCCATTGGAACCAATAAAAAACCATTTGAAAATCAATCCAAGTACTTGTGATATATTATCAAAGCATTTTGTACCTGAATTGTTTATGATATTTTAGAAAACGGCTCCCCCTCAACATATGCATCATATATTTAAAATCATTTTGGCACATGGAGGCAAGAGGAAGAATTCACTTCTTTTGATAAATATTTTCTAAAAATATCGACATTACTTTCCCGATCAAAAATCAGTGATTCACATACAGTTAAAGATATTTTCGGGAAAGAATGTGGTTTTCAATAAAAAATTTCTCCCCCTCAATATGTGCATCGAGATTTGAATGAGTTTTGCACATATTAGGGAAAACCTGCACTTTGAAATAAATTAATCACGTTTCAATTCTTTTTTGTTTAAAATAGATGCTCCCCCTTAACATGTGCATGGAAAATTTGAAATCGTTTGGCACATGAATGGTGGAGAGTTTGCTAAACACTTATAAAACCAATTATCGGGTTATCAGATTAAAACATTTAACCGATAAGGATCAAATCTGAGACTTTAAACTCCACGGATTAAACATGCTTTGATTATCTAATGAAACATAACAATAGCCAAGGTCTTGAACCACTTGTATAAAACATTATTCATTTTTATTATCCAAGAAGACCTGCTCGTTTACGTGCCAATTGTTTAAAAATACACTTTTTACTTCGATTGAAATCATTCTCCCCCTCAATCAATGACAAAAGTTGTTGATTGAGAGATAGAGATTTTGACAGATGATAAGCACAGATGATTTACAAGAATAATAGAGTACGGGGTATTTTCAAAGCAATTTTGTATTCATTAGATGACAAATATTTTTCAGAAGAATCATTAGACGGAAAAAATATTGGAAAGAAAACATTGTCTTTTGGTGACAAACATTTGTTTTTAAGAATCAGAGCATGAGATTTGAAAAATAAGATTAAGCATGGCTCTGTTCTTTGCTTTTTAAAACGGGTTACTGCATGAAATGACAATAAACAACCATTTTTCTCCGCCTCGTTTTTTTTAAACAATTTATGTACATTCGAAGAACATCTAAAAACCCGTGACATTCTTTGAATGTCAACACAAAGTCCGTAGATGATATCGAATAATAATAAAAAATAATAAATAATAAAAAAAATGACAAGATAACAATATTTTTTGGAAATTTTCAAGATTTTCTAATTTTTATGGATTTTTGAAAATTTTATATTTTTATATTTTCTTTTGTGGGTTTTGAAATTTTGTATTTTGCTTTTTGAATAAGTATATACAAGAGATAGATGAAGAAAGAAACCATTTTTTACTCCTCATCTTCCTCTTGAAGGCGTTTGAGTGTTTCGGTTGTAGGCTCTTTAGACAAAGTCTTGGAAGGATAAACTCAAGCGTTCTCTAGGAAGAGCTTTGGTGAAGATGTCGCTACTTGCTATTGGTCCTTACAAAATAGAGTTCCACCACACCTTTTTCCACTTGTTCCCGAATGAAATGATGTCGAATGTCAATGTTCTTTGCTCTTGAATGTTGAACGTTGTTGCAAGAGAGAGCAATGGCACTTTTTTATCCATCAGAGGAATCTTGTTGAATTCAAAGACATAGTCAGATAATTGGGATCTCATCCATAGGATTTGAGCACAACAAGATGACATGGCTATGTATTCAGCCTCTGTAGAGGATATGGAAGTGCTCATCTATTTCTTTGAAGACCACGATTACAAGCTTATCACCTAAAAATTGAGCACCTCAGCGTACTTCGCGTGTATCTTGACACCCTGCCTGGTCGCATTGCATATCTTTGTTAGTGACATACGGTGTCCTTCGGGTACCAAGTCCCATGTTGATGGTTCCTTGGAGATACCGAAAGACCCGTTTAACAACTTCAAGGTGCTTTTTGGTAGGCTTAGCCTGGTATCTAGCACACATGCATACATCGAACAGAATATAAGGTCTCTGGCGTGAGGTACATCGGGGATCAATCATACTTCGATATTTCGTTTGATCTACCATGATCCCTGAGTGGTCCTCATTCAGTTTGGTACGTTCCACCATGGGAGTGTCAACGGTGTCACAAGTGTCAAATTCAAATTTCTTTAAAATTTCATTTGCATATTTAGATTGATTAATAAAAATGCCTCCGGGACTTTGTGAAATTTGTAATCCCAAGAAAAATGACATTTGTCCATCATTGACATTTGAAATTTGGAGCCCATCTCCTTTGAAAAACGGTCACATTCATTGGGGTCAGGCGAGGCAAAGATAATATCATCAACATAGATTTGAACGTGAATTAAATGTTTGCACGACTTTCTGGCGAACAATGTCGGATCAAGCTGCTCCTTTCTTTGAATCCAGTAGATAGGAGAAAATTTGATAGCGTATCATACCATGCCATTGGAGCTTGCTTCAAGCCGTAAAGAGCTTCTTAAGCGATAGACATGAGTAGGATGCTCTGGATTCACAAAACCTTCGGTTGGTGACGTATACAACTTCTTTAAGATCTCCATTAAGGAAGGCCGTCTTTACGTCCATCGATGAGACTACCATGTTCTTACTTGCAGCATTAGCCAAGAAGATTACGATTGCTCGATACGAGCAATGGCGAAAAATGATTCTTCAAAGTCAATACCCTCCTCTTGGCGGTATCCTTTTGCAACCAATCGAGCCTTGTTCTTTAATACATCACCATGCTCATCAAGTTTTACCTTGAAGATCCACTTTAGAGCAATGATCATAGCACGGTCAGGAGCAGGTACTAATTCCCATACATCTAGTCGATCAAACTCATGAATTTCTTCTTACATGGCATTGAACCGGTGTCTTTATTCATTGCAGTTTTAAGTTTTTGGTTCGACCTTGGATAGTACGGAGTTGAAGAAGCACCATAAGGCATCAGGTGCAAGTTGTTTGCGGTAGAGATACAGGCCGAGAGGATTTCCAATGATGTTGTCCAATGGATGATCATGTGTCCATTTTCTAAGGTGTTTGTGTGGTTGTTGTTGAGGAACTGAAGTAGCATAGTCGATTTCTCCTGATGAAGATGGTTCTGATGATGATTCAGGAGCAAATATGTTTTCAAATGGGGCATCTTCAGGAGTAGCAAATGGATTCTCTCCATCAAGGGTGCCAGAAATAATTCCATGATGTACACTCGATGATTAATGATTTGTTGATGAGACAGAGTGATCAGCAGCAGGCTTCTTGACTTAACGAATAGAAACGAAGGGTTAACTTCATTGACAGGGATAGGAGCACCTTGTTGATGGAATTGACAAATCGTGCTTGCAGTTGGCTCATAGTGTTCATCAAACATTGGATCAAACAGTTTCTTCAAGTCATCTTCTGAAGGAGGCACATAAGGAGTTGCTGGCGAAGAATCATATACAAGAGTAGAATGATGGGACTACTACTGATGTTGAGGTCAGAACTGGGTTGTCCTGGAGCCATTGGACCGGTCAGCTCATCGAGCGTAACGTGAATTGTTTCCATGATATTTGGGTTTTTATTGTAGATTCGGTATCCTTTTTGCTGGTGTGCATATCTACAAATACTCCAATGTCCGCTTTAGCTTTAAGTTTGCCTAAGCCTTGGCCCTCATTAGTTGGATAACACAATGCACCAAACACACGAAGGAATGAGAGATTAGGTTTTTGATTGTGGACAAGTTCATATGGAGTTTTTCCATAAGCAGTGTGAATTAGGGATCGATTTTGAGTGTAGCATGCAGTGGCAATGACTTCAGCCCAGAGAAACATTAGAACCTTTGAGTAAATCAGCATTGTTCTTGCGGCTTCACTAGAGGTCGATTTCGTCTTTCAACAAACCACCGTTATGTTGAGGAGTTTGTGGAACACTTCTTTGATGACTGATTCCAACACTTTCATAAAATTCACTAAGTTCTTTATTGACAAACTCAGTTCCATTGTCTGTTCGGATGATTTGAAGTTTTATTAAGTCGAACTGCAGCTGTTGATAAGTTTAATGATGATATCGGATTTCATCCTTTGTCCTTAAGAACTTAACCCAGTGAATCGAGAGTAATCATCAACCACAACTAACACATATTTCTTCCCAAAAATATTCTGCACTCTCATGGGTCCACATAAATCCATGTGAATGGTATGAATAACTTCCATAACTGAGTTTGTAGGTTTGGGTTTATGGGTATACTTCTTGCTTTTTCCTAATTGGCATGTTGAACAAAGATGATCCTTTTCATACTTTAATCTAGGTAAGCCTATAATAAGTCCTTCTGGAGAGATCATTTATGGTGCGAAGTTCAAGTGATTGAGATGACGATGCCATAACCATGACTTTGTTTTAGAAGCCTTTGACAACAAGCAAATTGGAGAAGACTTCATCATATCTTCGATAGAGATGGTGTATAGATTTGAACCACGTGTTCCTCTTAAACGTTCTCTACCATCAAGTTCTCTAACGAAACAAGTATGTTTTCTGAAGGACTTCTAGATCAGAATCACAGAATTGACGCCGAGAGAATAAGTTATGACCAAGACCTTCAGCGTAATATACCCTGGAGATAACACTATCACCGACAACATAGTCTCCATAACCCATAGTTGCACGAAATGATGTTCCACGAAATCTAACAGTCCGATGAATTTACTTACGAAGTTCATAAGCCACGACCGGTATCAGTCATATGATTGGAACAGCCGGAGTCAGGACCATAGAAAGATTTGAACGATGCTGCAATTGAACACAAACAAGAATGGATAAGCGGATAATTGGGATCCCCATTCAAGAATGGGTTTCCTTTTTTATTTTTTAATTTAATGGTTCCATTGATTGGAACATGATTGGAAACACACACAGAAGTAGAAATAATGGAATCATCAGGGATAGATGCAATGCTAGTGTCCGTATTTGACCTACTCAAAGTGTGTTCACTTCTTAAAGGAATAGTTCTACCAGTAGGCATCCATTTCTTAATGGGCATTGATCGTGATAATTAGGGCACGGTCTCATAAGATTGAATTTGCGGCAGTAGGTATCCACTGATAACCTATGTTACTAAATTTCCTTCCTGTGGGTTTCCAATATGTTTATAACCTTCTTTCGCCATTGCTTCTAGCCTTCCTAGCTTGATTTTTGTATGGAATATCTTAAGGGGCATTTAACAGCATTAATCAAATCATTCACACCGCATTCATGATTAGTAACAGAAACCAAGCAATCATCATTACATGTTTTGTCAAAAGTAGCGAGATTCAATTAATTCTGATGCGGCTTATAGCTAATACTAGAATCAACATGATTCGTTTTATTCAACACAAACTTAATGTTCCTAGGGTGATCTTCTACTTTCTTCCATTGCACATTCTTAGCTTGCGAGGTTCTATCTTGCATTGTATTGCCGGAGGCTTGACCGCTTGCTTTTGTGTCACTGATTATCCTGTAGATGGAATTATGGAACATTAGTTGGTTGGGCTACCTTTGCATTCTGAATTAGAAGTGTAGGATTGAACAATTGAAGGTATTCTAGAGTTCACTTTCTTAATATTGGGCATATAATGGGTTGCATACTTGGCACCAGGCATAGACAAGGCATCACACCTTATATTTCGCACCTAAGGATAGGACAAGTTGCTCTTAAACATCTGGTCGCTCCTGAGATCGTTTGGCGGATGCAAGAAAACCTAATTTCTCATCAAGCGGCTTATTTATGAAATCTCTTCTACGCCCTACGGAGACATTCTAGACTATCCTTAAGGTGAGCGAGATAGTTATGAAATGCAAGTTCGTTATTTCTAAGATGAGGAGGGATGCATTTAACAGTCACAGCTATTTGCGGTCAGCAGAAGACTTTATGCAACATTCTCATTAAAGACAAGTGGCATTTTCCCTTTTACCTGACTCCTTAGATTCTCAATTTCCTTTTGTAAAGACGTTATTATTTCGTTGTTTTTGTCACGAGGTGACTTTCAGCGAATCATATAACTCTTTAAAATGTTGTTTCACCTTTTCATTTTCTTCTAGAAAACTCTCGTTTTCCTTTTGTAGAACATTAACCAAGTTTTGAAGATGAAACTCGAGAACTCGAGAATCTAAAGGAGGAGGAATTTGGGAGCCTGTTACATTGTTCTTTTCACCCTTTAATTGTGAAATTTGGGTTCTCATTTTACGATCGTGTTCTATGAGCTCGAATCACATTCATCACGTTCTTTGATTTCAAAAAGCGCATCAAATTCAGGAGCATCAAGGATGTCTTGATATTTGAGGTTTTAACATTTTCTTTTAGATGTTGATATTTTAATTGCAAAGCAAGATGCTCAACTTCCAATTTAGAAAACTGTTTCACCAGGTTATCATGATCATCCCGTTCGATTTTTTCATGCAATTTAGAGTTAGTTTTCTCAAGCTCAATGACACGATCATGGGAGACTTTTAGAGCAACAGATAATTCATGAAATTGGGATGCATTAATTGAACAATTAATGGCGGTGTAAAACACATCTTGAGTGATACATTAATCGATTCTCATTTAAGGTATGCAAGTTTTCCTCTCAATCTCATTATATTTTAATTCGCTCATAGTCATTGACCTCAACTATCATTGCATCAAATTCCTTTTCCATTTCCTTAATATCTGAATCCATCCCCTTTTTAAGACTCTCAAATTGACCTTTTAATTGTTTAAAGAAAGGCATGACCTCAGTTAAATAGCATTCTTTAGTTTGTTTAAAACCCCTCTCCCATTCAGTTATCCCAGTAGGTGTGATCCTTTTCTTACACGTCTTCTCAAAATCAACAAATAATTGATAAATAACATACTGACTGATTAAGGTCTTGCTCTTGGTGGGAATAAATCTAGGAACTAAATGCATTGGTGTATTGGGGGGATATACGATGGCGGGAAGCATTCTCCTACATGGGGATTTTGTTCAATAAACTCATCGACTTTTTCATGTCCATATCCTTTTTCGAAACTTGTTGAGGGTCATTTGTGTTTGAGGTCTAAACTTGTTAAATGCAATCTAATTATCTTTAGCATAGTTGGGTGTTTTATAACTGATTTTCTTTTCTATGCATGAAGGGCTTTTAAGTTTTTCATCCAATTTCTTTCTAGTGACTTCTTCTAACTTCCTATCTTCCTCAGTATTCTCAGTGCAACTAGGCTTCTGTCTAGGCTTAAGAATTTCATTGCCATCATAAATTACCTACGTAGCTTACTAGCTTTCTTACAGGCCTCAGGGTTTGGTTCATCAACTAATGCAACACTATGTTTGTCACTTAGAACTCTATGCTTAGTGATCATGTGAGCAGTTTGAATGGTGTTTCCTTGTACGTACAATTTGTTTTCAAGTTTGTTTTTCAAAGTTTTTAGGTTGGAAAATTCATTTAAAAGTTTTGATTCCTTAGCATTAAATTCCTGCTTAAGCACTTTCACATTTTCTTGAAGTTCTTGTTTTTGCTTAGCGGTTTTATTAAGCTTTTCTTTTTAGGAATCTAGCTCTTGTTTTAGAATTTCTTCCCTAAAGCTACTTTTTCTAATAATTGTACGCATTTGGTCATCCATTTCTTGCTCACGAGTGGTTAACTCAAACTTAGCGCGTTGTTCATAAATGGCAACTTGTTCTTTATAGGCTTTAAGTTGAAGATAAGAATCATCGGGGGCACATGGGTGAATTCATTAAAAACATAGTCATCATTGACTCTGAAGATGCATCACTTGGTTCAATCACATTTTCACTTTGGACCACATATTGATTATATGGGACAATATTATTACTATTACCATATTAACAATACATTTACTTAGGTTTCATGTGATTGCACTTTGTCATGTATCTTTTGCTCATCAACTTCATCATATAATTTTAACACCTTTGAGATGATTGATTCTTTGGATGGACCGACTTGCTTAGATGATGAGACCTTTGGAGACCATTGGAGAAATGCTAGCCATGAAGATTGTATGCAGGCGTAGGTTCATCATACATCGAGTCATATGCATCACGGTCGGCAACTGGCATTTTGATGATTGTGACCAATATCTGAATTGGTACGCTCATCACATCTGCATCATGTCTTAGCATTCCCCTCTAGAAATAACAACTCTTCTTCATCCAAAGCTGCCATTGTCCGAGCTTGCACAAGCAACATCTTGTCTCGTGCGAGGCGTTTTGGAGATGTGCAGTTCCTTGCAATGTGTCCATCACCACCCACGTTGTAGCACTTGACGGCTTCACTTGTCCACGATTGGCATTTCTCCCACGATTCGATTACCACACCCTCCACCCTCCTTGTCTTCTGTTCATCTTGCCATGACGGTTTGCACCATAACCTTCCATCTCTGATTGTAGCTTGATTGTGTGGATTGGATGTTGTTCTAAGGTTATTGTTGGTGTGTGGAGTGGAATTCATATTTTGACTAACCATGAGAGAGAGTTGATTGATGAAGTTTTCCATGAGTGTGTTTGAGTGGAGGCTTATATAACGGATCGGGGAATGAGCTTGTACTTACCAGTGGGTATGACGAAAAGCTTTGGTGGTAATTCCAACATTGGTGTAAAAGGTTGTTGAGTCATTAGATGAGCTTGATTCTCCTGTTTAGATTTGAAGCCGATCAATAATCATTAGCTCAAACATGGCATGTCTCTCATTCACAGTAGGAAGGCATCAGATTGCTCATAGTTGGTGTTCTTCAATCCTTTGGTTAGCTTCACTGAGGTGACAAATTTGTGCCATTCGGGATTCATGTTGTTCACAAACTTTGAATTAATTTGAATATTTGGCATGGTCATTTGATATTCCTCATATCATTCACCCGGCTTGTGGAATCTCCGTAATATTCATAGATACTTTCTTACGGTTTCATCTTAAAGTGCTCAAATTCATCATCATATTGTGATTCTCTGTCTTCCTTAGTTAATTGAGAACCGAGAGAAGCATCTTGACATTATCCCAAACGCGCCTTCGGTGTTGTGATTGATAAGCTTGTAGATGTCTTTTGGAAGACCCTGAATTATAATGTTTGAAGCCACGATATCGACATCGAATCTCTTTTCTCCTTATCATTGAGCTCATCATGCGTCTTTAGTGCTGTCCAATCCAAAGATCATTGTTCCATCTGCTGCTGTATCAATTATGTCTCTTGTGGTCTCTATCGATAAGGTCCTTCATCAATTGATTTGAGAATGACCCCATTTTCTTTTCCCAAACATTACAACGATTCTTTGAGCCCATGAGTCATAATCGGTTCATCAAGCATAGGTGGACGAGTATCCGATCGGTTGCTTGAGAGCGTCCCATTTCACGAGAAGAAAGCGATAGTAGGCGCGTTGTTTGACATGATTACAAGTTCTCCGATTTTACTATTCTTTGATTAAGCGGAAATTGATTCTTTCACGGGTTTTACTAAACCAAAGAACCAAAGAACAACGGTAAAAATGCTAGCACGAAGAAGTGACAAGTCTCAATAGTCAGTAGATAAATTGACTGCGCTTTGGTATGCTTCGCTAAACAGATCAACTCGCTTAAAACAAAGTCGTTTAAAAACTCAAGTCGCAAAAAAAGCCAAACTAATAGCCAAGTAGCATCTGAGAGACAACTTCGCTTAACCAGCTAAACACACCAACTTCGTACAATACAACTGCAACTTAATAGCCAAGTAAACTTTAAAACTCAAGTTAAGCAAAAACAACTCTCTTAATAGCCAAGTCGCATATACCAACTCGTTTGCTAATACAACTGGCTTAATAGCCAGAGTCGCTTACCAACTTCGCTTTCAATAACAAAACCTTCGCTTCAAGAAATGCAACACCGTAAGCATACTAAAGCCGTACACTTTTCAAAAACAACCATAATCATATGAGGCATTAACAAGGTTTTAGAGAGAGAAAGTTCTAGAGAGAGAAAGGGAAGAGAGTTGGGAACTATGTGAAACAAAGAAAAATGGTATTGAAGTTCCAACCCTCTACCTTGAGAGGTAGGGGTATTTATAATGTCTTACCGCGCCTCCCTCGGTTGTGGATGGAGCATCAGTGGGTAAGGCAAATTCCGTCCTCCACGGTTTTACTTAACTAACTTCTTACACACATTAAATAACTACGACTACGAGCTTTCTAATGATTACATATACTTGAGGTGACCGACACTTTAATGACTGAATTTTCTAATTCCTAACAATTCTAAGTGTCAATTTGGAATGATCACTCAGCGTCTGATAATAACATATATTCTATCATAAGCTTGGCGGTTACACAAATCTCCACCACTAGAGTTAAGGACTAAACAATTCTCAAAGGCAATATGGGTAGACACGACAAAGGTTAAGGGTGAGTCGTTATTACTAACATGTCACGGCGAAGTGGACAAAATCAGTGATACATGACCAAATCCATGGCCAAGACACCAAAGATTGCTCGATGCATCACCTAGACACGCTTCATGACTAAAGGGTAGGATAAGAAATGGGATAAAATTGGTGTAAAACAAAATCAAGCAAATAGTATAAATCTATAACCAAGTCATCACCACTTACCGTTCGTCCAAAGTTCAAGTTTGAAGTCAAAACGGATCATGATAATACCGGTAGATGTGCCATTAGAGGGCGTCATAGCGGGCACATTACCAACTCCATTCTTCAAATGTGACCAGGTGGCTCCCGATACAAATCTATAATAAGCTCATAACATAGTGCTTATAACTTCACACTTTACAATCAAATAAATAATAACTATTTTTTTTCCGAATCACTTCATCATTTTTTTTATTTTTTATTTTTTTTATTTTATTTTTCATTTCAACAAACATAACAACTAAACATAACAACCCCCCACTTGAGATGAACAATATGAGAATTTGGGGGGTCTTCAATGATCTTTAAGAATAATAGATGAAGAAAGCGTGATTCCCGAACCTTTCCACTTGAACCTTGAACTTAGGCAAATAATGACTTCCAATAACAA
>OU343218.1:204905679-204975536 GCA_910596185.1 Chrysanthemum makinoi | reverse complement strand
CAAACCTACTTCTTCACATCTCTCCACCACCCAATCATTTAACCTAACCCTAACCCTGATTCCAACAAATCATCTCTATTCTCTAAACTCCCTCAACCCAAATCTGAACCATCAGACCCCTTTTCATTAAACCCATCAAAACCCAAAAATGATTCCAACAAATCATCTCTATTCTCTAAATTCACCCATTATCAAAACCCAAAAATGTTGTTCTTTTGGGGCATGAGGATGATGATGAAGATGATAAGAAGCAAGAACAAAAGGTTAAGGATAGTTATATACCTCCAGCTCCTTCAGTGAAGTCTTTTTTATCGAGTATTCCGGCTCTGAGAAACTCGGGGTCTCTCGGGGCGGGATTGTCGGGTTCTGGGACGGGGACGGCGAGGCGGTCTATTTTGGAGGGTGAGGTTCCGGGTTTGTCGAATTTGGATAAGAGTAAGGAAAAAGTTAGTGAAAATAAGTTGACATATGATGATAGGGAGATTGCTAATGAGAATGTGACGTTGAATGCTGATTACCCGAATTATGCTTATAGTCGCTATGCAGGGTATGAGAATGCGAGTGTTGATAATTGGGCTTATGCGAATTATGATAATGCCAATGTTGATAATGCGGGTTATGCGAATTATGATCATTCGAGTTATGGGCCAGTTGCGCCGGGAAATGATGGTGGTTATGGTAGTTATAGTAGTTATGGCCCAGCTGCTCCATCAAGTGAATATGGAGGATACGGGCAGTATGAGAGTAAGTGGGTGGATATGTCGGGTGGGGGTGAGATCTCAGTGGGGCCGGAGGTTTCGGCTGCGGAAGTTGTGCAGAGTGTGGCGAAGGTACCGGGGGAGAGGGGTAGGAATGAGATTCCTACAGCTGTGATTGAGGTTAGTCAAGATGAGTTGATGCAGAATCGGACACGTGAGGATCAGGTTAAAGCTACTGGGATTGCATTTGGGCCTGCGTATCAGGTAATGTTGATTTATTGTTTTATATGTCGAGATGTTAAATTTGGTGATATGATATCTGTTTTGCTGTGTAAATAACTGAATTTGACTGGATAAGAAATTCGATATGCTTATTATACTGCAAAATTATCGCGATTGTTAGATTGAGAGTATATGATGAAGTTATCTACTGACGAAATATGCTTTGGATAAGAACTTAGGTTGTCTACTTAGATAATGATGAGGATTAGTAGCTTGCATACAATTGTTGAAGGCTTGACATGAAATGGATGCGGATAAACTGGTTTCATAGTTAATTAGTTATATATTATATATGCGTGAGTTGGTGAATTTGAACCATCATAGATGCATTTTTTTTTTATTATTATTATTATTTTCAATTTTCACACGTGATAAAGTTATTTAGGCAGTTGAAATGTGGAAATAAGGTACCCTTTAAACATAATATGATCGTTATTCAAAGTCATAATTTTCAGGCTTTAAAGCAATATGTTAAAAAAGTAAGACCCAGTGACCTGTGTAGTACTATGTAGAGGATGCTTTTTGCAAATATTACAGAGTTCACTTTAATTGAATTTATTGAAGCATAGATCCACTGGGCTAGTCTTGACGATAGATCGAGCCGTTCCACGTCATCCCGAGAATGGAAGTGTGCTGTAGTAGAAAGAAAGTAACCCGTTAGAAGGGGTCCCGAGGCCAAAGCTCCGGGAACCACCCTCCGATGGTTGAAGTCAGAACCTCGTAGGTAGAGGATTTATATGTGTATAAGTAGTATGTATGATCGATGCATGCATGATTCATATAGTATGATGGTGTATGTCGTATAATATGTATGTACATATTGAGAGAGTGAAGAACTAATATAGATAGATATTGAGAGAGAAATGTCTTACTAAATGAGGTGCATGAACATGCATATTAATAGGCTTATCAGTGAGTGGGTAATGACTCTTGGGTAAAAACCCACTAGATATAACAATGAGCTAAAACCCAATGGATATAACAATGAGATAGGGATGTTTGGTTGGTAGTGTTACACGTCAACAGAACTATTATAGCACAGGAAACTCTTAGGAAGAAAAAAAATCCACTTTGAGGTACTTCGGTATCCAATCTGCTTTAGCTAATAATGTTGAGGAACTTAGTATTGAAGTTGGAACTTGGAAGGAATTTGGAATGCTAATTTTGAATTTCTAGAGTTTAGAGGTATGATGCCTAGTGATTTTAGATGGGTCTGAGTGGTCATCAGTTAGGATTCAATTTTTCAGTGTCTAAATTTGCGGAGAACGCATCATGTTATCTGTTACATGGCAATAGATCATATAGGATATATAGGTATTTAGCCATTTAGGCTGTCCTGTTTGATGACAGTGATGATTATATGTAGGTTGCAGACAAGTGTTTAAGCCTTTTACTTGAAAGGAATGCGGATAAACTGGTGTTATTTCTAATCTGTTATATAATATGCGTGAGTTGGTGACTTAGTACTATCAATAGATGCATTTTTTTTTTCTTCTTTTTTTACATGATTAAGAGCCCGTTTGGTTAGGGTGTATGGGTATGAGTCTATGACTTTGAAAGTCATTAATGTTGTTTGGTTGATTATGAGGCCCACTACAATGGATTGAGGATACCCATATGTGAAAGTTTCCTCATATCTTATGTGTGTGGTGGTTTCATCATACCCTCCATTATCATTCCACTTTATACCAACACCCATACCCGATTCATAGCAACAAACAAGCACCCTAAAACACTATCATTCCACACTCACTTGCTACACACCAATACATATGAAGACAGGGTCTGCCAATTTACTCGTAACATAACGCTACTACTGTCGCCAACCAACGGCTAATTGTTTAATTACTCAGAATTAGGGTTTATTATTAACTGCTTATGCTTTTCTTCAACACCAATTATAATGGCTAATAACCCTCAGAATCAGGTATTCATCTCATCAATCTAAACCCTAATTTATGTTCATGTTTTTGTTACTTATTTGATTCGGTTTATTCCAATCTTGTTGTTGCTTGAATTTAGTCTATGCGCCCACCTGCAATTGGTTCCCAAGGTTTTGGGACAAACTATTCAATGCAGGTATACTTATCCTTCCTTGGTTTGGTGATTCTTTTCTATAGATAGTTGCGTTTATGTAGTGGTAAATATTTTACGAAAAATTGTGTTGTTACAGTTCCGGCCAGGGGTTCCAGCACAACCAGGTCATCCATATATGCAGCCACCTTCAGGCACTCAGCAATATTGTCCAGTGGGTCAGCCCGGCCAGTTTTCCCAACCAATGCAACAGATGCCTGCAAGACCCGGCCAGCCTGCTCTGTCTTCACAACCAATGCCCATGTCTTATATGCAGCCACCACAGTACCAGAACCCTGCGGCTGGTCCTGGAGTACCTCATTCTTCATATGCTGTAAGGCCATCTTTACCTTTAGCAGTTAATGTTTTTGAGTGTGTTTTCCTTTGGAATATGTGTAATTATTTTCTTGTCTCAGTTCACTGCACCGCCATTTGGGCAACCAACAAACGTGTCTTCTCAGTTTCATGCTGTCTCACAGATGCACACACCTGTTGCCCCAACTGGCGGACAACCATGGATGCCTTCTGGAAATCAAGGTCCGGGTAATGTTACTCCGGTGCCACAACCTGGACAGCAGCCTTCAACTACCGCTCCCACAAATCAGGTATGTATCTGTTATTCATTTTCTGGCTGCTTACATCATTTGATTATCCATGGTTGAGGTAGTGAATTTTAGGAAATATAGAATAGACCCTAGTGATGCTAGATTCTTAAATTGTTCTGGTAGCGTTTTGTAGGAGATGTCTTTGCTCAAAACCGCCTGTGTTAAAGAGTCCGTGTTCTGTTGCTTGAGAAGTTACTGTGTCTTGCCAAGAAGAGCAACCTCTTTTAGTTCTCACTTTTTAGTGACACCTGTTTCATCTAAAGTTCGTTTTATACTTGTTAATTTTGGATGGTGGCTCTCAAAGGTGTTTTGCATGCTTTTCTAGACTCTAGGAGAGCTTCTGTTTCATGCTTTCTCTAAGGTTTTTGTGGATGATTTTGTGTTGGACGACTCTAAGCGAGCTCTGATGACAATCGGTGCTAGGTCCTTTGGTGTATCTAGGTTAGCACACAATAAGTAACCTACTTGGGAATTATTACTTTATAATGGAATACTAATGCATTGTTTGGTTTGAGGGAATTGTGAAAGCAATCGAATGGTGTTTCCTTCTTTCCAAATACAAGGGTCGGTTTCTCCATTCCATTCAGAATTGAAAGAAAAGTCTCAATATAATATGCTTTTATTTTTTAGTCTTTAATAACCATACACTCTATCATATATTCATGTTTCTAATACTTCCTTTACACAGTTACATTATTTTCTAAATCAACACAACAACAACAACATGCCCAATCCCACCGAGGCGGGGTATGGGGGAGGTAAATGTAGACAGATCCTACCCCTGCAACCAACCCGGCAGAAGTCGATCGGAAGTTGACTATTTGACAAAGGGGCGCGTTAGCGGCATAAGAGTAAGTAAACAGATCAGGTGTAGCGATAGGGCGGTTTACAATTCTATTCAAACAGGCTATTGCGCCTAATTCAATCCCTAGCCTGCCCCAGGATAAACCCGAAAGTAGAGAGACTGCTTCCAACGAGATCTCCGGCAAGTGCAAAGTGTGCGGGTGAGAAAGAAAAGAAAAGAAAGCAGAAAAACAGAAGACGACAAGCACAAGCAGGAAGGAAAGCAAGCAAAACAAGGCAAGGCACCAAAGACAAGCACTAAGAAAAGCAGTAAGACCTACGGGAGCAACAGAGCAAGGCAAAAGCAACGCGCAGTCCTAAAGCTAAGGCATAGCAAAAAACAGAGCACCAAAGCAAAGCAGGGCAATGAAAGAACGCAGGCCTAAACAAACACAGAGCAATACAAAGCAGCGCACGGGGCCTAAAACTACGGCAAAGCAAGAAAGGGAGGCACCAAAAACCGAAACCCCGAGGGGCAAGGCAAAACAACGAGACGCCTAAAGTCTATCCCACCCAACCCATCTAAACCCACAAAGGCCCAAACCAAGACTAACCGCAGATCCTAATCCTATCTCTCCACCCTTTCCTATCAGAGGTCATGTCTTCCGACAAGTGAAGCTCCGACATGTCAAGCTTAAGTCTAAATGTAACTAGAAATTATATTGTGAATATTTCATAGTTTCTTGATACCAAACTACATACCTAAACGATCATTCAGGGTAATGTAATAATTCATTCGATTAGTCAAAGTGTGGAAGGGTTTCTCTAGAGTGGTTTTAAGTATTTCTTGTTCTCCCTTGTCGTTATGGCACCTTGGCTTTGTGACGCAATCATTCATGTAACAGATAGCAACAAATATGAATAGCTGTTCCCATTGACTAATGAACTAGGCGACTCCTGAACCTGTAATGTGATAAGCTATATGTGATTGACTCTCAGTTTCGAAAGAGCAAGTCTGTTTGTGTCTGGTACCTGCATGGCTGCATCCTTACGGTTACAAATGGTTATCCTTGTGCTCATGTGACTTATGAACCCTTAAGTAACCGTGTTATTAGTTTTAAGAAATTTCTTTGACCTTATCTGGATGCACTGTTTGAAAAAGTAAATAAATGTTGGTTGGCTGATCTGTGGTTCAAAATATTATGAATTCACTTAAATAAAGTTTGAGTTATATGTGTCTTTTCTTTTCCTTGCATGTTTTCACTTATTTGTAGATTTCATGGAAATTTGATGCAAAGTGCTCTATGTGCTCACATTGAAGACGCTTTCACTTATTCTAGACAGGAAACAACTTGTGATACTACATTTCTACTACATATAGCCATATAGGACCATTGCCCACATAATTTTGTCATTTATTAAAAAAGTCTCACAGATTACACTATTGAGGGGATATATGGATGTCTTTTCGTAGTGATTATAGAGACTCAAAGAATCAAAAGTGGATATTCAGTTGATTGAAGTTAGGCATGGATATGTGTTTTAGTTTTAATCAGTTTTACAAGAAATTCTTGGTTCCAAGTAGATTCAGAATCATTTTTTGCCCATCACAAAATCCATATGCAACCACGAGTTATGGTCTATAATCTTGTATGTTATAATTAATAAATATTTTTCTGTTGGACCCATGTAGTTTAAATAAATCTATTGTGCTTTCAGGAGTCCAAAGAATTGACATCATTCATGGAATACATAGAGGAACAGCAAAACAGATTAGACTACACGCAACATCTGAAAAGTGTTGGCTTGATTAAGGTGAGTCGGCAGTGTGTCTAATTTTAATTAATTTACTGGATGATATTTACATAATTTCTTGTATTCAGGTGGATACTAAGTGGCGGGAAGTTCAAGATCAGTTGGTAAATAAACTAAAATTCCCTCACCTTAAAAAGGAGGATCGTTTCAATATTTTTAAAGAATATATGCTTGACCTGGAGAAGGAAGAAAAAATTGAAAAGGTGCTCTCAAAGATTATGATTGTTAAAATCGGTTCTTTATATCCTTGAAGGAACATATAAATTGAATTATTTATATTTACCATTATAGTTTTGTATACTTTTATTGCTGTTAAATGATCTTTTATAATTCTTGAAGGAACTTAAAAATAAGGCGGAGCGCAAAAACCGTGATGATTTCCGCAAGATGCTGAATGAACATGTTGTCTCCGGTACACTCGATGCTCAAACTCAATGGCGTGAATACTGTCAAAAGGTAGTATATTGACTTGGATGTTTTTTTGTTTACTATTTTTGCTAGTTCTGAGTTCATGTATATTGAACAGGTAAAGTATTCTGTGGCTTATAAGGCTGTTGCTACAAATACCTATGGCTCAACCCCAAAAGATATGTTTGAGCTTGTAGTTGAGGAGATGGAGAGAAAGGTATTTGTTAGCAGTTTCACTTGAAATGAAGTATTACGAAATTTGTTATATTTTCAAATGTTCTTGCAATAGTTATGCCTAATGACGTTAATGCTAAATGTTTCACAGTTGCTTTATATATTATCATAACAAACCTCATATTTTATTGAATAATAGAAAATTACACGAGATCACTATATAAAGAGTAGAATATTACAATTAGATACCCTAATTGAGAGGCTAACAGATGCATACTATTGAGTTGAGACTGAATGGCAATGAGATCAGCTAAGGAATTGGATGGAGTGCCTCCAGTTGTAGCAGCATATACCTGTTGAGATGTAGTAGTGGGTAAAGGAGTAGATTTGTTGATCATGTAATCATGGTCAGACAAGAGACCATGCAGGTCATTGAAGGTGACCGGTGGTTGACGTGCCAGAAGGTTTGATTTTAAACCGTTATATTCATCTCATAGACCCGAGATGGTAAGCATAACCAGATCCTTGTCCTTCATAGGCTTACCAATATTAGCCAGAGCAGAGGCGTATTCCATTGCACGACTGAGATAGTTGAGTGGAGTTACGTCACCTTTCATCTCTATTTGAAGTAACTGGGTTTTTAACGTGTATTCACGAGAAGCAGTATTTGGAGGCGGCAGAAGGTTTTCTGGCATGATAGCAAATCAAACCTCGTATTTTATTGAATAATAGAAGATTACACGAGATCTCTATATAAAGTGTAGAATGTTACAATTAGCTACTCTCTACTTATTATAGATATAAATTGCATAGTCTAACAATCATGCTCATTCCTCATTGTAATTCAGGAGAGTGCAGAAGCTTACAGGCAATATCTAAAAACTTGTGGCTGGATTAAGGTGAGTCGGCAGTGTGTCTCTAATTTTAATTAATTTACTGGATGATATTTAATTAATTTCTTGTATTCAGGTGGATACTAAGTGGTGGGAAGTTCGAGATAAGTTACTTCAAATAAAATACCCTCGCCTTGAAAAGGAGGATCGTTTCAAGATTTTTAAAGAATATATGCTTGACCTGGAGAAGGAAGAAAAAATTGAAAAGGTGCTCTCAAAGATTATGATTGTTAAAATCGGTTCTTTATATCCTTGAAGGAACATATAAATTGAATTATTTATATTTACCATTATAGTTTTGTATACTTTTATTGCTGTTAAATGCATCTTTTATAATTTTTGAAGGAACTTAAAAATAAGGCGGAGCGCAAAAACCGTGGTGATTTCCGCAAGATGCTGGATGAACATGTTGTCTCCGGTACACTCGATGCTCAAACTCAATGGCGTGAATACTGTCAAAAGGTAGTATATTGACTTGGATGTTTTTTGTCTACTATTTTTGCTAGTTCTGAGTTCATGTATATTGAACAGGTAAAGTGTTTTAAAGCTTATCAGGCTGTTGCTACAAATACCTCTGGCTCAACCCCTAAAGATTTGTTTGAGCTTGTAGTTGAGGAGATGGAGAGAAAGGTATTTGTTAGCAGTTTCACTTGAAATGAAGTATTACGAAACTTGTTTTATTTTCAAATGTTCTTGCAATAGTTATGCCTAATGACGTTAATGCTAAATGTTTCACAGTTGCTTTATATATTATCATAACAAACCTCGTATTTTATTGAATAATAGAAAATTACACGAGATCACTATATAAAGAGTAGAATATTACAATTAGATACCCTAATTGAGAGGCTAACAGATGCATACTATTGAGTTGAGACTGAATGGCAATGAGATCAGCTAAGGAATTGGATGGAGTGCCTCCAGTTGTAGCAGCATACACCTGTTATAGGCAGAGTAATTTGTTATAGACAGAGTATGAGTATGTGATGCTTATATTTTATTCACATTTTGTTGTTTGGGTAATTTACAGGCTAGGATGGAGGAGAAAAGATTGAAGGAAATAGCGAGAGAAAAGGAGAGAGAGAGAGAAAAAAAACGATCAAAGAAGGATGATTCAGATAGTAAGAATATAGATACTGTTACGGAACAAAAGGAGGACAAAAAAAGAGAGAAAAATAAAGACCGAAAACATAGGAAGCGCCATCAAGACGATGTGTCTTCTGACAAGGATGACAGGGACGACTCTAAGAAGTCCCGCCGTCATGGCAGTGATCGTAAAAAGTCAGAAAAGGTACGTTTAGTTTTAGCTATATCTGACTGTCATATCTACCAGATATGATGAAAACATGTTCGGGAGTCATTTTTAGTTTGGGTAAAAAGGGCAGAGAAGCGCAGGTTTGACTAACAAACATTCTTTTCTCCCTTTTTAAAGTTTTTTTTTTTTTTTTTGATGCATATATATCCTTTTGATGCATTAAAAGCATTGTACTTTATGCATTAAAAACTAGTAAAAAGGATATATATGTAATTTTTGAAATTTACAAGGATATACATGAAATTATGCCTTTTTTTTTAAACAATATATAGTTAGCTAATAATGATCACAAAAACAATATTGTTACAATAATAATCTAAATATTTAGGTGAAACAATACAGGAGATCATTGCATACTGTTGAGTTGAGACTGAATGGCAGTGAGATTAGCTAAGGAATTGGATGGAGTGCCTCCAGTTGTAGCAGCATATAATTTGTTATAGACAGAGTATGAGTATGTGATGCTTATATTTTATTCACATTTTGTTGTTTGGGTAATTTACAGGCTAGGATGGAGGAGAAAAGATTGAAGGAAATAGCGAGAGAAAAGGAGAGAGAGAGAGAAAAAAAACGATCAAAGAAGGATGATTCAGATAGTGAGAATATAGATACTGTTACGGAACAAAAGGAGGACAAAAAAAGAGAGAAAAATAAAGACCGAAAACATAGGAAGCGCCATCAAGACGATGTGTCTTCTGACAAGGATGACAGGGACGACTCTAAGAAGTCCCGCCGTCATGGCAGTGATCGTAAAAAGTCAAAAAGGTATTTAGTTTTAGCTATATCTGACTGTCATATCTACCAGATATGATGAAAACATGTTCGGGAGTCATTTTTAGTTTGGGTAAAAAGGGCAGGGAAGCGCAGGTTTGACTAACAAACATTCTTTTCTCCCTTTTTAAAGGTTTTTTTTTTTTTTTTGATGCATATATATCCTTTTTGATGCATTAAAGCATTGTACTTTTATGCATTAAAAACTGGTAAAAAGGATATATATGTAATTTTTGAAATTTACAAGGATATACATGAAATTATGCCTTTTTTTTTTAAACAATATATAGTTAGCTAATAATGATCACAAAAACAATATTGTTACAATAATAATCTAAATATTTAGGTGAAACAATATAGGAGATCATTTGACCAATTTGAGCGGTTCCTCTTATAGCTAAAGAATCAATTCTACCAATTTCACCTAATTCATCTCATTCATTAGAAATTGAGGCGAACTTGCCACATTTAATACCAACTATACATGGTATTGTAAACCTTTAAAACTTGTTTAACCAATTACATTGTAATGTGCAGCATGCATATTCACCTGAATCTGACAGCAAAAGCAAGTATGAGAAACACAGGAAAGATTCGTAGTTGGCGATGGTGATGGTCAGGAGGAGCTTGAAGATGGAGAACTTGGCTAGGATGGAGAAGTTCAATAGGATACTCTCTTTCGCTGCTAAAGCATAGACTTGTATTTTTTTTATGAACCTCTTGAGCTGTAGTAATAATATCTTATGGTTAACTGGAGTAATTCTGTAATTGTACAATCACCAAGGCTTACAGGATAAATAGTCATAGCAGCTTTGCAGGTTTTTCGAAATGATTTTATCACCTGTTTTACAATGGTATTACTCAACAATTTTGGCAATCTCTTTAGTTGGTGTCGTGTTTGTCTTCTATTAACATATCTATATTTGTTCGATCTACAATAACTACATTACGATTCTGGTAACATTATCGGGAAAATATGCTTATTTTACATCTGATTATGAATAATAACCATGCTTTATAAGTTGAAAAATGGTCTAAAGTTAACCTTTGTTAGGAAAGATCACTTTAGGACATGCACCGCAAAAGAAAGTTAGGTGGCGTTTGTTTTTTTTTCAATAAGTACTTTTTTCCTCTTTTTACTTCTTTTTGTCTGCAGGAGGCTAGATGTTTCTTGTTTTGTTTTTTGCAGACATAAATGATTCTTTTCACTTCTTTCCTCTTCTAAATTTCAGACATTATCTTTCACTTCTAACCTCTTCTTTCACTCCTTACCTCTTCTTTCACAAACCTCACATCTCTTTCTCAATATCTTATATCTCTTTTACATTTCGGTCTTTTTATTTACATTTTAGCCCATTTTTTACGTTTTCGTCAATTTTTTTACGTTTTCGTCTTTTTTTTTACGTTTTAATCCGTTTTCTTACGTTTTCGTATTTTTTCGTCCGTCTTTTTATGTTTTCGTCAATTTTTTTACGTTTTCATATGTTATTTTACGTTTTCTTACGTTTTTTTACGATTAACCCATTTGAAGTTTTGAACCATATTACAAAAGAATTTATAGCGCGAAAAAAAAAAAAAAAGAAAATAAAAGAAGTACTTCAATAGCACAAAAACAAACGGTCTTCATCCATGCAGATGAAGACTTTAGATCTACCTCTTCTTCTGTAGACATGGTTTGCAGATGAAGAGGTAAAAACTCTGAAAAAACAAACGACACCAGCTCATAAAGAAGAGTGTCTATAGTGGTATCCAGATGCCGATGCTCTAGGGCGTTTGCTCCTTGCTAGTCTTTTTTATCAATAAATTATGCCGTTCAAAAAAAAAAAAAAAAAAAAAAAAAAAACTTTATGTGCGGTTTGCTTAATTACTAAGAATCTGCACCAGAATCAGAGACTCATCAGGGTTCATGTTTATGGTTTTTAGCCCCTCAACGTGGGTTAAGGAGAGGTCATCAACTCAAGCCAATATTTTCCATTATAGCATTGTGTATTATATTATCGAACTATGTTCATGGGATATCATATATTTACGTGTTTGTTTTACATTCTTTATTAGGCGTCTGTGACAACTCATAACTAAGGAATTCTTCGCATAATTGGTTAGAAATCAAATACAACACGTTAGAGAAGAAAACGATATCTTTAATGTCCTCATTTCTAAAGTGTGCGTTTAAAGGAGTTAAGGCGGCATTCTTAGCCAAAACAGGGTCCTCAGGATTGTATTGTAAAGATCACACGTGAGACTAAGTGTGTAGTTCTGAAAATAAGATTTCAAGAAAGACTTGACGGTGACTATCTGCGACGTATTTGTAATGAAACATTCTGTGACGTATTTGTAATGAAACATTCTGATATAGATTTTGTTTCTCGAAATTCAAATTTTTGTATTACGAAAACTCTTTCAACGGCTAAACAAATATTTTTAGCATAAAATAAACAGCGGAAACAATGAAATATGTTATGCTATTAGATTCAATAATCCCATGTTGGAAAACGGGGCAATTATGCATCTGCACTTTTCGCTCGGGGTGTCAACACTTTTTAGACTCGACTTTGCGGTATTCTTTAAATAGACTTTGAGACTTGTGACTTTTGTACTTTTAATCTCAGAGTGCCAAGTGTCCCTCGACCTTTGTGACCCCAATGATTGTTTTCTGACTTTTACCAGCTATACTTTTAAAGCGACCTAGACCGAACGACTTTTTAAGATTCTAGCAAAATTCGTTTTTGTCCTTTCTAAAAAAGTCAAACTTACTAAAATATTATTTTATCCTTTTAGCGCCTTGATTCGTGTAAAGTGAGTGGTGAAAAACACAATATCAACGTATATCAAAATAACCGTAAAATTCGACAAATTAACCCTTTAGGAAAAAGGTCAACGTATCAAATCTTACGGGTGTGATAAAAGTGATACCGGAAAAGTGATTTCCCGGGTCGTGTCCCAACGAGGTGTGAATGGAAGGATTCGTTGAGTTTCGTGATTTGAACTTGAATTGGTTTTTAATGATTTGTTTGATTTGAATTACGTTTCTACAAATTTTTTAACGGGAAGGTAATTAAGGCAAGGGAACCCTAATAAACTACAAACTAACTACTACTAAGCCTAAGAAATGATAAAACGAGGCTAAAATAAGTCCTAGGGTGCTAAAACTAAAAAACGTAAAAACCGGCAACCACCCGAGCCATAAACGTAAAAATTTTGCAATTTAAGGGCTACGGGTGTGAAATTAATTTTACTACGTTCTATTTGACTAAAAATAATTTTAGAAAAAAGCCGGGAATTTTTTTGACTTTTAAATTAATTACTATGAATTAAAAACTATTTTAATCTAATTAATTAGTTAAAAATACTAAACTATTTAAGAAAAATCTGAAAAATTCACAGAAAGTACTTTGATCGATAAAGATTCTATTAAAATTCTGAAAACAGTGGGCTGTTAAGGAAATAAGCTACAAATTAAGCCAAGAAGTGCTTAAACCAAAAACTGCTAAAACTAACTTAAGGAATTAATTGTGCAAATAATGAACGAGACAAGTCCCAAGGGCAAACGGTAGAGCATGTTGTGTGTGAGCTGGATGGCGTGGGTTCGAGTCCCAGCTATGCCAGTTTTTTTGCAAAACATTTTTTTTTCAATTTTTTTTTTCTTTTGAAGCTTGTAAATAAGATGAAAGTGAGACTTTTTTGTAAAAACACTTTCTACCAAACCTTGGAAATAAGCAGTTGGAGACTGCTTATTCACCTCCGTCTCACACAAAACCAAATAAGCAACATTTTTGACAGGTTCTTTGGCACAACAAAGAAATAAGCACTTAGATAAGCTATTGAAATTAAGAAAATGACAATTAAGAAACTCAAATAAGCTAGAAATAAGGGAAATGGACTACTCTAATGGAGAAAATAAGTAGTTTTTAAGCAAATGAGATCTTAAGCTAACAAGGAGCATAAGCATTCAAGTGGTACAAAAAGCCTAAAAAAAAGCACTAAATAAGTTGGAAACTAACTAATCTATCTACTTAATCTAAAAAGCTTCTAAAACACCTAAATAAGCTGAAGATAATCTGAAATAAGCTAAAAATGAGCTAAATGACCAGGCTGCAGTTGCAGCAAACAGTCCTATGGGGCTCTGATTTTGCTTAAAAATAAGCTACTAGATCTAATCCTAATCCTACAGGGGACCTAAACATGCAAACTAGGGATAGTGGGATACCTAAAAATCTACTTGGGAGATAAGAATAAGCTGTAAACAGCTTACAAATAAGCGGTGAACAAGCAGTTAAGGGACTGCTGTATCAAAAAAAATGGGCATGAGCAGATTTTAAAATGAAATTTAAGCTATGCTAAAGCTAAACTAAGTGCAAAATAAGCTATGCTATATCTAGATGGGTAAGTAAAGATACAAGAAAAATGATTTGGAAGAGTTTTTGATTAAAAGTAAGCTTGGAAAAAGCTCATGAAACAGCAGCTATAGCTGCTGTTCCGTGTGCGAGACAGTGGACAGAAATGGTTTTTGTCCTTTTTTTTTTGGTTATCTAAAACTTGCAAACTTTGTCAAAACAGATTATACCTTGCAAAAACTAACTAAAAAACTTAAAAAGGATTTTGACTATACAAGTCAAAATGGGTAAACTGCTTTTTAGACCCTCAAAATAAGCTAAGCCAAACACCCCTTTACAGGGTAGACTGTTTTGAAAGCTGATAAAAAAACTGCTACTTGGATTTCTTTTGCTGAAAACTGAATTAAAAGCTTAGAATAACTAGTAAGAACAATTGAAAATTAGTAACAAGCAAATAAGCACTTGCATAATAAGCAGAAAATTAGACAAATAAGTAAAAAATAAAACTTTTTCATTAATTTAAAAACAGTACAACTGAATTAAAAGCTAAAACTAATTTTAAAACTAAAATCCTAGGTGCCTTATACAATGGCTACAAGCTCTCCTTTTATACTAAAACCCTAGGGGTCTTCAATCTCTTCTTGGGTCTTCACTTGTGTGCTTCTTGTGTGAGGCAAAACAGTCACTACTTCAAATGTGCTTCTTTGAGCTTAATCCCAGCCGTCCAACAAGTAGGTACAAGTGAGAGTGAATCCAAGCCATCCCTTGGGTCTTTTGTGCTTGGATTGCCACAGTGGCAGATCTTGGGGAAGGGTGAGGGAGCTTAGTGGGTTTGGGATTTGGGTATAACTGGGTAAAAGGATTAAGCAGTTGAGTGTTTTGGGATGGTGGGATTTGGGTAAAAGGGTGATGTTGGTTCTGGGTTTCAGAGAAAGGAGAGAGGAGGAGGGAAAGGTAAAACGTTTTTATTATTGGATGGTGGGGGGGGGGGGCAAAATGGAAGGGAGGTCAATTGGGGATGTGGCAGGGGTCAAGTGGAAGTGGGGGGTTCAATTGGTTTGGTATAATAATCACAAGGACCATATTTGCCATTCCACAAAACTAGAGGGACTGAAACTGCACTTTTCCAAAATTTATCAAAAGGACCTATTTTGACAAGTTTAATTTTCCCAAGGACAAAAAAATAATAATTTTCAAATTAAAAATGTCCCGGGGTAATTTCTGTCAATCTTTAAAATTCCAAGGACTCAAGTTGTCATTTTGCAAAACTAGACTTTATAAGGCTAAATTTGACAACTTAAAAATTCCGGAGGGCCTTTTATGAAAAATTACATGTTTTGAATAACCAGGGACTAGATTTTGACAATTATTGCCTAAAATACAGTCTAAATATTTTTTCTGTCTTTTTGAGACTTTTCAGAGTGTTTTTGACTGTTTTTGCAGTGTAGAAGGAACAAAAATGATGAGTATTTACACACTCATCAATCCCCACACTGAACTATTGCTAGTCCCTAGCAATCTTTTGAGAAAACTTAATGGATTTGAATCTCTTTACCAAAAGCCATTACTTCGGGAGTAGCCAAATGTTTCAGTTCAAGTAAGAACTATGGTACACTGATAACCATATGATTTTGAGCAAACCACCAGCTTTCAACGGTTTTGATTTGTCTTTACCGGAAGCCGTTTGCTTCTGGACTAGCCAACTCTTAGATAAAATATCTTTGGTGAGTCGATTACCAATTATGGTTTTCCACTGCCTTTACCACAAGCCATAAACTTGCGGGCTAGCCAACTCTTCACTAATTAAAGATATGGTGAGCTGAACACCATACAATTTTGGGCAAATTGCAAGCCGTCAACGGATTTGAGATATCTTTACCAAGAGCCGTTTGCTCCTGGATTAGCCAATCCTTTTGTTTATTAGACATGGCGGACTGATAACCATAAACAAATTTTTGGCTAAAAATGGGGGAATAAGATGGTAATACATATGATAAAATTCGTGAGAATTCCCCCCCACACTAGAAATGAATATTGCCCTCAATATTCAAAGTACCGGCGGTTATGCCGAAACATAGAACGTAAAAGGGAAATACTACGGCCATCATTTGAAAATTTTTTATTTATTTTTTTTTTTTTTAGAAAACTTTATATACAACAGCGGGGGAAACTCCCCCACACTAGGGTGGTAGAAAGTAGAAAGAAGTCAGAAATACGGGTGAAAACCCATATAGTGTGCTACTGTTTTTGATTCCCGAGTCGCTAGCTTGACTCGATCCCCGCATTCATTGGTTCATGGGGAAGGTTTGGAGATCCGGGACAACAGTGGATGGTATGTCCCCTCCAAAATAATGTTTCAATCTATGTCCATTCACCTTGAAGTTTGGTCCGTCAGTTTGAGATAACTCGACGGTGCCATATGGAAAAACTTTGGCAACGGTGAATGGACCTGTCCAACGAGTCTTAAGCTTCTCCGAGAAGATTTTCAATCTAGAATTGAAAAGAAGGACTCGGTCACCTACGTTGAAAACGCGGTTCTTAATCTTTGAGTCATGGATCTTCTTTGTCTTTTCTTTATAGAGCAAAGAGTTCTCGTAAGCATGATCACGGAGTTCATTTAATTCATTGAGTTGAACTTTCCGGTGATCACCCGCGGACTTAAGGTCAAAATTTACATGCTTCAAGGCCCAATAGGCTTTGTGCTCGAGCTCGATCGGGAGATGACACGCCTTTCCATACACAAGCTTGTAAGGAGTACACCCGATGGGTGTTTTATAAGCGGTACGGAAGGCCCAAAGTGCATCTTCAAGTTTGTCCGACCAAGAGGCACGGTTTTCACCTACGGTCCTCTCCAAGATTCTTTTCAAGCCACGATTCAAAACTTCCACTTGCCCACTAGTTTGGGGGTGATACGCAGTAGAAAGACGGTGAGTGACACCGTACTTAAGCATGACTTTTGCGAATTGGTCGTTGCAAAAGTGCGTACCGCGATCACTAATGATGGCACGGGGAGTTCGAACGGTAAAGAGAGACTTCAAGAATTTCACAACTACTCGCTGCCGTTGGTGGGGAGCGCTTTCGCTTCACCCCATTTAGACAAGTAATCGACCGCCACGAGTATATACTTGTTCCCTCGAGAAGACGGGAACGAACCCATAAAGTCAATGCCCCATACGTCAAAGATCTCGCACACTTGAATGGCATTTTGAGGCATTTCATCTCTTTTAGAGATGTTGCTATGACGTTGGCAAGAGTCGCAAGATTTGACGAGGTCATGGGCATCTTTGTAAATCGTGGGCCAATAGAAACCTGAATCAAACACCTTCTTGGCGGTGTAGTTAGGGCCATGATGTCCCCCCGTGGGTCCATTATGACAAGCCTTGAGAATTTCATCGGCTTCTTGGCCGTGAACACACCGTCGGATGACTTGATCCGCACAAACCTTAAACAAGTAGGGGTCGTCCCAGAAATAATGCTTAACATATTTAAAAAATTTGTTCTTTTGTTAGGACGACATCCCTTTCACAACAAAGTTACCCGCATGATAGTTTGCAAAGTCGACAAACCATGGGGTACTCGAATTTTCATGATGAGATACCACATTAAGAGTCTCGAGAGGAAACGTTTCATTTATCTCCTTTTTCTCGAGCACACCTTGATGTGGATTTTCAAGACGAGAGAGATGATCAGCCGCTAGGTTCTCGGCTCCTTTTTTATCACGGATAATGATATCAAATTCTTGTAGGAGGAGAACCCATCAGAGCAATCTCGGCTTTGCATCTTGCTTAGCAAAGAGATATTTGAGAGCCGAGTGATCCGTATACACTATGCTTTTGGACAAGATCAAGTATGGCCGAAACTTCTCGAAAGCGTACACCACGGCTAGTAATTCTTTCTCCGTCGTAGTGTAATGTGCTTGAGCTTCGTTCAAAGTTTTGCTAGCATAATGTATAGGCTGGAAATGTTTTGATTTTCGTTGCCCCAAAACGTCACCTATGGCGAAATCACTTGCATCACACATAAGCTCAAATGGTAATTCCCAATCGGGGGTAACTAGAATTGGTGCTTCAGTGAGCTTCTTCTTAAGAGTTTGAAAAGCTTCAACGCACTCACTAGAGAAGATGAAAGGAGTGTCTTTTTCAAGAAGTCGGGTCATAGGCGGGATATCTTGAAAAGTCTTGAATGAAACGACGATAAAATCCTAAGGATGACCAAGGAAACTTCAAACTCCTTTGACGGTTGTGGGAGGAGGTAATTTTGAAATGACATCGACTTTAGCCTTGTCAACCTCAATCCCATCTTAGAAATCTTATGGCCAAGGACAATACCTTCCTTAACCATAAAGTGACATTTCTCCCAATTTAGACTAAGATTCGTGTTTTCACAACGCTCAAGCATCTTGTCCAAATGGGAGAGACATGTTTGAAAAGAATCCCCAAAGACCGAAAAATCATCCATAAAGACTTCCATAGTCTTTTCGATCATGTCATGGAAAATGGCCATCATACACCTTTGGAACGTATCGGGAGCATTACACAAGCCAAAAGGCATGCGTCGGTAAGAAAATGTTCCATAAGGACACGTGAATGTGGTCTTTTCTTGATCTTGTGGGTCAATGGGTATTTGGAAATAACCCGAGAAACCATCGAGAAAACAATAGTATTCATTTCCCGCTAGTCTCTCAAGCATTTGGTCCATGAAGGGTAAGGGAAAATGGTCTTTACGGGTGGCTTCATTTAACTTTCGATAGTCAATGCAAACACGCCATCCCGTAACCAATCGAGTAGGAATCAACTCGTTTTCATCATTTTCAACAACGGTAATGCCACCTTTTTTGGGCACACAATGACTATCCGAGATAGGGTAAATCAATCCGGCATCGAGAAGTTTTATGACTTCCGCTTGATAACCTCATGGATTTTAGGATTCACCCTTCTTTGGTGTTGAACCGCCGGTTTGAAGTCATCTTCCATGAGAATTTTGTGTGTACAAAATCTCGGGTCAATACCCTTGATGTCGGAAAGGTTCCAAGCGATGGCTCGCTTGTGTGACTTCAAAACCTTTATGAGAGCGCCTTTTTCATCCTCACTCAAGTCTTTAGCAATGATGACGGGTGATTTATTGTCACCCTCCAAAAATGCATACTCGAGATGAGGTGGTAAGTCCTTAAGTTCGACCTCGAGAGGATCATTAGATTTTTCAATTGTTTTAATTTCCTCTTTATGAAGTTCTTGAGGAGGGAGTGATGAAGGATCTTTATTGAGCAACTTCTCGATGAGAAGAATATCTCCCTCAATGTCGATGGGAGCATGATCAATTTCCCATGGAACAGAATCACTAGCCAAGTATGCTTCAATCTCTTCCAAAATAAAGTCACTTCCTTCAAACGGAGTGAGGGAAGGGGAAGAGAGAGCAACGATGGGATCAACCGTGGGATTGCCACCGAGAATCCAAGAATATCTTGAGAATACTCCTCCGACACAATGTCAAGGACATCAATTTTGTTGACGGAATTGTCTCCATAATTGGGGGAGTATTTCGTAACTTGATTGAGATTGAAAGTAACGGCTTCCTTGTTTACCCTCAAAGTAATTTCCCCTTCATCAACGTCGATCAATGCCCGACCTGTTTTTAAGAAACACCTCCCAAGGATGAGGGTACTCGGGATCGGCATCAAATTCGACAACAACAAAGTAGGCGGGGAAATGAAACTTGCCTACTTTCACAAATACATCCTCGGCTATTCCTAGCGGACGAGAACTTGTACGGTCCGCAAGCTCGAGGATCATACATGTAGGTGTAAGCGGAGGCAATGAAAGCTTTTTCCACATGGAGTGTGGCATCAAGTTAATGCTAGCGCCAAGATCGGCCAAGGCGGAGCATTGAACTATGCCTTGAAAATCACATGGGATGAGAAATTTTCCGGGGTCTCCTAACTTTTCGGAAGTTTTTAAGGATAACCGAACAATTTTCGCTCAAAGAAGTTTTAGCCATTTCAGAAATCTTTTCTTTGTTATTCAACAAATTTTTGATTGTTGGACCGAACTTTGGCATTAGAAGAAGAGCGTCCGCGAAACTAATCTCGAAGTGCAAATCTTGAAAGATTTGGATAAGCTTCTCCATTTGTTGACTAGTTTTATCACGGAGTTTTTGGTCATTAAGCCTTGAAGGATAAGGAAGTGAAGGCTTAGGAGTGGTCATCGAACAACGGGTTCCAGAATTGGAGGTAAGACCACCGGAGATTGGACTTGTGCGGTACTTCGTGGGCTTGAGTTATGCACCTTGTCCTTTGATACCTCTGTTTCTCGCTTCCACATCCCTCACCGTAGAAGGATTAGGCATCGAGGGTCCTCATAAGATTTACCACTCGGTAGCAATAGCATTCAATTCACCTTTTGGGTTGGCAATGGTATTACTCGAAGAGCACCAAGTTGAAGCTTGATTCTTTTGACTCATGAGACTAGCAAACATACTTTCAATCTTGCTTTGAGATTGATCAATTTTGTTACTAGTAGCTCTAAGCTCGGAAGTGAAATCATTCTTCAAAGTGGTAATTTGATTTTGCATGGACACCATCTTAGCTTCATTGCTTTTGATGTAATTAGCAATGTCAATGGAAGCTTGAGGAGGTGGGGCATTCGTTTTTTGTTGAGGAGCTTGGAATCGGTTTTGATTGAAATTTCCTTGATTTTGAAAACCTTGATTTTGATTTTGAAAATTCGGATTCTGACTCTGATTTTGATTGAACTGATTATTTCTATTTTGCACATTTTGGTTGTTCTGATTTTGATTAAACCCGGGTGGTCCAAGATAATTGTTAGAACGATAACTGAGAAGGTTTCGGTCTCCTTGCGGTTGGTAGGAATTACCTCCCATATTGTAGGAACCAGAAGCGGCATAAACGCTCTCTTGAGTGAAGCCACCGGAGGCTGGACACTCAAAATAAGGGTGTGGACCACCACAAGTTTCACAGCTCTTGTTCACGACATTCACTTGTTGATTGTTGTTATTTTGACTCATTTTAAGTACGGCAGTGGATATTTCTTCAATCTTTTTGGTTAGAGTCGTGTATTCCGAAGATGGAAGGGTGGTAGATCTCCTTGACTCACTCCTCTCGGCTGAGGAATCCCAATAATTGTGGTGGGCAGTCATGTTTTCAATGAGATCATAGCACTCTTCGGGTCGCCTTTTCATAAAGGTACCACCGGCAAGCAAAGCATTGATTGTGTCACGATGTCTCAATGTTAACCCGTTATAGAACGTATCTATTTGGGTGACAAGCAACATATTGTGGTTCGGACATCGATCAATTGAAAGCTTATAGCGTTCCCATGCCTCAAATAAGGACTCATCGATGTGCCGAAAATTACTGATTTCATTCCGTAGTTTCGTCACCATCGACGGTGGAAAATATTTCGCCAAGAATTTGGAGATCATTTCGTCGAAACTATGGATTGAGTTCTTGGGAAGACGATCAAACCATGCGGTGGCATGAAGCGCCAAGGAATATGGAAAGAGGTATAAGCGAAGGGCATCATCGGTGACCCCATTTTGCTTCATACTTTGGGTGACGGTGAGAAATTTGTCGAGATGCTTGTTGGCATCGCCACCCGGTGATCCGTGAAATTGGCAAAAACTTTGGACTTGTTGAATCATGTGATGCTTAAGTCCAAAATCCGTGGCCTCGATGTTGACCGGGGCAATAGGACCGCCCATCCATCGTGGGTTGGCAAAGCTCCTCCATCGCTCGGAGATCGGAGCTTGATTTTGTGTCATGGTGGGTTGTTCAACGTACGTATCTCGGTACGTTTGCTTGGTTACGTTACGTCTACGAGCTTGCGAGCGAGTGCGCGGCACTTCCAAAACAACACTTTCAAACAAGACCGAGGCAAAACACAGTGAACTTAAACCAATAATCCCACGTGAAATGATCACTTCTATAAGTAAAACGCACAAAGGAGCGGAGAGACTTTGTAGGTCAGCGCGAAGCTTATTAAAACCCGCCTCTTTTCAGCCGCAATTTAATGTCATGCCGTCCTTATACCCCTCACACAGTTTGTTAAACCGATAGAAATAAACCAAAACACGAGCGACACAAAGGCAAGTTTTAAATCTTTTGTTCGAGAACTTATAATGATAACACCTCAGTTGAGAATGTTATATTGATTGTGTCTTCTATTTATTTAAAACAACAAGGAAAATCTTTTTGTATTTTTAATCTTTTACATATATATACAAAGAAAAGAAAAATATTTTTGTATTTTTATATTTTTATAAAAAACAATAACTTCACGAGGAAGGTTCTTCAAGTCACTAATCTCAAAAAAAACTTCACGATATTGTCGCAACACACCTCCCCGGCAGCGGCGCAAAAATTTGATTCGTGTAAAGTGAGTGGTGAAAAACACAATATCAACGTATATCAAAATAACCGTAAAATTCGACAAATTAACCCTTTAGGAAAAAGGTCAACGTATCAAATCTTACGGGTGTGATAAAAGTGATACCGGAAAAGTGATTTCCCGGGTCGTGTCTCAACGAGGTGTGAATGGAAGGATTCGTTGAGTTTCGTGATTTGAACTTGAATTGGTTTTTAATGATTTGTTTGATTTGAATTACGTTTCTACAAATTTTTTAACGGGAAGGTAATTAAGGCAAGGGAACCCTAATAAACTACAAACTAACTACTACTAAGCCTAAGAAATGATAAAACGAGGCTAAAATAAGTCCTAGGGTGCTAAAACTAAAAACGAAAAGCAACCACCCGAGCCATACACGTAAAAATTTTGCAATTTAAGGGCTACGGGTGTGAAATTAATTTTACTACGTTCTATTTGACTAAAAATAATTTTAGAAAAAAGCCGGGAATTTTTTTGACTTTTAAATTAATTACTATGAATTAAAAACTATTTTAATCTAATTAATTAGTTAAAAATACTAAACTATTTAAGAAAAATCTGAAAAATTCACAGAAAGTACTTTGATCGATAAAGATTCTATTAAAATTCTGAAAACAGTGGGCTGTTAAGGAAATAAGCTACAAATTAAGCCAAGAAGTGCTTAAACCAAAAACTGCTAAAACTAACTTAAGGAATTAATTGTGCAAATAATGAACGAGACAAGTCCCAAGGGCAAACGGTAGAGCATGTTGTGTGTGAGCTGGATGGCGTGGGTTCGAGTCCCAAATGCCGCTTTTTTTGCAAAACATTTTTTTCAATTTTTTTTTCTTTTGAAACTTGTAAATAAGATGAAAGTGAGACTTTTTTGTAAAAACACTTTTTACCAAACCTTGGAAATAAGCAGTTGGAGACTGCTTATTCACCTCAGTCTCACACAAAACCAAATAAGCAACATTTTTGACAGGTTCTTTGGCACAACAAAGAAATAAGCACTTAGATAAGCTATTGAAATTAAGAAAATGACAATTAAGAAACTCAAATAAGCTAGAAATAAGGGAAATGGACTACTCTAATGGAGAAAATAAGCAGTTTTTAAGCAAATGAGATCTTAAGCTAACAAGGAGCATAAGCATTCAAGTGGTACAAAAAGCCTAAAAAAAAGCACTAAATAAGTTGGAAACTAACTAATCTGATCTAATTAATCTAAAAAGCTTCTAAAACACCTAAATAAGCTGAAGATAATCTGAAATAAGCTAAAAATGAGCTAAATGACCAGGCTGCAGTTGCAGCAAACAGTCCTATGGGGCTCTGATTTTGCTTAAAAATAAGCTACTAGATCTAATCCTAATCCTACAGGGGACCTAAACATGCAAACTAGGGATAGTGGGGTACCTAAAAATCTACTTGGGAGATAAGAATAAGCTGTAAACAGCTTACAAATAAGCTGTGAACAAGCAGTTAAGGACTCTGTACAGACAAAAATGGGGCATGAGCAGATTTTAAAATGAAATTTAAGCTATGCTAAAGCTAAACTAAGTGCAAAATAAGCTATGCTATATCTAGGTGGGTAAGTAAAGATACAAGAAAAATGATTTGGAAGAGTTTTTGATTAAAAATAAGCTTGGAAAGCTCATGAAACAAATAGCTATAGCTGCCGTTCCGCATTGTGCGAGACAGTGGACGAAATGGTTTTGTCCTTTTTTTTTGGTTATCTAAAACTTGCAAACTTTGTCAAAACAGATTATACCTTGCGAAACTAACTAAAACTTAAAAGGATTTTGACTATACAAGTCAAACGGTAAACCGCTTTTTAGACCCTCAAAATAAGCTAAGCCAAACACCCCTTTACAGGGTAGACTGTTTTGAAAACTGATTAAAAAAAACTACTACTTGGATTTCTTTTGCTGAAAACTGAATTAAAAGCTTAGAATAACTAGTAAGAACAATTGAAAATTAGTAACAAGCAAATAAGCACTTGCATAATAAGCAGAAAATTAGACAAATAAGTAGAAAATAAAACTTTTTCATTAATTTAAAAACATTACAACTGAATTAAAAGTTAAAACTAATTTTAAAACTAAAATCCTAGGTGCCTTATACAATGGCTACAAGCTCTCCTTTTATACTAAAACCCTAGGGGTCTTCAATCTCTTCTTGGGTCTTCACTTGTGTGCTTCTTGTGTGAGGCAAAACAGTCACTACTTCAAATGTGCTTCTTTGAGCTTAATCCCAGCCGTCCAACAAGTAGGTACAAGTGAGAGTGAATCCAAGCCATCCCTTGGGTCTTTTGTGCTTGGATTGCCACAGTGGCAGATCTTGGGGAAGGGTGAGGGAGCTTAGTGGGTTTGGGATTTGGGTATAACTGGGTAAAAGGATTAAGGCAGGTTGAGTGTTTTGGGATGGTGGGATTTGGGTAAAAGGGTGATGTTGGTTCTGGGTTTCAGAGAAAGGAGAGATGAGGAGGGAAAGGTAAAACGTTTTTAATATTGGATGGTGGGGGGGGGGGCAAAATGGAAGGGAGGTCAATTGGGGATGTGGCAGGGGTCAAGTGGAAGTGGGGGGTTCAATTGGTTTGGTATAATAATCACAAGGACCATATTTGCCATTCCACAAAACTAGAGGGATTGAAACTGCACTTTTCCAAAATTTATCAAAAGGACCTATTTTGACAAGTTTAATTTTCCCAAGGACAAAAAAATAATAATTTTCAAATTAAAATGTCCGGGGTAATTTCTGTGAATCTTTAAAATTCCAAGGACTCAAGTTGTCATTTTGCAAAACTAGACTTTATAAGGCTAAATTTGACAACTTAAAAATTCCGGAGGGCCTTTTATGAAAAATTACATGTTTTGAATAACCAGGGACTAGATTTTGACAATTATTGCATAAAAATACGTCTAAATATTTTTTTCTATCTTTTTGAGACTTTTCAGAGTGTTTTTGACTGTTTTTGCAGTGTAGAAGGAACAAAAATGATGAGTATTTACACACTCATCACGCCTTCCCAATGCTGAGCAGCTTAGGCGAAATAATGTTAGCGACTTTTTTTACTTTATACTCTTGTACCTTTTGGTATTTTTTTACATAACTTTTCAAAATTATAATTTTATACTTTTTAAAATATTTACACACACAAACACATACACCAACACTCTACTACCCAAAAACACACCTACTTAAAAATTAAACCCAAATCAAAGAGTGAAATCAAAATCCTAAACCTTTAATATACTCGAACTCTAACTGAAACCCTAACTCAAACCCTAATTAATTAGTCAATTAAAGCCCAAATGGCAAACTTAATCGGATTCTTTGATGCTAAGGTAACGGTTCGTTCCTAGGTTAAGTTGCTTGGAAAGATTAAGTCTAAGTTGTTAAGCAATCGAGATCGAATGAGGTTGTTTAGAGCAACTGTTTTTGGGCCATGGTTAGATATTCCTAAACAAGGCAATGACAATCATTTGATGAATTTTGTTTTACAACACCAGGTATATATCCCTCAACTGCTTGATTCTTGTCCCCCCATCTTGTACAGAATTGGGAATAATTTATTGCAATTCAGTCGTGGAGAGTTTTTATTGATGATCGGATTTCGTTTTGGTCCTTTGCCTGCCACTGTAGAAATTGAGCGCAGTCCTTTTGGTTTGCGTGTCTTTCCTGAAAAACAGTAAGAAAGGCTACTGTAAAAGGGAGTGAGCTTTTACAGTTGTTTGAGAACGAGACTATTTTCAAAGTTATCAAATGAGGATGCGGTAAGAGTATGTCTGTTAATAGTCGCTGAGGTCGTGTTCCTAGGTTGTGGACCTTGGTACATCGTTCCCAATCATTTGTTGGAATTAGTTGAGGATTTTGGGGCATGGAATGCCTATCCATGGGGAGAGTTCTTGTGGAGACGTTTTTACGTCAATTTAGCCAACGTGGTACCCAGCATTACCAAGCTTACTACAAAGAGAAATCGGAAGAAAACCCTTCTAAAGTTGCAACATATAATATTTGTGGCTTTCTCTTGGCTTTTAAGGTTAGATTTGTAGACAGTTTATGACCATATCAGTTTTTGTTAACTATTTTTGGATAGAAGATTTTTATACTGCTTTTCATTGTACATTAGTTTGATTGTTTTCGTTCATTTTAGATATGGATTCTTGAGAGTTATCCCAATAGCAGTTCATGGTGGATCAAAGACCCGACAAAGATACCACGTTGTCTTGCTTGGTCAAAGGGTAAAACATTCTCCAAAAGTGATTATAGAAGACTTTTTGGTCCGGTAAGCATTTCCATTAGTTTGTATTTGTCAAATAAGTAACGATTTCTTTATATTTATTTTTGACTTTATAATTATTTGTTTACTAGGATTCGAATCTAGTATTGGATCTTGTTCCAACTAATGCAGAAAGGTTACAACCATGGTTTACACCTAGTAATGCGTATTTTACAGAGTTGGATCGTGTAGAAAGACAATTACCTGCGGATGATGCCACTAATGAGGTAAATTGCAAATTTTGTATCATTTCATTTTCATCCTTATCAACTACATCGTTTATGCGACTATTCACGTTGACAATTGACCAATGCACATTCTGTTTCGATCTTGCTTCGTAGGTACATGAAGTTGCAGCTAATAAAGAGGTGGCGTTAGCTGATAAAGAGGTTCCGGTAGCTGCTAAGGATCAAAGTTCTAATCAAACTGACATACATGCCGAGTTTGCGGCATTGAAGGCAATAGTATTTATGATCGATAAACCCGGAGACAATGTGGCGGTCCTTAATGATATTAAAAATAGAATTGCCGATGTTGAGGAAGCTCTAAAGATACAACGTCCAAAGGTCAAGATGCTCTTGACATTCATTTTTAATCAACATCATTAGAGAGAGATAGCAATATTTTTTTCACCAACTAATGGATTATATATATTTATCTACAGACTTCACTGGTTATTCATGAACCATACAAATAAGGCAATGTGTTGATGAATCTTTAGCTTCCAAAGATGGCATGGTAATGTCCTTTAATATTTGTTAATCATTTAGGTCTCCTTTCTTTAGTACTATACTTGATTGTATTTTTTAAATTTCAGACTTCAACTCATATGCACGACAAATTTGATGAAGAATGTTTTGCCAAAAATGCCATGGTTATATGAATTAATATTTATTAACCCTTTATTTATTTTTAATTTAGTTATAAATTTATAATATATTTTGAAATTCAGACTTCAAGTCCAATTCATAATGTAACTCAGAATGATAGCCCTATTTTTGATGATGTTGATGCTGATGATGTTGATGAGGCTGATGATAAAAAGGTTATGTTCTCCGTAATATTACTTTTGTTTATCGTTATTTTGTTACATACCTAAATCTGCTTTGTTAACTAGAGACCTTAAGCCCAGAACCTGATGAATCATGCGAGAAATCGACATGTGTTATTTCAGATGGCGAACAAGTTAGGCTTAATTACCTAGACCCTACAGCTTATCTATCCTCCATGTCGCAGCTTGAGGGTTTATGTCTTCCAGTTGAACCATTCCCGGTAGTTGATTACTTGCAAGTTGATGATCCTAGTCATATGAATTTACCTAATTTGAATCAACAATTTTCTCAATCGGCTATTGACGTACGTATATAATAATTTCACCTGCACTATCTATAGTTGTTTGCTACATTTGGTCATCTATTATAGTTGTGTTTTTCTTGTATATTTACAGGGAAATAACTTTGATGATGATTACGCTGTTTACGTACAAGGTAATTCATTTAGTGTGAATGAATTACAAGAATCGATGTTACCAGTTGAAGAGGACAAGTTTGATGATCATGGTGCTGTGAAATTCAACGAGCCTGGGTTACATATGCAAGAGCCGAAGGAAGATGAACAAAAGGCTGCTGAAAACAAGAGAGGCGAAGGCGAAACAACAAGTGAGGTAGTGTTAAATGTTGATGAGAAATCTGGAGAGGCGGTTCAAGGTAATCAAAGTAACATTGTTGATTGCAATGTTACTGAGATAGAGTCTCATCATGGTGAGAAAGTAAGTGAAGGAGTGTTAAATGTTGATGAGAAATCTAGAGGGGCGGTTCAAGGTAATCAAAATAACATTGTTGATTGCAATGTTACTGAGATAGATTCTCATGATGGTGAGAAAGTAAGTGAAGGAGTGTTAAATGTTGATGAGAAATCTGGAGAGGCGGTTCAAGGTAATCAAAATAAAATTGTTGATTGCAATGCTACTGAGATAGATTCTCATGATGGTCAGAAAGTAAGTGAAGGTGTGTTACAAATGGCAGAGATGGGGGATGATCATACGAATCATGTTGAAGAGAATAAGGATGCTGATGGGAATGTTAATGAGAAATTAGGGGAGGCGGTTATGGATATAGAAGCTAACAATGTTGATGGCCACATTAATGAGAAAGTAAGCGAGGGGTGTTAGTTGTGGCAAATGAGACCGCAAGCAAGGCGGTATTGACAAAATTGATCATGATGCACAGAAAGCAAGAAAGGCCATGTTTCATAATTCTGAGAAAAACACACATGCTGTTTCACATGAAGGACGAGCCAATAAGCCTTTGACTACAACTTCTGAGGTACTTTTTTACAACTGTATTAACTGTATTATCTTTAATATACAACCACATTATTTTTTAAACCTACTATTAAAGTTCAAAAAGCGATGTTATTTCAATGCTGAACTTTGCATACAGGATGTTTTCATGCATGATAAAAGGAAGAGAAATGCAAGTAAGGCTCTATAGTCACCTTATGATGGCCCAGCAAAAAAGAAAACTAGTAAGGCCAAAGTTACCCAAGAGAGTACTCCTGTTTTGAAAGAAGATGTTGACTCAAAAAGGTCAAAGCATGTAGGCAAGTGTTTGCAGGACCCATATGTGAACCTCCTGCCCACGACTCTACAATTGCCGAAAAGGCGTTCCAAAAGACTCAAAAAAGGGATTATTTCCCCATGTGGTAAAGAGAATCAGTTGGAACCATGGGTAGAGGTATACCAGAACTATCTTTACAAACAGACAGCATAAAGACATTCTGTAACACCCCAACCCGACAAGGGTCCGAGTGTCACATTATGGGGTCAAATCAGAACATATATGCAAGCGGAAGACTTACAAAACCAAGTCATGAAACCATGACTCAAAATACAAACCCAAAAGATTACAATTACAAATGAAACAACAGAAAATCAAAATACAAAAGTCCAGAATCATAAGTTCGCAAGAATAGGGTAACTCTAGGGTCAGTCTCTAACAGCTCCTACTCTCGACTCTCAATCCCATCATCCCGCTAAAATTACCTGCCGCCAAAGAAAAGAAAGTGCGGCTGAGCTTAAAAAGCCCAGTGAACAGATATAAACAATACAATAACAATATAATCAAAATGAGAAATGGATCAAATTATGTCAGCACAACGAAAGGAAAAGAGCCTGCTGATAATATGTCAAACGAAACAGAATACGAAACGCATATGAGACAAGTACTGAAACAGAGTGCATAACAAATATAACAGTATCGGAGTGCATTGACCAGTGCCTAAGCATGCCACATGAATAGGCCAAATAATCATATCACAATTCATATACCGTCAAATCCAAAGTTGTACATGGAGCTGCAGACTCCAATGTACCAGAATGTGATGGGGTGTAGGAACACACACCAACCAACCACCAGATACAGATACAAATTCCCTAGGATGCATCCATACCCTCCCTGCAAAACATATCATAATGGCCAAGAGATCTCATACAAACATAACAAAAGGGGAACGCCGGGGACCAATCACACCACCCCAGATAGTGTCATGCCACCGGTGCCTCAATGACATGGCCATGGTACCTCCATAGCTAGGGATACAGATACAGAAGCTGGGCAATACAAGAGCAATCATAATCATATCATATCAAACACTGAACTGAGACATATCATATCGAATACTGAACTGAATCATATCAAACGGATAACCAACAATATCAAAACGAGATAGCAATTCGAATATCAGAACGAATAACAAAATGGATATCAAAGGTAATAACGGATAATCATATCAATGGATGCCCTTACATGAGAAAGGACGGAATATATGTACTAATAATTACGAACCAAAATATTTTATAAGGAGAGACTGAATATCCGTACCTTAGCAAATGAAAGTAAATGAAAATGTGAGCACGAAGAAATAACGTCACGTCTTCTTCAACGAATCTACACGGATTACGATTCGTATAATATTTATTAGCTCATTTTAGTCATAACGGATTCATTGCTTATATAAATCGTATTAATATTTTTAGAGTTAAATATAACAACTTATCATAATTTAGGGCTTAAAGTGTAACTTATTAAAGTTTAGGGTTTATTGCGATAGTTAACTAAACATTAAAACTCAATAATATTATTATGTTAGTCTAGGGTATAATGTGTCAATTCATAATAGTTCAAGGTTTGCATGTGACAATGTTCTAAAAACGAGGGTTAAAAGTGAAAAATCTTATTAATAATAGCATGCAACAAAATGGACTATTCGTACAGTAGCCTTGATTTTACCTCCTTTTTTTTTCTAACATTTCAAATTCATTTCGACATGCCAACTTAACCCTCGTTCGCGGTTTAAACGACTAACCGACACGACTAATTAAACACCCGTGACTATTAACCCCCAACTCGACTTACCCTACACACTTTCAAAAACCCGTACATTTTAACCATTAAACCCGCGATCGTCCTCAAACTTACCCATTTGTGTTGTGAGAAACAAAACCAAACCAAGCGTACCCTTTTTACCCTTGCTCGCGGACCATATGGCTAACATTTACGACCAAGTAATCACGTAATATGATTTACCCCCGACTCAACTATCCCGACACGTTTTCGAAATACAAAAAGACTCAACCGTTATTCCCGCGATTACCCTCAAAGTTACTCCATTCGACCCGTCGCTACCCTTTCCCTTTGCGACACAAAACAAACTATACGTACCCTTGACCTTTTCTTTTTATCTCAAATAGTTATACCCACGTGAGAAACAATACCCCTCAATACCCCATGCATGAAATATATTTCATATGAATCTATAACAGGAACATAATTCGAAATCGACTAGCCCATATTCACGTAACAAACATGCATGTCCCAATTTACAATTCTTAGTCTTCTTAACTAGTCTTTTATACACGTGTTATAGAGGTTGAAAAGAGTATTGAAAGGCCGAAATAGAATGTATATGACAACCAAGAATGAAGGATCCAAAACAGAACAAAGATAAACACCTGCGTTTCATGATTTCATGTTAAGTATATTATGTCATTTTTATACTCGTGATTAAAGAAACTAAAGATTAGTTCTCATGTTATGAACGTAGATATCTATCGTAGTATGCACGTCGAGTGAATCGAAACAAAGAAATGAGGATACCTCTTGGTCGACTGCTAAGAACAAAAACAAGGAGCACGAAGAACCAAACTGAAACCTTTCGGACCAACTCCACATCCCTTGAACCAAACCGATGTCCACCAAGCTACCACGATTACCCTCGAATGTACTTTGCACCACTTGCCTAATGGAAAGAAAATGTGCTGCCGTCTATGTGTAACTTTGCTCTAGGGTTTTTTTGTGAGATGGAAATGTGGGATTCGGTTGTAAATAAATGAGGTGACATTCAAGTTGCCGAACTTATGGGAAAGATAAGGGAGACTCGTTCAACATTCTGTATCATATTTCTACCATATATTAAATATATGTATATCAATTTAAAAAAATGTCCAAGTCCATTGTGGCTAATTACAAATCATGCCATAGTTATACATAGGTTTTCATATTATGTTGATTTATGTCTAACTTAAATTAGGCCTCCCATTTTATAATACACATTAATATCATATAGTTTTAACTAGTAGATTATATTTGTATCAAATGTTTACTGCTATAGGGATTTTACGAAAAGGATTTTAGGTTATAAACATATTCAAATGTTCAAAGATCTTATAACATATTTGTTTAAACATCCAAAGGTTATTCGGAGTTTAGGATTTCGTATTTAATGACTTAGAAAAACTTAGGGTATTATACATTCTGTAATATTCATTAATCTGGTTTTAAAATTTTTCAGGATCTGTCACGTCCTGAAGGTTGCGTTATCAACAAGATTACTAAACCAGCGTGTATGGATATGTTTATAAAAAAATGTTTTAAGTCATCGCATAACTTTCCTTGGGGTAAATGCGACATCGTTGTTCATCGAAAATTTTGGTTAGCTTTGTTGGGGTATGGAAGGGGTAATAAAAGAGGATAGCTTGGAGATAAGGTACTTAACAGTTAGTGAAACTATTATATATTATATTAATTTTCATAAAAAAATATTTCTCATTTGAATAAGCTTAACAATATGTATTTTATAAAAAAACTTGCAGCATCTGGATCTTTGGGCCGGCCAATGCCGATTGGGCTATGGCTGGACCATTTTTCTCGTCTTCTCTCCTTGATGGGTCTATGCGTGCCTACTACGCCACTGGTGAACGCTATCAATTGCCATGGTCCAGTGTTGAGAAGGTTTGTATATAAAGGCCATATGTTCTTGTAGATACTTGAGTGATATATATGCTCAAAATGTTTTTAATTACGACAAAGTTTATTTGTTCACATGTAGGTATACTTTCCTGTGAACGTACCTGAGTGACACTGGTTTCTCGCCGAGTTACAAATTCGTACAAGAGTTGTAACTATTTACGACTCACTAGGTACGCCGGAACCTGAGATGACACTTTTGAGAGAATGCTACCAGAGTATCTAAAGTTGTGTAAAGTTCTTCAAGACAAATCAATATCTGTTTCTGATTATAAGATCACCTTTCGAGTTGCTGATGATGTCCCTAGACAAGCGGATCTATATGGCGACTGTGGAATATGGACCTGTATTTTTTTGCACGGGTTCGGTAACAGCTTAAGCATGAAGGTTGATGATCCTCTTCAAGTTGCTTTGGCCTATCGAGGGCATATGGTTCAGTACTTTTGGAAGTATAAGGTGTCTGTTCATACAAATGATGGATAAAGAAGCATTTCAACTCTTTGGGTATAGCTTCTATTTGGGTTTAGACTTTTGTTGTTCAAACAAATGTAACCACAAACTGTATGAGTTGTTTAAGCACTTCTACTTGGAGGAATTGTTAGGACATCAAAAGACAACTTCTTATGCATGTATGTGTAGTGCAACTTGGTATATTGCTAACAGTCATTTCATTAGGGACTTATGTGTTACTTGATATGTGTAGTGCAACTTTGTATAAGTCTTAGCTTCACCACAACATGTAGGATTTCTTTAAGAACTTCTTTTGTATATACGTGTTGTGATACTATAGTTAACAACAAACATTTTGTGTAACTTGAAATGTTTTTTACAACCAACCATTTGATTAGACAACATTTAATGGTTTACAACAAACGTTGACAATTGATTACAACCAATCTTATTGCTAAAAGACCATAACCTACGTAGTACATAACACTTATTGTTAAACAGATTACCATAACAAAACCTATTACCCAACAGTTATTGCTAAAACTAAAGCACTGAAGAGAACAATCAAACTGAAAACCAACACAACTTTGTCATGAACTTGCACTCTTGACTTGATAAAAGTCAACTCATCCAACATTTTCATGATATCATTATTTGAAACCTCAATAACTTCATTCGAGACTGAACGCTTTACCGTCTTCATTAAATGTTTCTTTTCCTCATGTTCCTTGTAAAACAAATCTTTGTAATACTGACTTGGTAGTTCCGGGTGTAGAAACCCATAGAAGTTACATTTGGTCTCTTGGTCCTAAAAAGAAGTTTTGTTAAATTCAAATATTCAACCTAACAAATAAAATAAGTATAATGGATAATAATATTACATAAATTAGACAAGCCTTGAATCTTCTACCAGGATGCTTTCAGGTCCAAGCGGTTTGTACTTCGACTGGTAATGGTATTGGACATTCGCAGTGTGTAGCATTAATGTAGTAGTCCAAGGTCTTTCGATTAGATTTGGAAGTAGAGGTAGAGGAAGACATTGTTTAAGTGACCCAATTGTTAACTTTAAATTCAATTTTATTTTTTTAACGGGTATTTACATATGCAAATGAGTACAGTTGACACATTTCTAGTAGAGTGACATCAAAATTTGCCGAGAAATATACTTTGTGAATGAACGGGTAATGAATATTGTGGAGGGAAAATTTTAAGCGAATTTTGTATTCAGCGACTAAAACATCCACTTTTTCAGCGAATTTTAATTGGGTTTCTTAACCTTGGGTAGTTGATGTTCTTTATTGCTATGTACAATCCCAGAACACAAATTAGTCAAACAAACAATATTTCCACAACCAAATAAAAATGACTTCGACTAATTCCCAAAAATTCAAAGTTTATTTGGAATTTGAGAGATCAATTCGTGAATTTTTACTTCAAGTTGACATCACCTACCTATATATTATTAAGTATGTCACTAAAAAAATACCAAATTACAGATAACAACATCAGTTTACACTACATGTCCGGTTCAACCAAAACTGATGTAAGTGATGATGATGATGTTTCCTTCTTTGTTCTTGAAATATGTTGTAAGCAGAACGTGATTCAGACACTATACATCAAACTTATCGAGCAATCTTCCGAGGTAAAGCCGTCTACTTCTTCTAAGCCTCTTGATATTGATCTTAATGTTCCTTTGTTGCCTCAAAAATCTCATTTTCAAACACCAAAAGTTGAAGATCATAATAATGAGGGTGCAGGCGCAAACGTTAATGATGATGTGCAACCTAGTTGGCAGAAAACCATATTTCAAAATATCCCTGACCCACCCCGTGCACCTGATCCTATAATTATAAAGTTAAGTAACCATAAACACCCCGTAGTATCTAAATTAAAGGTGGGTAGTAGGTTTGATGATAAGCAAGGATGCATTTATGCAATAGGAATAAAAGCTTTGATTGATGGTTTTGAGTATAAAGTTACTAAGTCATGTAAGAAAAGGTACATTGTAGCTTGTGTGGAAGAAGATTGCAACTGGTACATTCACGCACGAAAAAGTGTTGTTAATCGATACTTCTATGTGACTAGCATTAACGACTATCATACATGTTCCAGAACCAAATTTATCCAAATCATCGAAATGCTACCCAAAAATTATTGGGTCACATACTTGTTGATAAATTGAGGGATTGCATAAGGGTCTATACGGATGAGGACATAAAAAATGATTTTAATATTGATTGGAAAGTAGACCTTTCTTATAAACGAGCTTGGGGTGGGAAAAACATTGCATTAAAGTTGCTGAACGGTTGCCCTACGGATTCTTTTGAGCAGTTGCCGTATTACTGCTATAACTTAAAGTTGCAAAATGAGGGGACAGTAACTGTAAGCTCCCGGAAAATTTTATTTTACTTAAGACTTTAATCAGAAATAAAGCACGATTTACATCATCATAAAAATTTCTACTTATCATGTTTGCATATCATTTTTGACATATGCATGATCAACGCAGCTCGAGCGTTCAAAAATATACAGTTGTGATCAGAATGAAATTCCCCACGATCCCGATATTCTTAAAATACTTAATATATAAATAAATTTTATAAAAATATAAAATAAATAAAAATAAAAATAAACTCTAATTGGACCGGGCCTAGAAATTTAGTGGCCTCAATTCGAGCCCAACTCACCACCTCATTACTTTGGGCCACATTGCCATATCGAGCACAACATATTAAATTTCCATTGGGCCTTAACCGGACCCTCACCAAGCCCAACTCTATTTTTTCCATTGAACTCTCACATATCACTCGACCGAAACTTTACACTGGGCCTCGTTCACCACCCAAGCCCAACCGGTTTCCTACCCCCAAGCCCAAGTACCACTTAGATCTTGTACCAAAACTTGGTTAGAAAACACTAGTTGTGATTTCTTTTCTGTAAACGTTCGAAGCCAGCAAACACAACAAAATGACACCAGTAAATTCAACCATCTTGGTCTCATGTGTGTGTTGCATGTATGTGTGTTAAAAAAGAGACAAAACCGTAAGTATTAGCCACCCTAGTTATATTGTAATAAGCCCTAATCCCTTTGACTAAATTTGACTCTATTAACCACAAGTCCTTGTGTCCCTCCCATACCCATTTTGACATGACTAAACCCCAAGCATGCCATGAAAATCGGCTTCAATAAGGGCATGCCAAAACCAAACAAAACAAGTAGTGACTTTCCTTGAATTCATAAGAGAAGCATGCATATAATAATCTAAATACCATGCTTGGTTACACTTTATAAACTACCTCAAGACACAAGGAAAGACTCACTAGTTCACTCAACCATTTCTCTCACAACACACAAAATCGTCTAACTAAGGAGCTTGGATTGAAGGAAAGAAGAGAAGGAAGTTGAAACACTATAGAATTAGGAAGGTTTAAACGGTATTTTAGGATTATAAGGGGAACAAGAGTTCTATCGTGGCACGTTCGCTTTTCTTTCATACCCCTCACCACCCCTTTGGGTGATAGTAAGTTTCTCAACTCTTCTCATTTCATTTCCTTAGTTTACTTTCGATTATCACACATATACAAGTTAACGTACAACCATATGTTACATGTTATAAGTTCACACCACTAAAAACCAATCGAATGAAAAGGTTTTGAAAGCTAACAAGTAAAACAACCGTCCTATAATACGACACTAAAGCTTGTTAAAGTTTCGTTTATCTTATGTCGCGTATAACACCATGAAACAAACGAGTAAAACCCTCTAACACCCCCTTTGTGTCCCGTCTTCTTCCAAAATCAAACACACCTCGAGTGGGCCTTAAGGCCCAATGCGAGAAACTATGGCCCAATGCGAGAAACTATGGCCCATTACTATATTTACCTGGCCCATTAACATAAAAATATAAGCAATAAGCTAGTTATAAGCTAGCATAAGCTTTCGAAGAGGTTAAATGAAATATAAGTCGAAAAGCATGAACAAGGGACTATGCTTGCAAAACATATGGATTTTGGGTAGAAAAGGAAACTGTTAATACAAATAAGCCGTAAAAACGTTTATTTATATTTTACAATCTTCTAATGTTGTGTCGATAACAAACGTAAAATCATTTTAACGAAACAAATAAAATACGTAAATAGTTTGAGTCAATAGTTTCCTAACACACTTACGTTTTCACATAAAACACTAAAACAAGCATAAGTGATTTTATGTCTTAGAGATACATATGTACAACAACTAGTGTTTACATATTGGGCTAGCATATACTTAAACTAAGGTGTCGTTTTTTTTTCCCAATAAATACTTATTTCCTCTTTTCACTTCTTTTGTCTGCAGGAGGGCAGAGGTTTTTTGTTTTTTTTTGCAGACATAAGTGCTTCTTTTCACTTCTTTCCCCTTCTAAATTTCAGACATTATCTTTCACTTCTTACCTCTTCTTTCACTCCTTACCTCTTCTTTCACAAACCTTACATCTCTTTCTCAATATCTTGCACCTCTTTTGCGTTTCGTCTATTTTTTACGTTTACGTCCGTTTTTTACGTCTTAGATATGTTATGTTTTGGTCCTTTTATTTACGTTTTCACCCCTTTTTTACGTTTTCGTTCATTTTTTTTTTTACATTTTCGTCTTTTTTACATTTTAATCCGTTTTCTTACGTTTTCGTAATTTTTCGTCCGTTTTTTACGTTTTCGTTCGTCTTTTTACATTTTCGTCTGTTCTTTTTACGTTTTCATTCATTTTTAACGTTGTCTTACGTTTTCGTCTTTTTTTACGTTTTCATCTATTTTTTACGTTTTTGTCCAATTTTTTTTTACGTTTTTTTTCCTTCTATTTTTCCCTTTTTTACGTAAAAAACGGACTAACACGTAAAAAATGATCGAAAACGTTAAAAAACTGTCAAAACGTAAGAAAACGATTAACCCAATCGAACCATATTACAAAAGGATTTATAGCAAAAAAAATAATAATAAAATAATAGAAGTACTTCAATAGCACAAAAACAAACGGTATTCATTCATGCAGATAAGACGTTAGCTCTACCTCTTCTTCTGCAGACATGGTTTGCAGATGAAGATGTAAAACCTCTGAAAAAACAAACGACACCTAAGTATATACTAAAATGGGTAAAAACAAGTATATATACTAAAATGGGTAAAAACAAGTATATACTAAATGGGTAAAGACTAGCAAATGGTATTGACCCATAACCCATGGTTTTATATATACCACATAACCAAGTTCATCGTATCCTTGAGATACATTGTATATAGAAATAAAACCATGAATCAACCCATAAACCATGACCCATAACCAAAAATACCCATGGGCACAGAGGAGCGTCCCACGGATCCCTAGCTTAATGCTAGACGGATCCCTTGTGGAAGGGATCCGTGGGATCCGGGGAACAGTAGAAAATTTCCTCTATAAATAGATAGCCATTTCTTCCTTTCTACTCACTACTTTACACACATACTTCCCCCAAGTATAATACCTATCTAACCTCAGATCCAAGAGATCTATGTAGTTTGTCTTTTGTTTTTGTGTGATTCTCTAGGTTCCTCTTAAAGGCGAGATCACCACTTCTTGAAGTCGAGCAAGCTCAAGTCCATGAGTTGCCATGCTTCGTCATCATCAAGACAACTGAGGTTCTCTTGTTGATAGTTCTTTCTTCCTCCGTAGATGTTGGGTTGAAGGCATTAGTGAAGGATGCCGAAAGTGTCAAGACGAAAGCATTAGTGAAAGGTGCTTATCGTCCGTGTCAATAGCATAAGTGAAGAATGCTAAAGGTGTCAAGACGAAGGCATTAGTGAAGGGTGCCAAGCGTTGTGTCAAAGGCATTAGTGAAGGATGCCTAAGAATAAAATCAAGTGGCATTTGGGAAGAATGCATAGGTCGTATAATCGATGAGGTGCATTGTTATACATATAAGTATTTGTTTATTTCCAAGGATGGTGATATCCTTGATGGTGTTGTAACAAGGAGTAGATCTTCTTGAGATTAGGTGTTGTGTTGTGAAGGGTAGTAGTTCCTCCATAGTAATGGAACTAGATGCTTAGCCTAGTACCTAATAAAGGGTAGGCGACGTTGTGATAGGATTAGTTCTCCTTGGTGTGAAAGAACTCGGTGGTTAGCCTAGCACCGTATAAAGGGTAGGCGACGTTGTGTTAGGTGTGGTTCGCCTTGGTGTGAAAGAACTCGGTATTTAGCTTTGTACCGGAAAAAGGTGTAAGCGACGTTGTGAAGGCTTCTCCGCCATAAAGAGTTGGTGTAGTGTTTACGAACTCTCGATTAGGTGACTCGGGGAGTGGAGTAGGGCAAGGAAGGTGTCCTTGTAGCCGAACCACTATAAATACTTGTGTCTTGGTGATGTGCATCTTACTCTTTATCTTTTATTACACGTCTATGTATCTATCTATCAACGTCCAACATAAACAACCAAATAGATTGAAATAAGTCGATCTAAATATTTAAAAGAAAGTTTTAAATTGGTAAAACTATTCAACCCCCCCTTCTAGTTTTCCACAGAAACATTTTCAAAAGTAAAGGGTTTGATTTTTACATAAAATAGTTCGCATGGGAAGTCTAAGGGCTAGTTGTGAACATTTTCGAAAGATAAAGGGTGAAGATATATGTGTGCATGTATGCACCGAAACTTCAAGGACTATTTTTGTAATATGGTTAAACTAGTATTAATAAACTTTTGGGCTAAATGTGTAAGATTTGAAACTTTAAGGTTTAAATCGCAAAAGTATAACCTTGGGGACATTTTCGTAAAAAAAGTTTCATTAGAGGGCTTAAACTGTCAATTTTGGAAAATTTGACATAAAAATAAGTTTCGGGTAGAAAGTGTCATTTTCCCAAAGTTGAGGGACTAATCTCGTACATTTTGAAACTTGAGGGTAAAAAGTGTAAATTTGGGGAAAGTTTAGAAAAATCCATGTAATTCATCTTGAAGAGCCTGGTTTCTTTTAACTAATTCAGTGTTTTGAATTTGTAAGGTGATAGCCTCAAGCTTATTTTGTTTTAACACAAGTAACTCATCCCTACACTTATTCAATTCAAAACATAACTTGTTGTACTTAGAAAAAAGATTTAATCTTTGCTCCTCTACAAACTTAAGGTCAACATTGATATAGTTCATATAGGACTGCCAATCAGAGTCACCATCCAAAGAAAGTAGAATATTTACCTTCTTCATTGTGATGTTGACCCATTCTCCATTTCTGGCATGATTCTTTCCAACATCTAGCTTGTCTTCCTCTGAAAGGGCCATCAGTGCGCTGAAATGCACCATTTCATCATCTGATGAGGCTGGCTCTTCATCCCAGTCGAAGGTTTCAGCAACAAGACCTTTGTTTTTACCCTGCACAGATTGAACACTTTTTGTTTCTGAGGGACTGGCCTCAAGCAAAGCAAGCTTAGCTTTGATTTTCCTATACTTAGCTTCAAAATCAATGGTTTTGTTTTGGTCAGATTTGTTTTGAAAGTTTTGATGAGATTGATAGATTTTTGGTTGAAATTTGCTAAAGCCTGAGGACTGATTTGACCCTGATGATCTATAAGAGGGTTCAGAAATTGTTTTTGAAAAACAGTCCTTTGCAAAATGACCTCTTTTGTGACACTTAAAGCATTAAGTGTCCTCATTTGCTTTAGCACTTGAAAAACCTTTGTTTCTTTTAATAAACCTCCGAGAGTTTGCAAGGAGAGCCCTTTCCTGAAATTCAACGTTCAGGTCATTTAGGTACTCCTCACTTGATCTCTCATCAGGCTCATCATCTGAAATTTTCTTGGAAATCTTGAACCACATTGTTAGAAAAGAAAGCAGTTGATATAGGTGAGTTGGTGGTCAGGGACTTCTTGACTTCCTGAGACTTCTTTAAGTCAGGGTATCGTCTGTTGATGAGGTTTTCCTCATAGACAAATTTCCCATAAATTTTAGGAAGTTCAAGATTTTGGATATGATTTGCATTTCTAAGTCCCTGAGAGAAATTCAACCATTTCTCAGGGAGACAATTGACAAAACCAACATTAATCTCATGTTTGGACAACTTAACACCATCATTTGCTAGTTCATTTAAAAGGGTTTTATACCGGGTGTAAGTTTGAGTGAGAGTTTCTGAGTCCTTAGCCCTGAAGGTATTATACTCAAGTTTCAGGTCCATTATCCTATTTTCCTTGGTATCAGATGGACCTTCATGGCTATGAACTAGGTCATCCCAGGTTTGTTTAGCTGTATTACAGTTTATAACTGACTCCATAATATCATCACGGAGACATGATATGATGATACTTTTGAGTCTTTGGTCCTGGTTGACCACTCTCCTTTCATCCTGAGTCATCGAGCTTCGGTTTAGGCAAACCTTTAGCAGTCTTTGGGATAAATGGACCTTCATTTATACACTTGATATAATAAGGTTCCATCCCAATCAATTAGCAAAGCATACGCTTTTTCCATTTGTTGAATTTTCCAACTTCAAGTCTAGGGGCAACAACTGAATAAGCTCCACCCTTTTTATCGACTAGTTGGGGTACATCAATTTCAGCCATAGGAATCCTGATTTAAAAACGTTTTAGAGCGGCTTGAAAAAAAGTTTTATAAAAAGTTTTATAATCAGCCTTGCTCTGATACCACTTGTTGTTCCCTATTCACTATAGTATAAAATAGTGTTAAGTAATTAAAACAAACTAATAGAGAATAATGACTGAAACTAATGTAAGTTAAACATACATATAAATTTTCAACGTTTATATTCTTATTAGAAATGAATAAAAGAATACATTACCCAAGTACTTGCGGAATAGTACTTAGGATTGAAATGACAAAGTTTGGTGACTCCTCTCTAAGCTCAGGCTAAGTCTGAGCACAACTCTTAGACCCACTGAGCTATCTCAAGGATAAAGTTGTATTTGGAGGAGTGAAAAGATGGCTTGTGTGTGTGTGTGTTTTTACAATTCACAAGCTTAAACTTTTCACTCACTTCCTTATGCTATTTATACAAGTATTGTATTTAACTTTAACCTAGAAGACAAAAACATAGATCACAATAAACACGAATATTGATATATTCGGTTACTGTTCACCTTTCTATTTATAGCAGGCGGCGAGGCTTCTTTCCTTAACAGAGAATCCTTTAGTATCGCCGCTTACTATAAATGGGAAGATATGGCTTTTGTAGATAGGGACTTAGTTTTATCTGGGTAAACATTTGGGGACTTAGTTTTATCTGGGTAAACTTTTCCCGCCTTGTCCCGCTCATTCTTCAGTCTTTATAGCCTTCAGTCTCTTCCTTCAGTTTGTCTTCAGTGTAAGAGTTGGAAAGGAGTCATAGGGATTCAGTGAGTTATTGTCATCACTCACTGAATCCACCATCTTCTTCTTGACTTAGTCTTCACCCTTTAAGTTTCGCCTTACTGAGTGGAGAGGCTTTTTCTTCGCCTCATACTGAGTATCCTGAAGATGGCTCACTGAGAGACTATGCGCTCAGTGACCTGATAGTGTTTAACAGATTAAATACTTAGGTTATTTTCTATTCAAATCCTAGATTAAGGGGTTTGGGTATTTGCCGAACCCAACATATTAACCTGAATTTGGTTGTGTGTGTTTTGAGTTAAACACCGACCACATAAACCATCTAAAAAAAGTGGAAAACAAATGGCAAGAGACCCACACAAACTGATAAGTTTGGTTATAGATTTTTTTTCTCACTTCGATGGCTTTGATGGGATAAGATGAAGATGAATGAGAGGTTGTAAAATGAGGTGGGAGAAAGAGAGGCGGTGGTAGAATTTTCTAGGAGATGTACAACGCCTGCTACAGTTGTCTGAATATATACCGAGCACTGTAGCTATAATTAATGAGCATTAAATGAGCATTGTAAAGAGCATTGTAGTTCGAGTGCGTTCCCGACTTTTAGTATATAGATAGGGATGTACTATTCCCCACCCTCCCTACTAGGGAGGGTTTGTACTTTTAATTCCTTTTGTGTCCCATTTGTTTCATATAATACAGTTTTTGTCAGTTTCTGTTCCGCATTTTTGACAGTTTTAAGCGTTTGACTTAATAAACTTTATATTTACTGTTCCGCATTTTCAGGTTTATAGTTTTTTTATATAAACAAAATTATAAAAAAAAAAAATAAAAAAATGAAAAAAAAATAAGGAGGGTGGGAATATAAGAAATATGGGTTGGGGGGGGGGGGGGGGATATCTTGTCCCTTAGTGTTGAATGGATAATATTGAAGATACAAGATGGATAATAATGAGGAGAGTTATTTTACATACCAGACTTTTCTAACATAACAAGGGACTCATCTCCACCATCCATCTAAAAAAAATCAATAGCTGAGATTAAAAGCATTTTATTATTTCACTTATTTTTTATAATTTAAATATCTCTTAAACCGTTAATCGTTAAGTGAAAATATTTACACCGTCGCGAAAAACATTTAATTATCTTTCTATAGACGGGCACTTTGATACACTTTCGAAAAAAGAAAAAAAATTCGTTTTTTTCACTTTTTTTCTTCTTTTTTTACGTTACTTGAAATTTGCATAAAAAAAAATCATATATGATTAAACACTAATTTGAATATCACATGTGATATTAGTGTTAAATCAGATATGATATGTGATATCACATGTGATATGATATGTATATCATATGTGATATTACACTAATATCACATGTGATATTACACTGATGTCACATGTGTTATAACATATCATATATGATATAACACTAATATCATATATGATATAACAATAATATTACATGTTATATTCAAATTATTGTTTAATCATATATGATTTTTTAATACAAATTTCAGTAACGTAAAAAAACGAAAAAACTTAAAAAAAAACGAAATAATTTTTCTTTTGTCGAAAATATATCAAAGTGCCTATCAGCCCTATCTATAAAAAGATAATTAAATGCTCATCGCAATAATATTTTTTTTTCGCTTACGACTAACGGTTTGAAGGTTATTAATATTTGAAAAAAGTTGATAAAAGTGGGTTTTTTAAATTGTTGTGATTAATCTCATCCATTATATCAAATAAAAATGGATTGTGAAGATTGAATCCTTAATATGTAAATAATCTTTCGTGCTCAAATGATCTTTAAATCATATTGTTTATTGATTTGTCTCGATCATGATACAGGATATATATACAAAACTGTCCATCGCCTATATATGGTAATTAGCTAATATATGATAATTATATATATATACTAATAGGCGTCCGTTGAGTTATGCAAATGAACGTTTTACATGCTAATTACTCACATAATATTCAATCCCATTGGTTGTTTCACTAGCATTAGTCTTCTTTTGCACACTAGGCAACCGCTCATTGGTTATCAAAATTAATTACATTACAAGGATGAATAGTAGGTCGGTGGAGCACGTTTTTGTCATACAGAAACATTAAAATGAAGTAAAAAAATCGTAGAATTACAGTCAACAAATGCAGCTTTGAAACTACATATTACTAAATATACTATTATGCAAGACATGCGCTCTTCTCATGACACGTGTCAAGCATTAATTGCCAACTTTCGCAAGTTGGCAAAAATAGTCCCTGAGGTTTAAGTGTCGTTGCAAAGTAAGTCCAAGTTGGCAAAAATAGTCCCTAAAGTTTAAGTGTCGCTGCAAAGTAAGTCATTTATAGCAATTTTGCAAAAATAGTCCCTATCCAAATTCACGTCTACAAAAACAATCCCGCTGCATCGCGCGGGTTTCCACACTCGTATTTGAACACATGTGCAGTTGCATTTAATGCAAACTAGAAACTTCTCTGCAGCTACACTTCCTTCTTCAGCACATCATCTTCTCCATACGTTAACCAATCTGCACAGTGATCAAAAGAAAGGTAAGAAATCTGTTGTTCTCTTTGTTAACAGGATTTTACTGTATTTATTAAGTCGAACTATGCTAACATATTTATTCTATCTTAATCTGCAAAGAACACATTGTATACAAACTTCAATTTGCCTGCATATTTGTTTGTTGCTTACATAATTTGTATTCAGTGTTACTGCTTGCATAGCTTTAAATCAGTAATCTTTAGTGGTAAGTGTTACATATAATACTGTAAGATATGATGGAAGAAAAAAATAAAGCTGAACCAATAAGTCAAAATGAAAATACTGATGCACTTCTTAAGCAAGCAAAAATTATAAAACCTACCGCACCTGCATGTGTAAATTTATGTTCAACCCAAAAAATATCGCCTATCTATTACTCCAATATTGGAGACCAATATCCAAAAAGCTACTCCAATGATAAGTGCAAACGTAAAGTTGGCACCGGTAAGTCAGGTGTAATCAGTATTGGCCAAAAATTGAGAGATAATAATTTTGATGCTGATGCACAAATTGTGAAAACCGTATTATGTTCACCTTTGAATGTGGCTAAAAAGAAGGCCAACTTCCCTACGTATTCTGCCAACATTAAATGTGAAAGTGAAGAAAGTTGCGGAACTATTAAGCGCAAACGTAAAGCTGCTTCAACCGAGTTGCCTCCAATCAACAGTTGCAAAAAACACAAAGGTAATTTTTAAATATATCAACAGAATTATGTATATTAGGTATATGGAAAAGTAATTTTTTGTTTGGTAAATGCAGCTTTATTGGGAAACAATCAATTCTATTCACAATGCTGGCCTTCTTATGATACTACAATTGTTCCGTATATGTGCTATCGTAAGCATCTAAATAAGGAAGATTTTTCAGCTGATGTGTTATCTTGCGATGATGTAGATAATGATTATATTAATCAACCGTTTGGAGAAGATATACGTACAAATGGTTATGGTGAGTCACTATTCTTCTTATTATGTTTAAATGTCTTCCGTTACTCATAATATGTATAATCAGCAGACACATACCCGATTTCCATTTCTTTAATGCAGATACAATAAAAGATGGTCGTACCTGCATGCAAAACATTTGTTGTCGTACAAGTTCAGCAAAACCGTATATGTGTTATTCTACTACTGTAAATCAAAAAGATGAAAGTACTGCTTATGCATAGAATGATGATCGATTCAATGATTGTTGTATTCAACCTTCTGAACCTCAAGATGTACATTATGGTAAACTATTAATGCAAGTGCATAATGATATATAACAAAGATTCTGTTAGAGCATAAGGTGTCATAACAAGCCTCACCCTCTTAATCAGCGCCACCTCAGCGCCACATCAGCATCCCACTTCTCTACAACTAACTACAACAAACCCCCCCTCACTCACAACAAACCCCAACTTACTCATTTGGGTCCCACATACACATTTATCACACACACAACCACAATAAAAAATAAAAAAAAGTACAAAAAGTAAACAATGTCAGCTCGTTGTGGTGACGATTAAGGGTTCGACGACGAGCGACGGCAAGCCCAGCCGGTGTGGTGACGAGCGACGACGAGCTTGCCACGGTGGCGACGAAGATGACGGCGAAGACCACACCTTATGCTCTTATTTATATTAACAATAAATGCATAGTAGAATAATAATAATAGTGACATGTTTTATTTATGCTTCATTAAATGTGGTGTTTTCCCTTTCAATATTTATCAGTTCTGTCAACAAGCATCACTTTTTATACATTCTTACAATCAATTGTCATTGAATTTAGCAATTTAAGATTATTATGTTATGCAAACTTGATGAATCACTTAATTTAATGCATTCTTACCTTTTTGCAGCTACCCAGGAGTCTCATGTACCTTATATCAGTCCTTTTTGTCATACTTCAGTTGTACCACCTGCAGTATTCAACAACCATAATGGTAACAAACTTTACATTTTCTGAATTACAAATTTTTCTTAACTCTATTATCATTTAAAATAATATTTAATCATTTCCTAATTGATTTTATACAGGCGTACTGAATCAAGACAACATTGCAAATGAGAATTTACAAATAGATGCACTGACTTCTAAATACAACCAACCATGTACAACAAAGATTACTAATCTTAAAAGTGAGTTACTTATGTAAATAAAAAACTTTATATATACAGTAATATTATTCAATGCTGTTAATATCATACTAACATATGTCCCAATTTATAATAACACAGGAAAACAACAACAAATTGAAGGCGACACAGATTTGTCCAGTTCTTATATTAGACCTCGATTGCGTAAACAAGGGGTGAATAAAAAACAAAAACGGCAACAAAGTTCAGCAGATATACAAGAAATACAACAAAACGGAAAACAATACAGACTTCAATCTATAAGGAAGCAGCAGCAAATGCCATATAATGAAGGTGTAACAAAATTATAAATGCAATTAAAAAGAATTCTTATACTAAATCATCATTCTATTATAATTATAAAAAAAATGTGTATAACATTATACATTATATAAATTACAGGTGTTTCACAATTGTATATTGATTTGGGAGATTGTTGCTGGAAATGCGACTACTGTAATGCAGCATTTTGGTATGGAGAACGGTTAAAAAGAAACAAAGAGAAAGCGGTAAAATACAACCGTTGTTGTGGAGCTGGACGAGTATCTCTTCCAAAAGAATTGGACCCTCCTTACTATGTAAAAGAATTATTCAAAGATAAACACTTTCTGGACAACATACGAGCATATAATCAAATGTTCAGCATGACATCATTTGGAGCAAAGATTGATGATTCCATAAATGATGGACGAGGACCTTATGTGTTCAAGATTTCGGGTCAAATTTACCACTGGATAGGAGCACTCTGTCCAGAAAGTAATGAAGATCCTAAGTTCCTACAACTTTACATCTACGACACCGATAATGAGATCGCTAACAGAATGAAACCTTTTGGTGGCCAAGAGAAAAGTAGCCTAAGCCCCCAAATTGTCCAAAACTTGGTGGAAATTCTAGACGAACACAATGAATTAGTTAAAATATTCAGAACAGCTAGAGACAAATGTAGTCAAGGAGATATTCCAGAAATGAAAATTCAATTATATAATGTTGTTGGCGCACACCAGTATCAACTGCCTTCTGCTGGAACACTTGGAGCAATAGTGTTTCAAAATGGTCCAGTCAGTCGCACAGACTATGATGTTATCATAGAATACAGGAACAAAAGGCCACAAAGAATCAACAAACTGCATAGCTCATATATGTCTCTCCAATTTCCCCTCCTATTTATATATGGTCAACTAGGGTATACTCCAAAAATGATGCTACAGCATGGCGTTTCAAAGAAGAAACCAAAAACACTATCTATGAACGCATACTATGCATATCAGTTACACGAACGGGTTGATCAGTATGGCTTACTCTTTAGAGCTGGCAGATTATTCCAACAATATGTGGTTACTGTGTACTGTGCGCTAGAACAAGATCGGCTAGATTTTATATGAGCAAAACAGAATTCTATTCGAAGTGAATGCCTATCCGGCATTTGTGATGCAATTTCAAGAGGTGACCATTTTGGCAGTGATGTTGGAAGAAAATTTATTCTTCCATCAAGCTTTACTGGAGGGCCAAGATACATGTACATCCATTATCTTGATGCATTGGCTATTTGTCGTGTTCTTGGAAATCCACAATTCTTCATTACATTTACATGTAACAGCAACTGGCCAGAAATTAAACGACACATGACTTATTATCCAGGCCTTACTGCATCTGACAGGGCAGACATAGTCGCCCGTGTGTTCGAACAGAAGGTCGAAGATTTTATTAAAATACTTAAAGAAGGAAACATCTTTGGCCAATGTACTGGAGGTCACTAATAGTTCTTATTACTTTATTGTTTTTCTAAATTTTACTTTTCATTTATGGATTGTACAACCACCCTAATTATTGATAATCTAACACCTTTTGTTTTTTATTTTTTTTGGCCTTCCAACAGTTCTTTATACAATTGAGTTTCAAAAACGTGGCCTTCCACATTGCCATACATTATTATGGGTAGATTCAAAAGACAAGATACGTAACCCTGAAGAAGTCGACAACTTTATTTCGGCAGAACTGCCTGATAAAGCATCTGATCCAGACACTTACAAAGTAGTGGCGGATCTGATGATGCATGGGCCCTGTGGGAATGTGAAACCAAATGCACCATGTATGCAAGAAGGTGTGTGCAGCAGGAAATTCCCAAAAAAATACAATGACAACACTTATTTTGATGAAAAAGGGCATGTCCATTATCGTAGAAAGAAGGCATCAAATTGTGTAAGGAGAGGCGAAATAGAATTAGACAACAGCTATGTTGTCCCTTATAATCGACTACTCTGTCTTATGTTCCATGCCCACATAAATGTTGAATATTGTGGATGGAGTATGTTAATTAAATATTTATTTAAGTACATTTCAAAAGGTACCGATAGAATTGCTTCACGCATTTCAAAACCAATTGGCGCTGCAAACAATTCAACAGCTGCTCCTAAAATACAAATCGATGAAATTCAGAATTTTATCGATGGACGTTTTATTTGTCCGCACGAAGCCTGTTGGAGAATCTTTAATTTTCCTATTCATTATAGAGAACCAGCGGTCCAAATTCTTGCACTCCATCTTGAAGAAATGCAGATGCTTACTTTCGAAGACAAAGAAGCCTTGGGATCTATCATAACAGATGATGCAAGAAAATTAACAACATTGACCGAGTGGTTTACGTATAATACACTCTATGAAGATGGAAGGCATTTAACGTACTTAGACTTCTGTTCAGAATACGTTTGGTATGAAAATTCAAAACAATGGAGGCGACGAAGATGTAAAGGCAAATCCTCAGTTTGCCGAATGGTGTATGTTCACCCAATTGCTGGCGAGCTCTTTTATTTCCGTATGTTGCTTGCGCATCAGAAAGGCTGCAGATCGTTTGTAGAAAAAACGGGTCTTTCCTACATAAACGGGACTATTAATAAACGGGTCTTTCCTACATACCGTGCAGCATGTCAGGCTTTGGGTCTTCTAGATGATGACAAGGAATGGGACACAGCCCTACAAGAAGCAACATTAACAGCAACCTCTGCAGAGCTATGCACACTGTTTGCTCATATTCTCCTTTATTGTGAGGTTGCTGACCCCATCCAGTTATGGGAAAAATATTGGCAATCCATGGGAGATGATATACCAATAAAGGCTTCACAAATGGCTCATATCAAAGATTTGCATATCAATGATGCAGAAAAAAAACAGTACATAATGTTTGAGATAGAGGCGATCTTAAAAAATTGCTCTAAATCAGTTAAAGATTTCGGTTTTACATTGTCTCCAGCATATTTGTTACATGAGCTTGAAAACAGATTACTGATGGAGGAAAAAAATTATAACCGCACTCAGTTAAAAGAAGAGGCTAACAATGCTGTGGCAACACTGAACGGTGAACAAAGAGCCATTTACAACCTTATAATTGACGCATGCCATAATAAAAAACAGGAGTTGGTTTTCGTTTATGGCCATGGAGGTACTGGCAAAACTTTTTTGTGGAAAACGATAATCAATACACTACGAATCAGAAGGTCAAATAGTATTAGCTGTTGCATCCTCAAGCATCGCCTCCTTGCTCTTACCATCCGGTCGTACAGCCCATTCCCGATTCAAGCTACCACTTGAACTAACCGATGAATCAATGTGCACCATTAAAAAAAATACCCATATGGCAAAGCTATTAGAAGAAACTCAGCTTATAGTGTGGGATGAAGCACCTATGAATGATCGGCGATGTTTTGAAGCATTAGACAGAAGCCTAAGGGATATTCTAAACAACTCAAGTAAACCGTTTGGTGGCAAAACAGTAATGTTGGGTGGTGTAACACCCCCAATTTCGTGATACGCTGCGGAATTCAAACTGGGTGTTACTTCATGGCACAACAGTCATAACAATAGAAAACGTACTCTAATGGAGTCGTTTCAAAAGATTTATCATTCGATTTGTATAAATATCAGAGTTTACAAAAATGAGGTCCCAGATGGTTCCAAGTTTACAAAATACATTAAATTGGTTTTGGAATGATAATAAAATTTATAGCCTTCTTGATCTAGTCCTTGCTCTTCCGTGCGCTTCGACATTATGGACCGAAATACATGCTTAAAAGCTCACAACACAAAGGTTGATTGAAATTCATAGAGTTTGTTTGATGGTTGAACACATTATGTTTGTAGTGTGAGTTATAAATTCACACCAATGGTTTGAAAACCAAAACAGTTATTATTAGACTAAGCATCATGCAATCAAGGCGTTAACGTGTTCCAAAATTTAATTGGAGAAAATGCGGTGCGTGCCTATCTCGGTAAAATTGCCATTTTTACCAATGTTACTCAAATATAGTGCGTTTGTTTGCCTTTAATGGGGCCAACACAAACGGGATTCGTCAATCCCAATAGATCTATTCACAATATTCGCGCCCACTCTCACATACTGATTAATGATTCATGATTAAGGGACTTAAGTTTGGCAAATGCGGAAACTTAGTGCTAATAACAATCAGATAAGTATGTAGTTTCAAAGCAATGTGTTCGGTTTAAAATAAAGCATGTATCTCCCCCAAGGGTTTGTAAAACAATTAAGTAATTGAAAGTGGGGCTATGAACTCACAAGAATCAGAAAGTTTAAAGTACTTGTAAAAGTAAATGAAAATAGTTGAGCATGTATCTCCCCCAAAGAGTTTGTAAAACAAGTATTAAAAGAGTAGGGGCTATGACTCACCTTAATAAATGATATCACATGTATAATGAGAATGATGGATATGCCGTGAGAACTTCTACGAGCAACCTAAAATAGAATGTTGCGACTTAGGTTTGGAATAATGTTTAGGAAAACATAAACGAGCCTATATATGTAGCATTTGTATGTTTGTTAATAGAAATTGTTTTGTTTGTATATCTCGTACTACCGTTTGGGCCATCATAATTCAGAGGTCATGCAGTAAACGTTCAAGGAGCTAGGACACTTTAATTCGAAATCCAAAGAACTCGTCGATCCGTTTACCCAAATGAACCCCTCACATAAAGTTCCCTAGTGTTGTAATCGCTTAATAATTAAAACATGTATTTTTTTATTACTTGATTATATGATATATTAAGAGTTTATAAATACAATAAATAAACTAACAAAGTTTATAAGTAATTAAATAAGTTTGAGTTTTATAAATACTTACCTTAATATAGAATGCTTGAGTATTATGGAAAAATAAAATATTAGCGAGCTTCGACGTAAAATTTGCAATCTTCGAAAACCCAAGGCTATTAAAAGATTATAACAACGCCTTCTTGAGAACCAGAAGAAGAAATGAAGATTATAACAACGTCTTTTTGGAGACTTGAAGTTATTTGAAGATTATAACGACTCTTTCTTGAAAACTTCCAAGAACGAAGATCAAACGCTAGTTTTCTTCAAGAACACATGAATGTTCTTACAAGATCTATAAGAAATGCCTTAGGTTTAGGACTTTAGATGTTAAGAAGGGGTGGTGCAAGAATAAATGAAGGTTTATGCTTGGTATTTATAGGCTAAAGATTTTAGTTAACTATATATTGGGTTAAAAACTAACCATGGTTAAATTTACACATGTAAATGATCTAAAGGAAGCATGCTTAGGATTTTGACACCAAGGTGATGACTCCCCTCCTTAATTTCGTTCATATAGAGATAAGATGACTTAGGTGGATAGTTTTGGTATTATCTTGATTACGGAGTGAGTTTTGGTTCCGTTAAATGCTAACCGAAGCCATAAAACGTAAAACCGGGTATCGTAAAAATATGAAACTTTCAGGAATGATGAAACTCATTATTATACTCCATATAAAAATATAAAATGGGTGATAAGTCTTATTGGGTGCAAAAACGCTGCTTAAAGATGGAAATACGGGTAAAAAACGCGTAATTCGCAGTTTATCGGAAAAGAACGAAATTTCAGGGAAACGACCGTGAATTTATTTAGAGTAGACTAAAATTAGTCTAAAAGTGATATGAGATGTTAAAATGTGGTTTTCGTCATACGCCGGGATAACTTTCAGTTATTCGTGAAGGTTAAAAGTTACGCGATTTAAGCAAAAATGTAGAACGTACAAGGTTAATTCCTTTATGGTCAAAGGAGGAGGGAAATATGTTTGACTTTTCCAAAAATGTAAAAGTGTCAAAAAATATTAGAAACACAGTGCAGGAATCGTTAAGTCTGGATGTAAGTAGAATTGTTTAAAACGTAAGTTTAGTTTTGTTCTGCTATTGGGCTTATTTGGTAATAAAAATAATAATTCTTAAAAATTCTCAAATTAATCATGAATGATCTAAAAATTTATCTGATGTGAGGAAAATTGTCAGGGTTGATTTTCGTTAAGCGCGTGATGTTTAAACGGTGGACCGTCTAAAACGAAACTTTAAAACGATGTTTACTTAATAATTTTTGCGAAAATGATCTAACGATGGTCGAACTCTCAGGTTATTACTAAAATAATTTATCTTACGAGAATGTGGATTAAAAATTTTACGAGATGAATAGTGAATTTGAATAGTAAAAGTGAATAGTAAATTCTCGAAAACAAAAAGTAACCTAAAAATGCGGGTGGTTACAGTTTCACCCCCTTAATGGGAATTCCGTCCCGAATTCGGGTGTGTTACCGATGTTGAATTGTCTTGGGAAATGTGGATGTATGCGCCGAATTCTAATCTTTGTGTTCTCAAGTTTTTGGTCATAGAATGTATTATATACCATGTGGCTTAAGTTGATAACCTAAAGGGTTTTGTTAAAATCTTATAGAGTCCAATATACCTAAAGTTTGGCTTTTCCCGATTCTCAAAATGAATCATATCTTATTATATCGAGGCTATCAATAAAACCTTAATTTATAACATGGAGTTTTTGGTGATAGTGTGTGGCATGGAGCCTAATTTATATTTGTATAGTTTCCTTAGTTGTTTCGTGTGACAACTCGCAATTTCAGGTCATTTCTCAAGTTTCACAATTTCATCATTTATCGTAAACTAGGTTTACGTGTTCCAAATTCGCGTAACCTTAATGGTTTAGCGGCGAATTCATGATCATACCATCACGGACATTTCATATAGACTAAGTTTAGTCTACATTTCATTAGCATCATTTTCATCATGTTAGTTCACTCATGAATTTGCATTTCACATTAAACGCGTAAATTTCATATTAAATAAACGCTATCGCGTAAGTTATTATTTTGAACATTTAATCCGATACTTCCAAAAATGATCCCGATATATTTTTATACTTACAATTAGTTTATAAAAATAATATTTTGAGTTTACCTAGTGTTTTAAATTTATTTTGTATATAAATCGTTAAATTTATATTATTACGACGCTTTTCTTAAAAACTACACGATAATTATTAGTTCACTCAAATTTTGCAAGAAATGTATTTTTACAATTTTTATGATCTCATTATACTTTACTTTGATCCATTAAAGTTTATTTTTAGTCAACACTATTCTAATTACTCAAATGTATATACAATTGTACAAGTTATTCTTACCTATACATTTTATTTACACACTTTACATTATATACAATATACTTAATAAAAAAAAAAAATATATATATCTTTGAGATACATCCCCCCCAAAACCGGCCATGGGGGGGAGGGTATGCATTTATTGGTTGGTAAATTTTTCTACATTGTATAAATCTATACTCCATCAAAGTACTTCACTCATTTCATTCATTCTCATAATTAAAGTTAGTAAAGTTTGTTTTCTTTCTCTCCTTTTCTTCCTCTTCAAACTGGTTCTACATAGGAGCTAGGAGAAATCATCCAAGTTTTTCCATTTTCAAGTGTTTAACAATCTAATTACACTCTTAATCAAGGTTTTGAAATAAAAACCTAGGGTGTTTAGGTTTAATCCTTGTCCTTATCACCTCATCAAGTAACTAGTAAGCATATCATTTTCATTTACATCTTTCCTTATCATTTCATATGTATTTCATCATTTTTTTTAGCAAGCATGCAAGACTTATGGTTATTTATACCATTTTTAACATTGTTTTAGAAGTTTTATATATATATAGTCATCCTATAATTTATCCCTTGTTATATATTGGTCTTGATGATGTCTAGGAACCCATGACACCCTAAGAAGGTGTATGGTAGGATTAGAATAGCTTTGGAGTTGTTTTGAAGGGATTGGAATAGGTTTAGTACGAGAAAAACTCTTTTCGACAAGTATAAATAAGGGTCTGATCTTATTTTGTATTTCTGGAAAATCCGACTGTAGACATAAATTTTTGGCCTTGATATTTAGAAAATATACTTTAAAACGAATCCGTGGCCGCTTGAACGGATTAAAACGGAGTTATAACGAAGAAGTTATGAATTTTTCAAGTTTGACGACGAAATATATATTTTCTGAAAATTTCAGCAACCTGTTTTTATTTTGTACGAGTCGAAAACGAGTCTTAAGCTTTATAAATTATTTCGACTTATCAAAAATATATTAGTATACTTTGATACGAAGCTAAGGACGTATAATACGTAGAAAACGGATTTGTAACGACTAAAATATACACGTTTTCACAAAATTGCCGTAACTATATTTTTAGAAAAACTATATTATCCTTATTAAGACAAGTGTTACGGTAAACAAAACGACCATATTGAAGGCTATTTTTAACGTTGACGTAGAACTTTTTGTAACGAGATGTCTTCTAATAAAATCGAGATCACCAAGCATATTTTCCAAAACGACCAACCGTTTGTATAGCGGAGTTGTAATAAATTATTTACGGTTGCTTAAACTTTGCCGAAACTCACTTTTTAAACCACATTTGGACAAAATCACCATATTTAACCTCTATTATCTTTATGTTCGAGACCTCTATGACGAAAAATCATGTACTAAAACTTCTAGATTTTGATACAAGCTTTCCAAAACCGTTGAGTTCGTTTCCTAATGTTCGACGTACACCGTTTTACGACTAGCTTTTCGAAGCCATTTTTGTCACTTTCATGAAATTTCCAACGACTTTTATTTTTACGACGAAAAGATAAAATTTCACAATAAATCATTAAGAAACTATTGTAGGATGACATTTTGACGTAAATACTTGTAAAGTAATTTAAGAATGGTCAAGACGTCAAAAGAGTATTTTTCGACGATAAGTATTAATTTCAAAACTCACAAATGGTATAAATAACATACGAAATGCATGCATAACATTACATCATAACTCATTACGTATCATAACATTCATAATAGGTCAAGGTTAAAGTATCACACTACATCTCGGTGTACTCACTTTTGTCATCGCCTCATTTTACCAAGTGAGTCATAGCCCCTACTCTTTTAATTGTTTTATTAAACTCTTTGGGGGAGATACATGCTCAACTATTTTCATGACCTTCATGAATATTTGCAAACTATATGTTTATCTGAACTGAATGTTTAGTCATATGAAGTAAATGAGTTTTGCCATGCTTAGAATTTCCATATTATAATCATTGGACTGATGGTCTTGGTATAATCATTGGACTGATGGTCTTGGTATAATCATTGAACTGATGGTCTTGGTATAATCAGTGAACTAATGGTCTTGGTAGAATCATTGAACTAATGGTCTTGGTACAATCCTGAACTAATGGTCATGGAACAATTTGAAACCGTACAAATTATGTGTTATATTAAGTAACTATGGATACATTAAGTTATGCACTATTTTGTGAATTCATTTGACATCATGCGCTTGAACATAAACTATATCACATTTTGGCAATGGGTTGTGAATACACAGGTTGCAAGTTTTGTAAGAGCGGAACTTGGAACTGAGTGGATTTACAATGCCTTTGCTGCATAAACGATTTTTGAAAGGCTTTACATTTCATCACAAACCCTATGAACTCACTCAACCTTTGTGTTGACACTTTTAGCATGTTTTATCTCAGGTATCTAAGGCATTCACTTCATGGCATGCATTTGGACACATCATGGAGTCGCGATGACGACTCGTCTCACTTGGGTTTTACGCACTTTAAAACTTCGTTTGAATTGTAACAAACTTATTTCCGCACAAGTTGATTTTCATTTGGGACCTACTTTGTAAACTCTGATTTTTTTTTTATTAAATCAAACGATGTTCTTTTCAAACGACACTTTAGGTCGTTCAATATAACTGTGATTGTGATGCTATGTCAGTCAATCCCCAGGAATTCCATTCACGCAAAAACAGGTAATTTAGGAGTGTGACAGATTGGCATCAGAGCTTCGGTTATAGAGAACTAGGTTGCATCATTGACCATAGACTATAACTACATCATCATAGCATCTCATCATTTCATCACAAGTGCATGTTCACTTTGCATGCGATTTATATGTACATTTTTCGAGTTATTTACTTTCATTTCATATCGATTGTCACATAGATGCCTTCAAATACCCATTCCATTATTCTTTCTTTATACTCCAATGTGGAGAATGCCTTGTCATTCCCTATCACAATTTTAATATCAGCTGATTCATCACCGATAACGTCGAATGCTGAGATAAACCTTTAAGTAGGACGAAGTCACTCTCACTCCTTTGTTTCACCACTAACATGTCGAGTTACACGTTATTCACACATTAAGTCACTAAACCATCATACATTTGAAGCACTTACGACATCTCATAACCCATCTTTTGGGAAACCGTCGATCATTTTGAAAAATAACCTCAAACTTATCATTTCTTATCACATCTCTTTGGAGCGTTTATTATTGACATCAGACTTTGCTACATCTCACCTTTCCTTTTATTTTGAAGAAGATATGACGCCAAAGAAAGCTGCACCCGAATTGACACAAGCGGCTATTCAAAAGTTAGTAAGGGATAGCGTAGCCGATGCTCTAAGGATTGAAAGGGAAGCGGTGGGCTGCTGGCTTCTGAGGCGCTGACTCTTCGCGAATCCGCTAGAATTGCAAGGAATTGCCGAGGCCGGCTAGGCTTCTTTGCTTCTTGCAGGAAATCGAGGAGGTCGGAGTTAAAAGTCGTTCGTATAAGGACTTCAAAAGTGGAGATCCCACGAAGTTTAGAGGTAGAAGAACCCCGCCATGGTTAGATGGGTCGAGAAATTGGAGTCCGTGTTTTTGTTATGTAATTGCCCGGATGATAGCAAGGTCAAGTTTGCTACAGAGTACCCTACTTGATGGAGCATTGTCGGTGGTGGAACTCTTATGCCCAACCGATGGGAATGGAAAATGCTTTCAAGCTCACTTGGGAGCAATTCAAAGGTTTGGTAACAAAGAAGTTTTGTCCAGCGTCACAGGAGGTGAAGAAGTTGGAGACTGAATTCTATGAGTTGGTAACTATTGGGTATGACATTGATACTTACATTTGAAGGTTTCAAGAATTGGCCGTGTTATGCCCATCTATGGTTTCGGATAATGAGAAGCTACTGGAGGCTTTCATTGAAGGACTTCCCGATATTATTCAAGGTGATGTGACTTCCTTTGATCCACAAACGATTGAGGAATCTATTCGAGTGTCTCAAAAGCTCATGGCACAAGTAGTAAAGAGGGGCAATATCACCAACACCAACCGTAACAACAATACCAACAACCGCACCAACTACAACAATAACCAAAACAACAACAACAACGATGATAACCAAATCAACAACAACAAAAGAAAATGGAAAATGACAAGGAGGTTACAATAACAACAACAAAAACCGTAACACTAACCATCATCAACAACAGAATAGAGGCAAGAAAGCTGCAATGGTTTATGTTCTTTGCACCAATAGCGAGAGAGGTTATCTTTGGAACCTACCCATATATGTAATCGATGTAAGTATCATCACTGGTCTTTGTCACGCTAAGTGCTACAAGTGTCAACAACAATTTGGGATACCTTGCCGAGAATTGTAGAGGCAAGGCCATAGTTACATGTTACGGATGTGGGGAGCAAGGACACTATCGGAATCAATGTCCTCAAAACCAAGGTCAACAAGTTGAAGGTGCTCATGGGAATGCATACATGTTAGGAGGAGGAGAAGCTCGAGGGTATCAACGAGCGGAAGGCGAAGAAGTTCGGAGACTAACGGTCGCCTTATTTCTCCTTATGTACTATGTGACGTACTAAGTTTATGTTTTCCATCGATTATCCGAAACTTTATAACTTAACGATGTACTACTTTTGATAAACCACTCGTTGTAAAATATTCTCATCTATCGTACTTTATTTTCTTTTCCGATTTTATTTATTACTACGAAATTTTAATTCCTTTTATTTTAACGCCATTTTAACGACGGTTTAAATCCTTGTAAACATTGAGAGTTATAACAACTAAACCGAACGTCACATTATCGTTCCTTAATTATACATAGCCTAGCTAACTATGCCTAATTCTGGAGGGATCATGTTATGTTGGGAGCGATTAGTTATAAATCTTAGTGCAAGCAAAATCTTCACGTATTTCAAAGTCAAAGTGTTACTCATCGGAGATACTCACCCAAAATTTTTCTCTACTACGATGTTTTGTACACTCTCAATCATCGATAACCATAACGACACTTCTCCATACCTTCTTTCCTCGATATTCATCACAAACTCAAAATGCGATAGACCAAAGGCTGAATTCGGGAATGAATTCCTTTTTGATGGGCGAATGTGACAACTTCGCAATTTGGTCATTTCTCAAGTTCACAATTTCATCATTTATCGTAAACTAGGTTTACGTGTTCCAAATTCGCGTAACCTTAATGGTTTAGCGACGAATTCATGATCATATCATCACGGACATTTCATATAGACTAAGTTTAGTCTACATTTCATTAGCATCATTTTCATCATGTTAGTTCATTCATGAATTTGCATTTCACATTAAACGCGTAAATTTCATATTAAATAAACGCTATCGCGTAAGTTATTATTTTGAACATTTAATCCGATACTTCCAAAATGATCCTGATATATTTTTATACTTACATTTAGTTTATAAAAACAATATTTTGAGTTTACCTAGTGTTTTAAATTTATTTTGTATATAAATCGTTAAATTTATATTATTACGACGCTTTTCTTAAAAACTACACGATAATTATTAGTTCACTCAAATTTTGCAAGAAATGTATTTTTACAATTTTTATGATCTCATTATACTTTACTTTGATCCATTAAAGTTTATTTTTAGTCAACACTATTCTAATTACTCAAATGTATATACAATTGTACAAGTTATTCTTACCTATACATTTTATTTACACACTTTACATTATATACAATATACTTAATAAAAAAAATATATATATATCTTTGAGATACATCCCCCCCAAAACCGGCCATGGGGGGGAGGGTATGCATTTATTGGTTGGTAAATTTTTCTACATTGTATAAATCTATACTCCATCAAAGTACTTCACTCATTTCATTCATTCTCATAATTCAAGTTAGTAAAGTTTGTTTTCTTTCTCTCCTTTTCTTCCTCTTCAAACCGGTTCTACATAGGAGCTAGGAGAAATCATCCAAGTTTTTCCATTTTCAAGTGTTTAACAATCTAGTTACACTCTTAATCAAGGTTTTGAAATAAAAACCTAGGGTGTTTAGGTTTAATCCTTGTCCTTATCACCTCATCAAGTAACTAGTAAGCATATCATTTTCATTTACATCTTTCCTTATCATTTCATATGTATTTCATCATTTTTTTAGCAAGCATGCAAGACTTATGGTTATTTATACCATTTTTAACATTGTTTTAGAAGTTTTATATATATATAGTCATCCTATAATTTATCCCTTGTTATATAATGGTCTTGATGATGTCTAGGAACCCATGACACCCTAAGAAGGTGTATGGTAGGATTAGAATAGCTTTGGAGTTGTTTTGAAGGGATTGGAATAGGTTTAGTCCGAGAAAAACTCTTTTCGACAAGTACAAATAAGGGTCTGATCTTATTTTGTATTTCTGGAAAATCCGACTGTAGACATAAATTTTTGGCCTTGATATTTAGAAAATATACTTTAAAAGCGAATCCGTGGCGCTTGAGCGGATTAAAAGCGAGTTATAACGAAGAAGTTATGAATTTTCAAGTTTGACGAAATATATATTTTTCTGAAAATTTCAGCAACACCTGTTTTTATTTTGTATGCAGAATTCGAAAACGAGTCTTAAGCTTTATAAATTATTTCGACTTATCCAAAATATATTAGTATACTTTGATACGAAGCTAAGGACGTATAATACGTAGAAAGCGGATTTGTAACGACTAAAATATACACGTTTTCACAAAATTGCCGTAACTATATTTTTAGAAAAACTATATTATCCTTATTAAGACAAGTGTTACGGTAAACAAAACGACCATATTGAAGGCTATTTTTTAGCGTTGGCGTAGAACTTTTTGTAACGAGATGTCTTTTAATAAAATCGAGATCACCAAGCATATTTTCCAAAACGACCAACCGTTTGTATAGCGGAGTTGTAATAAATTATTTACGGTTGCTTAAACTTTGCCGAAACTCACTTTTTAAACCACATTTTGGACAAAATCACCATATTTAACCTCTATTATCTTTATGTTCGAGACCTCTATGACGAAAACTCATGTACTAAAACTTCTAGATTTTGATACAAGCTTTCCAAAACCGTTGAGTTCGTTTCCTAACGTTTGGCGCAACCGTTTACGACTAGCTTTTGAAGCCATTTTTGTCACTTTCATGAAATTTCCAACGACATTATTTTATGACGAAAAGTTAAAATTTCACAATAAATCATTAAGAAACTATTGTAGGATGACATTTTGGCGTAAATACTTGTAAAGTAATTTAAGAATGGTCAAGACGTCAAAAGAGTATTTTTCGACGATAAGTATTAATTTCAAAACTCACAAATGGTATAAATAACATACGAAATGCATGCATAACATTACATCATAACTCATTACGTATCATAACATTCATAATAGGTCAAGGTTAAAGTATCACATACATCTCGTGTACTCACTTTTGTCATCGCCTCATTTTACCAAGTGAGTCATAGCCCCTACTCTTTTAATTGTTTTATTAAACTCTTTGGGGGAGATACATGCTCAACTATTTTCATGACCTTCATGAATATTTGCAAACTATATGTTTATCTGAATGTTTAGTCATATGAAATGCTGGTTTTGCCATGCTTAGAATTTCCATATTATAATCATTGGACGATGGTCTTGGTATAATCATTGGTGATGGTCTTGGTATAATCATTGGTGATGGTCTTGGTATAATCGGTGAACTAATGGTCTAGGTAGAATCATTGAACTAATGGTCTTGGTACAATCCTGAACTAATGGTCATGGAACAATTTGAAACCGTACAAATTATGTGTTATATTAAGTAACTATGGATACATTAAGTTATGCACTATTTTGTGAATTCATTTGACATCATGCGCTTGAACATAAACTATATCACATTTTGGCAATGGGTTGTGAATACACAGGTTGCAAGTTTTGTATGGCGGAACTTGGAAGAGTGGATTTACAATGCCTTTCTTTATAAACGATTTTGAAAGTCTTTACATTTCAACACAAACCCTATGAACTCACTCAACCTTTGTGTTGACACTTTTAGCATGTTTTATCTCAGTTATCTAAGGCATTCACTTCATGGCATGCATTTGGACACATCATGGAGTCGCGATGATGACTCGTCTCACTTGGGTTTTACGCACTTTAAAACTTCGTTTGAATTGTAACAAACTTATTTCCGCACAAGTTGATTTTCATTTGGGACCTACTTTGTAAACTCTGATTTTTTTTATTAAATCAAACGATGTTCTTTTCAAACGACACTTTAGGTCGTTCAATATAACTGTGATTGTGATGCTATGACAGTCAATCCCCAGGAATTCCATTCCGCTGCAAAACAGGTAATTTGGGGGTGTGACATTTCGTGGGTGATCTCTAAACACCTTAGTCCAGCAAATGGTTAACTAACACATTCGTCTATATAGTGCCTCAAAATGGAATAGTTTTGTTGTTGTTAGGGTAACTATTGTTAATCAAAGGTGTAAGATATTGGTGATGTGAAATGGTTTTGTAATGACGTGATAGCGTCGTTGTAAGGAAAGTCTTGCTATGGCAGTGGTTTATCCAAACCATTTCCAAATTTGATCATGTCTTGTGGTTTAGGGATGAGATATATCATTATAGTTTTTATGTCTACTAGTGTTTTGAAAAAAGCGTGATACTTGTGAAGTTTTACATACTGAATTTCAATGGGGTTAAGAAAATGATGTATATGTTGGCGATTTGAAGAGTGTAGTGTATGTTTACCATTATTCTTAGGTAGAGATGTCAAGTTTGTTTTAAAATCAAAAGTGAATGACAGAATGATATCCTTGAAATCTAATGTTAGTACTAAAGGAATGAGAAGATTTGATGACTATCCCAAGATAGTAGTTAGGATTATTTCAGAAATGAAAACTTTCAAGAATGAAATTAGGTAGTATGAATAAGATGTTAAGATTTTGTTGTGTGGTGACACTATCGTTGTCTCTAGATCTTTTAATGAATTACGGTGGTTTATCGAGTTTAAAAAGAAAATTAACACGAATATAACCCTTGTATAACTGTTCTAAGTGTTTGAAAAATTTAAGTCGAACATAGTTAATCAGACCATGTTCCACTATCCCAAGGTTAAATATAAGTGATTAGGCTATATTTAGCCGAGGTTCGATAAATTTTCCAAATACCTAAATTAGGTATACTTGTGATATGTTCATAGCTTTTGAGAAATTGTCCACTAAGCAAAGGCGATATCAAACCATTGAGTTGCAAGTCCTGGCCATAAAAGACTTGTAACCTATGTTTTCACATTCCATTGCATAGAAGATAGTATGGGTAGATACGTGTGGAAAGGAAATTTTAAGTAATTCTAAAATAGGCCATACTTGGCTAGAATTACGGACCTTTAACAATGAAGGTTTCAGAAGAGAATTTTGATGAATGTAGAGAAAGTTCTTTGAACTTCGACTTTTTGTAGATGATAAGTTAGTTTATCTTTTAGAAATCCCATTTCTTGTATTTCCATTAGGGAAATTGATAAATTGTGACGGGTTTCATGCAAAACAATATCATATATTGTTTATAAGATAATCTTTAGAGACTTTGTATAACTTACAATGTCTGTGAAGTAAATTAGACCATTGTGTAACTCACAATGTCTTGTGAAATAAATGAGACCACTGTAGGATTTACGATTAATGCGAAGATAATAGAGACCCTTAGAGGATTTCACGATGTGCGAGAATGTAATAGAGATCCTGTAGGATTTACTGTTCTAAGAATGTAATAGAGACCACTTAAGATTTACGATTCATGAGAGTGTAATAGAGACCACTGTAGGATTTCGATTATGCGAGAGTGTAATAGAGACCCTTTGTATCTCACGGTGTCTTGAAAATGAATGAGACCATTGTATCTCACAATGTATGGAAGTAGGAAAAGACCATTGTAGTCAGTTATAATGTCTTGTAGGAAGTTTCGTAATCCTAAAATGCATGAGTAGATGCATGATTGGGAGATTGGGAAAATATGATTGTGTAAAATGCTTAGAATAGGTATACTGAATAAATGTTTAGTCTATTGTTTATGATTGAAATTATGTAAAGTGTATATATCAATATACTAGTATGTTTGTATAGCAAAAAGAGCCTAAAAGTCACATAATCGTCCAGGAGGATGGAAGGCCTGAAAAACGGAAGGCTATAAAATGTTTTTGTTTGTAAAGTAGTTATAGTTTAAGTCTCAATTAGACCCGTTTCTCTATAAACCTAGCTCGATACCAATCATACACCCCCATTTAAATTGTCTGTGAATTCAAACTGGGTGTTACTTCATGGCCTATGATCATAACAATAGAAAACGTACTCTAATGGAGTCGTTTCAAAAGATTATCATTCGATTTGTATAAATATCAGAGTTTACAAAAATGAGGTCCGAGATGGTTCCAAGTTTACAAAATACATTAAATTGGTTTTCGAATGATAATAAAATTTATAGCCTTCTTGATCTAGTCCTTTCTTCCGTGCCCATTCCGACATTATGGACATGAAATACATGCTTAAAACTGTCAACACAAAGGTTGAGTGAATTCATAGAGTTTGTTTGATGGTTGAACACATTATGTTTGTAGTGTGAGTTATAAATTCACACCAATGGTTTGAAAACCAAAGCAGTTATTATTATTAGACTAAGCATCATGCAATCAAAGCGTTAACGTGTTCCAAAATTTAGTGGAGAAAATGGCGGTCGTGCCTATCACGGTAAAATTGCCATTTTTACCAATGTTACTCAAATATAGTGCGTTTGTTTGCCTTTAATGGGGCCAACACAAACCGGATTCGTCAATCCCAATAGATCTATTCACAATATTCGTGCCCACTCTCACATAGTGATTAATGATTCATGATTAAGGGACTTAAGTTTGGCAAATCGCGGAGCTTAGTGCTAATAACAATCGAATAAGTATGTAGTTTGAAAGCAATGTGTTCGGTTTAAAATAAAGCATGTATCTCCCCAAGGGTTTGTAAAACAATTAAGTAATAGAAAGTGGGGCTATGAACTCACGTGTCGATAAGAGTTTAAAGTACTTATAAAAGTAAATGAAAATAGTTGAGCATGTATCTCCCCAAAGAGTTTGTAAAACAAGTATTAAAAGAGTAGGGGATATGACTCACCTTAATAAATGATATCACATGTATAATGAGAATGATGGATATGCTTGTGAGAACTTCTGAGCAACCTAAAATAGAATGTTGCGACTTAGGTTTGGAATAATGTTTAGGAAAACATAAGCGAGCCTATATATGTAGCATTTGTATGTTTGTTAATAGAAATTGTTTTGTTTGTATATCTGTACTCTTGGGCCATCATAATTGAGAGGTCATGCATTAGCGTTCAAGGAGCTAGGACACTTTAATTCGCAAATCCAGCAACTCGTCGATCCGTTTACCCAAATGAACCCCTCACATAAAGTTCCCTAGTGTTGTCTTTGCTAATAAGTAAAACATGTATTTTAATTACTTGATTATATGATATATTAAGAGTTTATAAATACAATAAATAAACTAACAAAGTTTATAAGTAATTAAATAAGTTTGAGTTTTATAAATACTTACCTTAATATAGAATGCTTGAGTATTATGGAAAAATAAAATATTAGCGAAGCTTCGGTAAAATTTGCAATCTTAAAACCCAGGCTATTAGAAGATTATAACAACGCTTCTTGAGAACCGAAGAAGAAATGAAGATTATAACAACGTCGTTTTGGAGACTTGAAGTTATTTGAAGATTATAACGACTCTTTCTTGAAAACTTCCAAGAACGAAGATCAAACGCTAGTTTTCTTCAAGAACACATGAATGTTCTTACAAGATCTATAAGAAATGCCTTAGGTTTAGGACTTTAGATGTTAAGAAGGGGTGGTGCAAGAATAAATGAAGGTTTATGCTTGGTATTTATAGGCTAAAGATTTTAGTTAACTATATATTGGGTTAAAAACTAACCATGGTTAAATTTACACATGTAAATGATCTAAAGGAAGCATGCTTAGGATTTTGATACCAAGGTGATGACTCCCCTCCCTAATTACGTTCATATAGAGATAAGATGACTTAGGTGGATAGTTTTGGTATTATCTTGATTACGTGTGAGTTTTGGTTGGTTAAATGCTAACTTGAAGCCATAAAGCGTAAAACGGGTGTCGTAAAAATATGAAACTTTCAGGAATGATGAAACTCATCATTATACTCCATATAAAAATATAAAATGGGTGATAAGTCTTATTGGGTGCAAATGCTGCTTAAAGATGGAAATACGGGGTAAAAAGCAGCGTAGTTCATGATTATCGGAAAAACGAGAATTCGTGAGGCGTCGTGAATTTATTTAGGGTAGACTAAAATTAGTCTAAAAGTGATATGAGATGTTAAAATATGGTTTAAGTCATCTGCGGGATAACTTTCTGATTCTTACGTGAAGTTTAAAGTTAAATGATTTAAGCAAAAATGTAGAGCGTTACAAGGTTAATTCCTTTATGGTCAAAGGAGGGAAATATGTTTGACTTTTCCAAAAATGTAAAAGTGTCAAAAACATATTAGAAACACGGTCGCGAGGAATCTGTAAAGTAGAATTGTTTAAAAGCGTAAGTTTAGTTTTGTTCTGCATTTGGGCTTATTTGGTAATATTAAAATAATAATTCTTAAAAATTCTCAAATTAATCATGAATGATCTAAAAATTTATCTGATGTGAGGAAAATTGTAGGGTTGATTTTAGTTAAAGCGTGATGTTTTAAGCGGTGGACGTCTAAAACGAAATTTAAAAAGCGATGTTTACTTAATAATAAAATGATCGCGATGGTCGAACTCGAGGTTATTACTAAAATAATTTATCTTAGAGAATGTGGATTAAAAAATTTTCACGAGATGAATAGTGAATTTGAATAATAAAGTGAATAGTAAATTCTCGAAAATAAAAAGTAACCTAAAAATGCGGGTGGTTACAGGTGGTGATTTCAGGCAGACATTACCAGTTAAAAAAAAGGCAACAAAATCCCAAATAATTGATGCGTCAATAGCTAGATCTTATTTGTGGCAACATTTCAAAGTGTGCAAGCTTAAAGTAAACATGCGGTTGCTGCAGACGAATGCGAATGAACACGAAAAAAACCTTATCCATGACTTCTCAACATGGTTAATTAATATAGGAGATGGCCAAATTGGAAGTGATGAAGCGAGCGAAATGATGTTTCATGGATCCGGATTCATAACAATATTTAATCGAAGATAGCGACAATGGTATATGACCTAATAAATTTCATCTATGATCGAAACTTGAAAGAACCAACAACACAAATTTTACAAAGAAGGCAATAGTATGTCCAAAAATGAGACGCTGATTATATAAATGAGTGCTATCAATGTTAACAGACGAGCGATTGCAACATACATAAGAAGTTGGACGAGGCAATACCGGTTGGAAGAGATAGATGCTTTGCCACATAAATGTTATATCCACAGGAATATGGAACCACTTTTAGATTTCCGGCGCCCGCAAATAAACTTGAGCTAAATTGGTGCACCGATCATGCTACTACGAAATGTCAACCTAGGAGGTGGTCTTTGCAATGGAACAAGGATGATTGTAAAAAATCTATGGTCAAAACTTATTGAGGCAGAATTACGAGGTACAAGGATTGGAGAAAAAGTATAAATTCCAAGAATTCCGTTGACACACAGAGATCCTAACTACCCTTTTATTTTTAAAAGGAAACAATTCCCAATAAAAGTTTTCTACGCAATGACAATCAACAAAAGTCAAGGGCAATCTCTAAAGAAAATAGGCGTCTACCTTCCAGAACCAATTTTTGGTCATGGAAAGCTATATGTCGCATTATCAAGAGCTACAACACCACATGGATTAAAAATCCTAATTAAACAACATCCTGAACATGCATCAAATAAAACCAAAAATATTGTTTACAAAGATTTTTTAAAAAACATATATGAAGAACAGGTGTTTGCAATAAAAATAGTAGTTCAGCATCTATTTGTCATTACTTATGTTTTCATATCTCATACTGCCACATAATTATATAATAAAAGTGTACATTAATACTATAGTTTTTTTTGCTAATTGTCCTCATTTACTTATGTGTGCAGGATGACTGAAGCTTACATCAAAAGACCTAAAACCGGTGACAAAAACAAGATCCTAGAAGCAAAAATCTATCGAGCATGGATACCACGAGACCCACCCGATACAACAGACAAAGGCTACCGTGCAATTTTATTAGACAAACAGGTACATTATAGATGCATCATAACAAATAAATACACAGTTGATTTACAAGAACCAACAGCTAATATTGTAAAATATTCAGGGTAATGCAATACAGGCAAATATGCATGCAGATGATATCAATTACTTCACGAACATTGTCATACCTGGAAAGACATACCGAATTTCAGAATTCATATGTATTCCTACAGAAAGTTGGCAACAAACTGTGCCGAACAAGACTTCATTGGCATTCATCAGACTTGCCACAAAATTTGATGTCATAGAAGATGTTGGATTTCCAGATCATTTCTTCGACTTCATTGCTTACAATGAGTTGCCATAGCGAGTCGTTGATACAAAAAGCGAGATAAAAAGACCACATCCAATCCTAACAGGTAATCCAAAAAAAAATTTTATTAACATACAAGTACAAAATTCCAAATAATTTTGTATTATTGTTTCAACAGATTATATTGGATGTTATATAAAATCAGGAGAAAAATAAAAAATTGGGAATCCAAAGAAATCAATGTAATGCATCGGTTGAGATCCAGAATTTAAAAAGTAAGTTAC